>CM037851.1:175068129-175572968 GCA_021234595.1 Delia radicum | reverse complement strand
TTGATGTTTGACATGGGATTGTTACCGCTTTCAAAACGTGTTCTGATGATGGGACCTAGAAAATTCCCGAAATAGATCTATCAACACATTCCTGAAAGGGTCAAATAATAAATTTGAAAACAAAAAAACTCTATAGATTATTGTTAGGACAATATCCTAATGAAGAAATATAGAGTATGGCCTCGAACTTGAATAATTTTCATTTTCATTGCACAATTAAAGGGCGAAAAAACATAATTTTTTTTTAATAAAAATTATAACAAACTTGTAAAAAAGGCAGAGTACCGCCAAGTTTACTTCCCCTGTTTTGCTTACAATGTAAACAAAATATAAAAAGAAGAGAGAAACAAAAAAACGTGTATTGAATATCCACCAGAGGTGGATCTTACACATCAAACAAGTTTTCAATTTATTTTTTGATCAATGGTTATAATCTTTAACTTCAAACTCATATGTATATTAGTTCTCATGTAGTGAGTAAACTAGTTCATATGTATGTTTGATGTTTGACATGGGATTGTTACCGCTTTCAAAACGTGTTCTGATGATGGGAACCTAGAAAATTCCCGAAATAGATCTATCAACACATTCCTGAAAGGGTCAAATAATAAATTTGAAAACAAAAAAACTCTATAGATTATTTGTTAGGACAATATCCTAATGAAGAAATATAGAGTATGGCCTCGAACTTGAATAATTTTCATTTTCATTGCACAATTAAAGGCCGAAAAAACATAATTTTTATTTTTAATAAAAATTATAACAAACTTGTAAAAAAGGCAGAGTACCGCCAAGTTTACTTCCCCTGTTTTGCTTACAATGTAAACAAAATATAAAAAGAAGAGAGAAACAAAAAAACGTGTATTGAATATCCACCAGAGGTGGATCTTACACGTCAAACAAGTTTTCAATTTATTTTTTGATCAATGGTTATAATCTTTAACTTCAAACTCATATGTATATTAGTTCTCATGTAGTGAGTAACTAGTTCATATGTATGTTTGATGTTTGACATGGGATTGTTACCGCTTTCAAAACGTGTTCTGATGATGGGAACCTAGAAAATTCCCGAAATAGATCTATCAACACATTCCTGAAAGGGTTAAATAATAAATTTGAAAACAAAAAAACTCTATAGATTATTTGTTAGGACAATATCCTAATGAAGAAATATAGAGTATGGCCTTGAACTTGAATAATTTTCATTTTCATTGCACAATTAAAGGTCGAAAAAACATAATTTTTATTTTTAATAAAAATTATAACAAACTTGTAAAAAAGGCAGAGTACCGCCAAGTTTACTTCCCCTGTTTTGCTTACAATGTAAACAAAATATAAAAAGAAGAGAGAAACAAAAAAACGTGTATTGAATATCCACCAGAGGTGGATCTTACACATCAAACAAGTTTTCAATTTATTTTTTGATCAATGGTTATAATCTTTAACTTCAAACTCATATGTATATTAGTTCTCATGTAGTGAGTAAACTAGTTCATATGTATGTTTGATGTTTGACATGGGATTGTTACCGCTTTCAAAACGTGTTCTGATGATGGGAACCTAGAAAATTCCCGAAATAGATCTATCAACACATTCCTGAAAGGGTCAAATAATAAATTTGAAAACAAAAAACTCTATAGATTATTTGTTAGGACAATATCCTAATGAAGAAATATAGAGTATGGCCTCGAACTTGAATAATTTTCATTTTCATTGCACAATTAAAGGTCGAAAAAACATAATTTTTATTTTTAATAAAAATTATAACAAACTTGTAAAAAAGGCAGAGTACCGCCAAGTTTACTTCCCCTGTTTTGCTTACAATGTAAACAAAATATAAAAAGAAGAGAGAAACAAAAAAACGTGTATTGAATATCCACCAGAGGTGGATCTTACACATCAAACAAGTTTTCAATTTATTTTTTGATCAATGGTTATAATCTTTAACTTCAAACTCATATGTATATTAGTTCTCATGTAGTGAGTAAACTAGTTCATATGTATGTTTGATGTTTGACATGGGATTGTTACCGCTTTCAAAACGTGTTCTGATGATGGGAACCTAGAAAATTCCCGAAATAGATCTATCAACACATTCCTGAAAGGGTTAAATAATAAATTTGAAAACAAAAAAACTCTATAGATTATTTGTTAGGACAATATCCTAATGAAGAAATATAGAGTATGGCCTTGAACTTGAATAATTTTCATTTTCATTGCACAATTAAAGGTCGAAAAAACATAATTTTATTTTTAATAAAAATTATAACAAACTTGTAAAAAAGGCAGAGTACCGCCAAGTTTACTTCCCCTGTTTTGCTTACAATGTAAACAAAATATAAAAAGAAGAGAGAAACAAAAAAACGTGTATTGAATATCCACCAGAGGTGGATCTTACACATCAAACAAGTTTTCAATTTATTTTTTGATCAATGGTTATAATCTTTAACTTCAAACTCATATGTATATTAGTTCTCATGTAGTGAGTAAACTAGTTCATATGTATGTTTGATGTTTGACATGGGATTGTTACCGCTTTCAAAACGTGTTCTGATGATGGGAACCTAGAAAATTCCCGAAATAGATCTATCAACACATTCCTGAAAGGGTCAAATAATAAATTTGAAAACAAAAAAACTCTATAGATTATTTGTTAGGACAATATCCTAATGAAGAAATATAGAGTATGGCCTCGAACTTGAATAATTTTCATTTTCATTGCACAATTAAAGGTCGAAAAAACATAATTTTTATTTTTAATAAAAATTATAACAAACTTGTAAAAAAGGCAGAGTACCGCCAAGTTTACTTCCCCTGTTTTGCTTACAATGTAAACAAAATATAAAAAGAAGAGAGAAACAAAAAAACGTGTATTGAATATCCACCAGAGGTGGATCTTACACATCAAACAAGTTTTCAATTTATTTTTTGATCAATGGTTATAATCTTTAACTTCAAACTCATATGTATATTAGTTCTCATGTAGTGAGTAAACTAGTTCATATGTATGTTTGATGTTTGACATGGGATTGTTACCGCTTTCAAAACGTGTTCTGATGATGGGAACCTAGAAAATTCCCGAAATAGATCTATCAACACATTCCTGAAAGGGTCAAATAATAAATTTGAAAACAAAAAAACTCTATAGATTATTTGTTAGGACAATATCCTAATGAAGAAATATAGAGTATGGCCTCGAACTTGAATAATTTTCATTTTCATTGCACAATTAAAGGTCGAAAAAACATAATTTTTATTTTTAATAAAAATTATAACAAACTTGTAAAAAAGGCAGAGTACCGCCAAGTTTACTTCCCCTGTTTTGCTTACAATGTAAACAAAATATAAAAAGAAGAGAGAAACAAAAAACGTGTATTGAATATCCACCAGAGGTGGATCTTACACATCAAACAAGTTTTCAATTTATTTTTTGATCAATGGTTATAATCTTTAACTTCAAACTCATATGTATATTAGTTCTCATGTAGTGAGTAAACTAGTTCATATGTATGTTTGATGTTTGACATGGGATTGTTACCGCTTTCAAAACGTGTTCTGATGATGGGAACCTAGAAAATTCCCGAAATAGATCTATCAACACATTCCTGAAAGGGTCAAATAATAAATTTGAAAACAAAAAAACTCTATAGATTATTTGTTAGGACAATATCCTAATGAAGAAATATAGAGTATGGCCTCGAACTTGAATAATTTTCATTTTCATTGCACAATTAAAGGTCGAAAAAACATAATTTTTATTTTTAATAAAAATTATAACAAACTTGTAAAAAAGGCAGAGTACCGCCAAGTTTACTTCCCCTGTTTTGCTTACAATGTAAACAAAATATAAAAAGAAGAGAGAAACAAAAAACGTGTATTGAATATCCACCAGAGGTGGATCTTACACATCAAACAAGTTTTCAATTTATTTTTTGATCAATGGTTATAATCTTTAACTTCAAACTCATATGTATATTAGTTCTCATGTAGTGAGTAAACTAGTTCATATGTATGTTTGATGTTTGACATGGGATTGTTACCGCTTTCAAAACGTGTTCTGATGATGGGAACCTAGAAAATTCCCGAAATAGATCTATCAACACATTCCTGAAAGGGTCAAATAATAAATTTGAAAACAAAAAAACTCTATAGATTATTTGTTAGGACAATATCCTAATGAAGAAATATAGAGTATGGCCTCGAACTTGAATAATTTTCATTTTCATTGCACAATTAAAGGTCGAAAAAAACATAATTTTTATTTTTAATAAAAATTATAACAAACTTGTAAAAAAGGCAGAGTACCGCCAAGTTTACTTCCCCTGTTTTGCTTACAATGTAAACAAAATATAAAAAGAAGAGAGAAACAAAAAAACGTGTATTGAATATCCACCAGAGGTGGATCTTACACATCAAACAAGTTTTCAATTTATTTTTTGATCAATGGTTATAATCTTTAACTTCAAACTCATATGTATATTAGTTCTCATGTAGTGAGTAAACTAGTTCATATGTATGTTTGATGTTTGACATGGGATTGTTACCGCTTTCAAAACGTGTTCTGATGATGGGAACCTAGAAAATTCCCGAAATAGATCTATCAACACATTCCTGAAAGGGTCAAATAATAAATTTGAAAACAAAAAAACTCTATAGATTATTTGTTAGGACAATATCCTAATGAAGAAATATAGAGTATGGCCTCGAACTTGAATAATTTTCATTTTCATTGCACAATTAAAGGTCGAAAAAACATAATTTTTATTTTTAATAAAAATTATAACAAACTTGTAAAAAAGGCAGAGTACCGCCAAGTTTACTTCCCCTGTTTTGCTTACAATGTAAACAAAATATAAAAAGAAGAGAGAAACAAAAAACGTGTATTGAATATCCACCAGAGGTGGATCTTACACATCAAACAAGTTTTCAATTTATTTTTTGATCAATGGTTATAATCTTTAACTTCAAACTCATATGTATATTAGTTCTCATGTAGTGAGTAAACTAGTTCATATGTATGTTTGATGTTTGACATGGGATTGTTACCGCTTTCAAAACGTGTTCTGATGATGGGAACCTAGAAAATTCCCGAAATAGATCTATCAACACATTCCTGAAAGGGTCAAATAATAAATTTGAAAACAAAAAAACTCTATAGATTATTTGTTAGGACAATATCCTAATGAAGAAATATAGAGTATGGCCTCGAACTTGAATAATTTTCATTTTCATTGCACAATTAAAGGTCGAAAAAACATAATTTTTATTTTTAATAAAAATTATAACAAACTTTTAAAGAGTTTTTTGTCAACTTAAATTGATTTTTTAGATTTTTGAAAACTATATTTTTTTAAAAATAATTAGTTTTGAAATTTTACGAAATTTTCATTTTGAAGCTTCCTCGCTTCCACTCGAAAATTTTTTTTCGCAAATTATTTAGCAAATTTACGGCTTATTTTTACAACACGTGCATAATTTCAGAAGGACGTGTGGCACCCAAACGAATACGTAAGAAAATGAGTTTTTATAATTCGTTCGTCTGACTTACGTTTGAGTACGTAAAGTTTTATGTTTTGTCAAACAGTAGAGATTGCCATGATATTGTTTTTCGATTTTTGTTAGCTTTTTTCATATACAAATAGCACATTTTTTGTTGGCAACCCAACAGTGTAAATGAAATATAAACAAAAACAGCTGTCATTTGTTTGGATAAATATTATATTCATTTTAAAATGTGTTCTAAAAATTAAATTTGTGTAATAAAAAAACAAAACAAATTCACAAATAAAAATGTTCGGGTCAATTTCTATGGGATTCTTTAAGCTAAAATTTTCAAACAAAACAAATAAAAACAACATTTTTTGTGTACAAAATGCATATTTATCTATTTTTGTTATTTTCGCTGCTCATAATTATATTTTTTTCGAACGTTTACATGACGAATGCTGTTTTGTGAACGTCTGTTTTCGACGTTTTTGACATTTCAAATCGCAATATAGAAACCGAAAAAAGAGAACGAAAATGAGAACTCCTGCTTTTTCGTTTAGACGAATTTTTTGAGTGACACTTCATACAAAAACAGGCCATTAGTTTTCTATTGGGAAATATTAATTTCTTAGTATAAAACGCCTTACCTGTTAGAGGGTTAAGTCGTATACTTAATTAATACAGATAGCAAAAACAACTTTAAAAATTGTTAACAGCATCAATTAGATATCAATTATGGCTGCTACTTATTGTAAGTATGTAAGTATATACTTATTGTAACCAATGCAGTCCAAAAACTTTTAAAAATATTATTTAAGAATTTTAATTATTAATAAAACTGCACAGGGGAATGTTTCTTGTCTCTTTGACTAGAGCCCACAGTTTTAAACAAATTTAAAAAAATAAAGTTTGAAAAATTTAAAATTTGAATTACCAGAGCGATTCCAGATGGCTGATTTTTAAAAGATATTTATTTTATGTTCTTAATAAATCGTGAAAATCAGTGAACTTTCCATTATTTTGATATTTTTGCTATCAAAAATTTAAAAATTGTGGGATACAAAGAAAATATATCTCAAATTTTAGGCAATTTTATTTTCTATTGATAATCGTTATCAAATCTGCGGTCACTTTTTTATATTGGTTTGTATTATCAAGTTAAGTTGGAAATATATCCTTTTTATTTTTCATACAATATCTGCTAATATTCCCCAATAATTTTGAATATTCTGCTTCATCGAAATGCATCCTTACAATATTCAAGAAATACAATTAAGCTGTTGTTCAAGAGCAAAACAAAAAACAAATTTTATTTAAAAATTTGTTAACTTTTTTAACTAAAAAACATGAGTAAAAAGTAGTACCAAATTTATTACAACTATTAGGTATTTTAAGTATGTCATGTTTTTATTAAAAATATAAGAATTTAGAATTTTTTAAAATTGTGTGAGATTTTATTTGTTCGGTTTTAGATCATGACAAATTTTTCTCTAAATTAACAGAAAAATTATAATTTTTATATGATAATTTACTTTGACTATTAGAAAAAAACACAGAAAAAGTTATTAGACATTAGCATGAATGGAATGCATTTTCTGACCCACTACGGTCTTCATCAACATTCTTCGTGCCATTTTAGTGTTAATCGTAAATATCATCTATTTAACTCACATGTTAAAGAAATTGGGTAACTTTAAATCCCACATTACTCTGTGTGTTGAGTTACTCTGTGTGTTGAGTTCGTTACCACGAACGATTTCTATTTATAGTGTGTTTGTTTTTTCTCTAGTCATTATCATAGTTGCCAGTTTAACTTTCAGTTAAAACTTTAAATGGCAGTTCTTTTCTCTAATGTCATCATATACTATCCTTCTACATTAGCAAAGCATATCAACAAACATTAAAGATTAGATTTTTCATTAACACATATGTCGAGCATATACATTAAACGATTTTTACACTGTACCTGGTGAGTGGTTTAATAGTGAATTTTTATCGTTGATCTATAAATTTATGTGTGAGATTTTATTTGTTCGGTTTTAGATCATGACAAATTTTTCTCTAAATTAACAGAAAAATTATAATTTTTATATGATAATTTACTTTGACTATTAGAAAAAAACACAGAAAAAGTTATTAGACACTAGCATGAATGGAATGCATTTTCTGACCCACTACGGTCTTCATCAACATTCTTCGTGCCATTTTAGTGTTAATCGTAAATATCATCTATTTAACTCACATGTTAAAGAAATTGGGTAACTTTAAATTTTTTTTTAATGATGGGCTTTTGCGGAACAGAATGTAGGTTTTTAACCAAAGAAAATTTCAGCTATATTGGTAAGATAGTAAAGATGCTGTAGTGAACGCAAATAGTGAATATTTTAAATTTTGTTTAATTATTATCGAGAAACTACAAAAAGTATCTATAGAGAATACTTTAATTTGAAATGTATTACACTTGTATCCAACAACTTCTAAGTCTTTTATAACGGAAATATCAAAAAAATGGAAATTTTGCTGATTTTGATGAATTATTAATGATATAAATTAAATGACTTCTAAAAATCGGCCAACAGGGTTCGATCTGGAATTGAGTCAGCTATTTTTCAAATTTTATTATTTCAAGTTCGTTTAAAAATGTGGTCTGTTGGCAAATTTTCTCAAAAAAAATTAAAATTTCCCTAAGGGTTCGATGATATGATAAGTGACAATGTCTGTCGGACATATTTCGAGCTCACTCTTAAAGAATAGTTTAACTTGATTTCCTTTCCTTTTGAACCCAGCACAAAATAACCTGGATTTGGTAAGCAGTGACTACATTTTATGGTTCCAAAATAGAGCTTCACCTATAGGTTATTACCCATGGACTTGGCTAGACAATAAAATGCAATTTATCAACTATAAAGTTTAGAAAGTGTGCTATGACTTTCAAACTGCTTTTATAATAATTTCGTTAGAAAAATATTACTGAATGAGTAATCTTGTACTCAGTTGTCATTATTAAATAAAGGTTAAAAAAAACTTATAAAGCCATTATTGAAGGCATTCCGTTCTGCTTCCCAGAATGCCTTCCTTAAAGCAGTGAATAATGCTTACAATGAAGCAATAAAGAATGCATATCATGAAACATTAATGTTGTCAACATAAAAACTAGCGCTTCTTATTGCCTAAGAAGGCATGAATTTATTGCTTCTAAGAGCACATGAAAGAAGTGCTTTTAACCTGCTTAAAAGAAACATACAAATTGGGACATTGCGAACAAAAATCATGCCTTCTTCATTTGCTGTGGAAGCGCTTCGTAATTAAATAATGCCTTCCGGAAGCGCTTCTGGTTAAGCACTATTTTTTGCTGGGAATGACTATTTTATAAACTTTGTACATATTTATAAGTCAAAGTTAGTTTAAATTATTGCTGTGTCCATTTTCGGTTTAGCTGATTATATATAGTATTTGTACATATATGTGTGTCCACCTGCTCAATATGCCAAATATTTTTTTTAATTTTTTTTTATTGCTTTAAAGTATAATTTATTACATAATAGTTAACATGCCTTCATACAAAATGTTGTACAAATATGTTTCATTGTTTACACTTCATAAATGGTTTTATATGGATTTTTTGCTATTGAAACCAATTTTTATTATTGAAGCTTATTAAAGACGAAAAATTATTGTTTAAACTAAATATGAAATATTTATCAGTACAAGTAGGAATGTGATAGGAATGTTTTAGGAGGCAAGCGTACAATGTAGTTTCATATGAACAAAGAATAAATGATTTATGATGTTGCAGATGTTTTAGTGTAATATGTTGTAGTAGAAAAATTAAAAAAGTTGAACAAAAACATTTTTTCTAAAAAAAAATAAGTAATAATATACAAGGAATTTCAAAAATTTTTGAGGCAGAACATCTTCAAACATTTTTTTTTTTTGTATGACATAGGTAACCTTTTGTGTATGTGTTAGCTGGTGATTAAGCATGCTTAATTCATCCTCGTAATCGTTTATCTTTAGCGGCGCAAAAATTATTGTTTAAATTTTAAAGAAAATTAAAAATGAATTTTCATTGAAAATTATAAATATATTTAAATTACATGTTTGGCTTGGATTTAATTAAAATTACATCATTTAGAGATCTCCCTGTATTTACAACATAACAATATATATACTACACCTAAAAAAAGTACAAAAATATTATTAAAAATATAAAACTTCGGGTTCTGATGAGATCTTTAGCCAGATCGAAATACTAGTATCAACCTAGCTAACATGTTTGATTTGCTTTATTTTCGTAAATATACGGAGGTTGAAAGCTCGTTTTAAATTGAAAATAACATAGAAATAATCTCGATGTATATAAAAACAAAAAAACTAATATAACTTTAAAAAATATTACTCAGAGTACACACTAAAAAATTTTTATATAAATAGAACATTTTTGGTCTTCAAAGTTTAGTAACGTCATGATGCTTGTTAGGAAAAGACCTAACCACGTGCTTGATTACTAAGAAGACAAGAATGGAGCAAAATTGATGATTAATTTTTTTTTTTGTGAAAGTTCTGCCTATTATGGAGGATCTAGCTTCTCTAAAACTTCAGGTTCTGATTAGATCTTTAGCCAGATCGAAATACTAGTATCAACGTAGCTAACATGTTTGATTTGCTTTATGTTTGTAAATATGCGGAGGTTGAAAGCTCCTTATAAATTGAAAATAACATAAAAATAATCTCGATGTATATAAAAACAAAAAACTAATATAACTGTTTTAAAAAGTGTTTGTCATATATTAGAACTTAAAAAGATAACCGGGATTATTTAGGAAACCATGAATTTTTTTGCCAGTCTTTCAATATTTAATTACTTTTGTGGTTACATACTTGCAGGAAATCATATTATTTAGTTTTAAATTCTTAAAATTAAAAACTTTATATAAGGATGTTTTTGGTAGTTATGAAAATTTTGTTTGCTTCATATAATTTAAAGTCCTGCAAAATTTGTTGATGCTTTTTAGATTATATTAACACTCATAAAAATCTTTTGTTTGATGTACGATTTGCCGAATAGTACATCAAACAAGGGGCCTCTTAATTCAGTTTCAATAGGTGTCGAACCTTAATGAAATAGCTCATATACATATTGAAACAAACTCTTTATGAAGGCCAGCAAGCATATTTGTCACAATAAATAATAAGTAAAAGTTTTATATATGTGATCGCACCAAACTTTATATGCTTGGGTGCTTTAAAATCGTATTAAAATGCATTATGTTATCTGATTTTATCTTTTGAAAGTGCTAAAACAGCAAACAGTTATTGCTGTAAAAGTAAAAAAATTAAAAGATCGTTTAAAATTTTTATTCTCATTTATAAAATATGTTCATGTTTTCCGTCATTCCGACTGTTTCTTTTAGTAGAGCTTGAAGAGAAGTTCTAGTAGACATCAACGGTTCAACACTACTCAACAATTTTAAACTTCTTGCAGTAGCTGTCTTTAAAATCAAAAATAATAATAGAAAAATATTTGAAAACAAACAACAAAATCTAAAAGGTGTATCTTTATACTTACAGTATAACTATAAACAACCAAAAAAAATATTTAAAATTTGAGATTTTCATGGATATTTTTTGTAAAAATATGAAGTTTAATTGTGTTTGCTATTAAAGGAAATTTTTAGATTTTAAATAGTTGACTTAAGAAAACGCGCTAGATTGTAAGACCTTTCTTCTGCGATTCTGATTAATTTCTTTTAGTTCAGAGTATATTTTACAGTACAGCATAGCATAGCTTATATCATAGTCTGTAAGGATTTTTTCCAAAGACTGAAATAAATAAATAATATTTAAACCATTATATAATTTATTAAATTATCCCATAAAAACCTAAAACCAAATTATAATAAGGGTCGTAATTAAAAGTTTTAAAAAATAGAGAAGCAAAAGCATTGCTAGACTTTTCAGACTTACAAGGACTTTCTCCCGATGTTTTCTCTCCGACCTTAATGAAATTTAAACAAGGGATAAAGGGGTTAAAAAGAAAAATATACCACATTTTCCGGGTTTTCGGCTTAATTCGAATTGTTATGGAAAAATTTTGGATAAATGAGGTACCAAATGAAAAAGCTTTTAAAGATGTATTAACTGGTATACCAGACATTCGGGTGGTTCTTATTTTTCAACTTGCGACCTTTGGGGCTGCCCCGCTCTTAAAATATTTGTTTGGGTACAAAAATTCAGCATGCAAAAAATTAGAGTTCTAGCATAACGGGAAGATGTCCCGCATCGCCCTTGAAAATCGAACCCCTTGGAAAAATGGGCATAATTTAAAAAAAAAATAACAAATTTTTTTTCTTCAAAATTAAAAAAATATAAAATAATTTTTGTGTTGGGTTTAATCATAACTACTCAGATAAAAAATATTACTTTCCCAGAAAATCGCTAACTTACCCTAACTTTGTGTCAAAAAAAATTAATAAATATTTTGGGTGTACCTTAAATTCACTTTTTTGCATTTTTGAAAATATTATTCAAGAAAAATGAAAAACCTAGTATTTGCTGTCAAGTATTTTATTAATCACATCTCAAGTATTAAATAAGCCAAGTATTACGGATATCCGTTGGCAAACATTTTTGTTAGAGCATTTTGATTCTAGCGGATTTCAACGTTTTTTTAAATTTGTTTAGACTTTTTTAACAAGATTTTTGTAATATTTCAGCAATGTTATTGTGTATGATATTTTATATAATTGTAATAACTTTATTACAAAGTATAATTTTTCGTGTTCATAGTTAACCTGTGTTTTCATGGGATCACAATTGACCCTCGTATTTTAAAGAGTCAAAAATCACAAAGCTGACATAAAATTAATTTTTTTTTATGTTTCTAATTGTAATTTATTTACATTTTGAAATTAATTTAAATTAATTATTTAGTATAAATTCAGATATTTGTATTCATATTAAATTGATTTTTTTGTACATATTCAGGAGTATTTTTGAAAAACATATTTTTAATTTAATAGTGTAACTTTTTTTGCATCCGGGTAGTGCTTCCGATAATCGGCTAAAATTTGCATTATTACTTGTTTTTCCTCCTCGTTTCGTGAAAATACTTTATTGTAGTCCTTAGGGTGGGGCGATTTGAACATCTTAATGGGCGCTTCGCGTTTCTGATTCTTGGGATTGAACTGAGCAAAAAATTCCACTAGACCATACGTCTACGGTGAAAATCGAGCTTCCACATTTTGACTTTTTAGCCGTATTTTGTGAAAGTAACAATGTGTGGGATGGACATATCTGAGGAAGTAGGAAGAGCTTATCCAAGATTATGGTATCAACCTCTTCTTTATAAGATTCTCTAGCAGATTTATGCATCAATCATATTTGTGGGTGGGGTTTAAGGGGTAAATTTTTAATTAAAAAATAGGGCTTTTTTGCCGTAAAGTCAAAATGTTGAAGCTCGATTTTCACCGTAGACGTATGGTCTAGTGGACTTTTTTGCTCAGTACAATCCCAACAATCAGAAACGCGAAGCGCCCATTAAGATTTTTTTCCTTCCATACTACTCGCCCAACCCTAGTAGTCCTCCATGAGCTTCACTGCCCGTTCTGCAGTGTCATTAACAACCTTTAATTTGTTAACGTGGGTCATATTTGACCCCAGGTTAACATGGGTTAACTATCAACAGAAAAAATAATATTTTATAATAAAGTTATTGCAATGATATAAAAGACCATATACAATAATATTGATGAAATATTATTAAAACCTTGTTTTAAAGTAAAAATGTATAAAAATAAAAAAAAAAACATTAAAATCCCCGAGAATCAAAATGCTCTAACAAAAAATTTGCCAACGGATATCCACAGTACTTCGCTTATTTAATACTTGAGATGTGTTTAATAAAATACAAAAAAGTCACTTAGAGGTACATCCAAAATATATATTAATTTTTTTGACACAAAGTTAGGGTAAGTTAGCGATTTTCTGGGAAAGTAATATTTTTCATCTGAGTAGTTATGATTTAACCCAACACAAAAATTATTTTAAATATTTTTAATTTTGAAGAAAAAAAATTTCTAATTTTTTTTTAATTATGCCCATTTTTCCAAGGGGCCAGATTTTCAAGGGCGAAGCGGGACATCTTCCCGTTATGCTAGAACTCTAATTTTTTGCGTGGCGTATTTTGAAACCCAGTCGAAATCTCATTTTTATTTTTCGCCCATACAACAAAGACCACCCTAACCAGACATGTCCGAAAACTTTCAGGTTTTTTTATTCAAAAAAATTAGTTTTAATTTGTATTAAAACTGGCGTTTTGTTAAAGAATTGTAGCTGTATTAAGTTGAAAAATACGTTAGTTAATGTCTATCAAATTCGGTAGAGAGGATGTCCGAGCTTTTTACCGCATTCCTAATTTTTTGTCTTTTAATGCAATTATTTCCGAAGAGCTTTTTAAACAATATTTTATACAAATGGCAACCCTATCACATTACTTTGTTTTTGAGTACGTCAAAACTTATTGTTTTTGAGTTTTATTAGTTTCAGACATGTTTCCTTATAAAAATGTATTAACTCTGGCCCCACATTTTAACACTTAAACTTGAGATTGGACCGCTACAAAAAATACGGGTCCCTTATTTTTTTTTCTTTATCACATATCCAAATTTTATTAGGATCTGAGAGAACCCATCTTGTTCAACAAAAGAGTCAGAACGTAAAATCAGTTTTTTGCAAGAAAACGACATACAGTGGTCACTATGACGTTTCAGCTTATAAATACACTGGTAGAAATTGCCAACCGTACAAAGAAAATAGTGCTGGCAAACCACTGATATTTTTGTGAAACCTACTGCGTTAAAAATTACCAAAGTTACAATTAATATTGCACATGAAAAAAACTTTTGTTTCGTAACCTATTTTTTGCATATAATCAATTTTAGCGACCCGGATAACAATTTAAAAAATCTGAAAAAATTCTCAAATATTTTTGGGCCATAAGTAATAATATTTCGCTTTAAGTAGTCACCACTATGAAATTCGAATTCTTGGTAGCCATTGTGAAAATCTTAGATCAGATTTTTTTGTTGCTAAAGAAAAAATTTTTACAGGGTCAAATTGTTACACTGTATTTTTATCTTCACGTTATGTTATAAGACAAAATATTTATATTATACACAAAATGCGATAGGTAATTGTTAAAGTGCTTTGATATAATATAAAATTATATCCCAATGAAGAATGACAAATTTTCTAGTGTGACTCTGTATGGTATAACATACAATTTTATCCAAAACTAAGTTGTGTTTTTGTTAAATATGATGTAATATTTGAATGTATATTATTTTGTATTTTGCAATGTCTACCCAATAAAAAATTATCAGAAAAGACAAAAAAATGGAAACTAAATGCATTTAAAGTGAAAAAAAAAATTTGTAAAAAAAAGCAAAAGTAAAAACTTAGAAAAGCTACACTAAAAACAAAGTTCAAAGTTAATAGATTAACTCATTAAGGTCTAATGGAAAAATCAGGCTAAATACTGGTAAGACGTATCGCAAGTTGATTTTCAGAGACAGATAGAGACAGGATAAAACTTCTTTAAAAAGAATTTGGTAAAATTGTTACCCCTTCCAAGGGGTAGTTAGTTCAAAAATCTTAAAATTTACCCAGTCGAAAAAACTGAACGAAAAATATTTACCTATTTCAGACCACTTACTTTGGTTAAAGGTATGATTTTGTGAAATGGGCATTAAAATATGCATTTTATAGTTTTACGAAATACTCTTACTTGGGATATCGATTCTGTTCATCTAAAACGAAGAGTTTTATGTGTAAGATCATTTACAAAATTGTATTCAAAAAGCATGAAGGAATGCGTAAGTCTCAGTTATGGCAGAAAAAAATATATACGATATCAAAACAAAGAACTAAAATATTGTATGTGTGAAGTTTCATCGATATTGTACAAAGGAACGGGGTCGTCTTTAATGAGTTAAATAATATTTATGAGTAAATGAATCATTTTTAGTCAGAAGATCGTTAAGGAAAATTCAAAGTTAATAGATTAAAAAATATTTATTTATAATAAGTCAGAAAATCGTCAAACAAGAAAAAAAATTGATTACTTTCATATATAATTGTATATGGCATCACGCATAATCAAATAAAAATGACATGTCATTTTAAAATCCTTTGAATTATATTTAAATTTTAATTATTTTTTGAAATGTGAAACAAAATATTAGTGCGGACTTCCAAACAATTATAAAGGGAGTTATGTAGTTATATCAAATTGTATCACATTATATATAACTTAATCAAATTAGATAAGTTTCACGGATCAAATTGTATTAGATGAGAACCCATAGGATCAAATGAGATAAGGTTATGCATGCCATTTCTCGGATCAACTAAGATATAATGTGATATGAAATTGTATATACACTGATAGAAATTTGTGCGTAGTATTAATGAATTCCTTCATTAATCCAATGAATTTTTTCATAAAAAATCCCCCAAAGAAACATTTCATTGAGTCTATGAAAGGTGTTTCATTAAATCAATTTTAATGAATGGTTTCATTGACCCAATGAAAATTTCATAAAGTATATGAAATTTTTTTCATTTATCCTAGCCTAATCGTTATGAAAGTTGCATGTGTTTACTGAATAAAATTCTTAGTTTGTATGAAATATTTTCGTTGATATTTAATAATTTGCACTTTTTATGATTATTTCAGCTTATCATTAATTTGGTGGTTATTGAGAAATTATCATTCGTTGATATTATTTATAAGGTCTGATCTTTATAGGATCTATAAAATATTGTTGAAAAAAAAGTTTGAAAAGTTCGAAGGTAAACATCACAGGCTGTTCTGCAAAAGCGATGGCAGATTTTTATTAAACTCTGCCTGATTCAGCAAATTTTCGTTACTTGAAATATTATGACATGTAAGATAATTTGTGTTAAAAGATGACATCTTTTCTTATATGTCGGTACAAAATATGTAATTTTTTATCGATCTGGCTTGGAATTCTGTAGAACGATCGACGACTATAGTCCACATTTTGTAGTTAAATTACGATCATATTAGATAAAAATGTTAAATATTGTTAACAATGTTGTTAGAAAACAAAAATTTATTATCGTTTAGCATAACTTTTTTGTGTAACATCGTCAAAACGATAACAATTTAGGTCTCGTTTTGAACAAAACTATATCGTTTTTCTTAGAGAATCTGTTAACTGGAATTTAGGAACAACTATTCAAATTCGTCAAAAACTGTTAGCTCTAGGCAAATTAAATAAAATAAATTTATTTATATCAAAGTTTTGGTTAATTCTGTTTAAAAGAAATTTTTCACTTTTTTTTATGTCAAAAAGATAATACAAAAAAAAATGTTTTTTTCTTATTACAAGTCAAAAAAAAATTTGAAAATTTTTCATTGATTTAATGATTTTTTTTTATGAAATTATGAAAAAATCATAAAAAATTTTAATGAAAAAAATACCAATATTAATGAATTTTCATTCAGTTAATGAAATTTTTCTTTAAACCAATGAATCGATTTTAATGAAATCGTTTCATTGATACTATGAAGGAAAATTCTATCAGTGTATGACTTATATATACCCATATCGGCACCTTTTTTCATCGGGTAGGTATATGTAACGTCATATATAATATGATCAATTTTATCTAATTCTAAATGCAATATACAAAATGCAATACAATTTACAATATATTGATCAAGGTGTGCTAAGACGCAACTATTTATGATATCATATTAAAATTTTTCGACAAAAATAATTGTATATATGAATGTATATATATGGTTATGTCCTGTTAAATACAATGACATATAATATATATATATATGTGTTTAAAAAATAATGTACTAATATATACAAACGTTTATACTCGAGTATTTAAATATTCATATATTTTTGGTACAATGTAACTTAATTACTAGTGTCAGTCAGTTAACTAGGAACATTATAAAGCACTTTAACAATGTATTCGTAATTATTTGTACATGTGTTACTTACTAAAATGTAAGAGTCAAAAGTGTTTTATATTTTAAGTTGACTAAAAAAAAATTTGTTAAACAAGACTAATAAAATTGTTTTAAGTACCCTGACTGACATAAAAGTTTCTAAGTTAACCTGCAGTACTTATGCACTATTAAGCTTAAAAATACCCAGCAAAACCACACCTTAGCAAATAACAGGGCGCAAAACATCGAGTGTAGCTTCGGCTGTGTGGCACGTAGCGCCGTCCTGTTGAAACCAAATGTTGCCAATATCCTCCTCTTCAATTTTTGTGAACAAAAATTCGTTCAAAATGGCCCGATAAACGATCGCCATTGACTGTAACGGCCACTCCTTGCTCATTTTCGAAGAAAAATGGCCCAATTATGCCTCTATTCCCAGCGTTGTTCAAGCGTAACACAACCATATTCGTTCAGCGGAAGGATAAAACTAATTATCTGTCAAATCAGACATGAGCTAAGTGTTACCATTCACGAAATAAGCGCTAGTTGAAAAAAAAACGTTAGATGGCGGACCCTTTATTATATGTCCCAAAATTAATTTGTTATGCATTACTGGCAGCCTTTGAATTACAAATATAAATTACCTATATACATATATGAATAATAATCCATTACCAGAAAGAAAAAAATAATGGGTCTAAAAATAGATAAAAAAAAAATACGAATTAAAAAAAATTATTATTAATTATTTTTAAAACATGGTCTAGTCGGGAATCGATTCCGGATAAATGCTCTATACCCTAAGCCACTGAGTCATATAACATTTTATACCCGACGAAAAAGGTTCCGATATAATTATATATGATTATATATATTATCACATATAACTAAACATCACATCACTTCTCATCTGATCCGAAAAATGGCATTCATAAGCTCATCTCATGGTATCTCATGGGATTTAATATCATATAAAATATGATCAAATTATATATAAATACAATTTTATCAAATGTTTTTTAATTAATCCAATTAAGTACTACTAGTAATTCATCAGTAAAACATATAAATTTTATGAACCTGAAGTTTAAACATATATAAATTTAAAACGCTAGATAAAACAAAAAATCATTTACAAAGGACGAAAATCAAAATTGTTGTTCGCAAAATTTTCAAGTAGCATACTTAAAGATTTTATCTAGAGCAGAAATAAACAGCAAACTTTACACGTTATTGTTGTACAAAGTTATTAAAAATAATAACTATACGGGCGGTATTATGGATCAAAACGATATTTTTTATAAATGATAAATCTAACTATTTAATACTTCAACAATTTCAGATTGTTCAAAACAACTATTTCGTTAAACACAAAGCAGGATCACTGATCCTATAAAAGAATATTGCCTATAGTGGAACTAAGCAACTATTTAATTTTTAAAATTAAAACTTAGGGTCCATTAAGCATGTTATAGTGGTTGCGTGCTCTCTTCATAATCCCTGAACTGATTTAAAGAGTATCGAAAATAAAATGTGGTATTTTTAATTAATTAATTAATTAATTTTAATTTAAATTAAATTTTAAACTTAATTTGTGTTGTATTCTCTGCATAAGTTTTATATAATTAACACAAAATTTATGTACTAAAAAAGATGTATTAAAAATATCTAAACAACTGTTTCTCTTAAGTACCTTGTGTTTTACCAGAACCACCAGGAAAATTCATTGACAATACTATTTTTACCAATATTATAACCAATAAGAATCATTTTTTATATTTTATCGTATTTCAAACATTTAAATATGATATATAAGTCTAATACCAAACTGTATTGTTGCTTCTTAAATGTGTTGTATTATACACATTTCTCAAAATTTATTTAATTTAAGCTATTTTAAAAGCACCAAATTTTTTGAATTACCAACGTTATGCCAATGGTGGAAAGTTTGCTCAAACCAAAAGTTGGCCACTGTTATCAATCAGGTAGTAGAACAATACTATCAAGACTGTGAATCCCATTTTTTGTCAACGTATAACCGACCGTTGCCGACGCTTTGCAAACAATGTGCCGATTGTATTTTTCTGACTGGATTTTTATATATAATGATATTTTACAGTATATAATTATATATAAAAGTGAGAGAATCATTTTGGATTTATTAACCTATATACACCTACATATGATCATATATTGGAGAATATATGGGCATGTATAGATCTATATATATTTCAAATGATCATATTTACGAGATAAGCTAATATATAACATACTATCGAATTATATATGATGATATATTACACCATATTAAATTTTTTTCATAAACTAAGTATTAGATATTAACATATAACGTAATCAATTGCTACTTATATATAGTAAGCATGTATAATGATATCAAGTTGTATATGAGTATATAGACACTTTTTTCATTGGGTAGTTTAAATCATAAATGAAGTTTTCTTCTATCTAAATTCGTTTAAGATATTCCAAATCCCTTTAGCTTACAAAAAGACGAATTTTAATGAGTGTAAAAACAGAAACCAGAAAACTGTTGTACACTTAGAATATTATGTAGGTAAAGACCACTGCAATTGTAGTTGAAAACGAATGAAATTTCACTTAAAGAAAGGACGACTTACATTACAGTAAATTCAACTAACATTGTCATTTGTTTTTTAATGTTCAAAAAATGACTAACAATTGTTGTAAAAATTAACCACATGGTAGTAAAAAATAAACAAACATTTATTTTTTTAAATAACAAAAAACAACTATAAAAAATTAATATAAAATCATAAAACAGTTATTTGATGTGAGTTTTAAATGAACTACAAGGTAAGTAAATATTTTAACTTGTTCTACAAATGGCTGACATTTACATTAAAAATAAAGAAACTGTGTTACAACCCAAACAACTACATATTTTTAAAGCAGAAGTTCCCTGAGTGTATCATTATATTTTACCTAGTTATTATTGTTCACTAATTATTTTTTGTATGCAAGTAATCCATTATAAGTTTCTTATCGGTAACCAATTATTTTATTATCTTTATTTAGTAATGCATAAGGTTATTAATACTCATTACTCTTTCGTAATTGATGGTTTTACTAAAGGAAAACAAACTGATGATGTATATACAGACTTTAGTAAAGCATTTGACAGAGTGAACCACGACCTCTTGCTGTTCAAACTAGTTCTTTTGGGGTTTAGTTTCTCACTTCTAAATTGGATCGAATCGTATTTGAAAAACCGAATACAATATGTCAAATTTCGTAACTGTGACTCTAAATCTATAAATGTTCCTTCAGGCGTCCCGCAAGGTAGCCATCTCGGTCCATTGTTGTTTACACTTTTTATTAATGATCTCCCAAACGCTATAAAATATTGCCAAACTTTAATGTATGCAGATGATGTGAAAATATTCCTTTCATTCAACAATCTAAACGATCAAGCTTTACTCCAGTACGATATTTTAAATTTTACTACTTGGTGTGAGGACAACTTAATGGATCTCAATACTGGAAAATGTAAATATATGATTTTTTCAAGATCAAATCCTACTAACGGCTGTTACTTAATGAACAACGAATTGTTGCATTTGGTGCAAACATTTAATGATCTCGGTATATTACTAGACCAGCAATTGGATTTCAGATGTCATGTTTCAATTACTATAAATTGGATTTATTAAACGTTGGTCAAAAGAATTTTCCGATCCTTACACTACAAAGCAGCTTTTTACAACATTAGTCAGACCCATTCTAGAATATGGATTAATTATTTGGGATCCTTCTTGTAAAACTCGTACTCAGTCTCTTGAATCTGTGCAAAAACAATTTTTTTTATTTTGTCTACGTGGTCTCGGATGGGATTATAATAATTTGCCTTCCTATACTAGTCGGCTTGCACTTATAAAACTACCTATTCTTAAAAGCAGACGACAAATGCTAAATGTAACATTTTTCCTAAAATTGATAAACGGTGCTATGGATTCCGAATATCTTTTGAGCAAAGTTAATTTACATATTCCAGTTTATTCAACAAGGAACTACGTGCCTTTACGTCTATCTGCTTTTCGAACAAATTACGCCAACGCTGAACCTTTTCGAAGAATTTGCGATGAGTTTAATCAACTATATTTTGTAGTAGACTTTAATAAAAGTATGGATGCTGTTAAACGTGATATAATTCGCCATCTTAATGAACTGTAGAATAATATGAAATAGTTTTTTCTTTTAAATAATCTGTAAGGTTTAAATCTGTAGACTGAAATAAATAAAATAAAATAAAATGTAGAAAGTAATAAGTAGTCATTACAATGTTTTTGCTGGGTAGTTAATATAAAAAAATTATTTTTAAAATGATTTCAAACATTTGTGTCAATCAAAATAAATTTTCAACATATTTTGCCACAATTCAGTTGACAACTTTTTCGTTAATAATTATGCATGCAAAATATAAAAATAATTTAACAATGTATTTTTTAGCAATGTTCACAGTTTTCCTTGTTTATTTCAGAAATTTCCATCCATACACATTTTTGGGAGAATTAATTTAAAGTTAAAATTAAACATTATTTCATTTATAAACTTGTGTCAGATTATTCGGAAAATCCATCAAAAAATGTATTTTATCAAAAAATCGTTTTTTTAATATTAGCAAATATCATCAACAGTTTTGATGGTTGTAGCGATGCCATTACGGGTACGAATAAATGTATGTGAAGAAAAAAAAAAAGTAAAATTAATTTTTAATTACACGCTTCAATGCATTTAATCGCCGTAGACCAAATATAGCAACGTAATTGCATCAATTTTTGTAGACAGTACATGACTTAATACTAGTACTTATACAACATGCTTCGAGTGCTAAGGAGACCATTTGTGCTTATAATATAACAAGCGAAAGTCTAAAGTTGAACAATATAAATAGTTTTTTAACATTGACCAACACATTAGTTGACTTTTAAAATAAGTGCTGGTTAACTCTACACAGTACCAGAGTAATGTTCATATACAATCATATCTTATTTAATTTAACGTTATATAAAGTTTATTGTTTATTATAGCGTAATTTGGGTATACAAGATGGCGCAAATGATCATATAAAACTTTATCTTGGATTTGGTTTATCAAACATTTTTTTATATTCTCATGGATATTAATATCTTAATATATATCGTTTGATATAACCGTAGATGTGGTATATATTACTAGATATGGTATATATTAATTAGCATGATTTCATATATAATTTTATATTGCTTAATACAATGTTACGTATTAAAATTTAGTTTTACATCGAACCTTAAGTGTTTAATGACAATTTTTAATTGAAAATTTCAATTTTTCTTTGGACATGTTGAACGTTACAAATCAAATTGTTGTTTGCAATGAAACAAAATTTAAAAATAATATTTTTTTGTGTAATTTTTATATTTAAAATTTAATATATTCGTATGCCATGGGTACAATGGCAGCAGTTTTTCAGACTGAAATTTTTGCTGTGTTGTGTGTGGCGAACTGGATAATGGATAACGGATGGAGGGATATAAGTATCAGTATCTGTAGTGACAGTCAGGCTGCGATTAAGGCACTTGAATCTCCGGTCACTTCATCCAAGATTGTACCAGCGCGGACTCCATATGGTTTCTATGGGGAACAGGCTATTCCGGGCAATGAGTTGGCAACCATTGGATCGGCTTCAATTCCCACTAGTCATGAGCCACAGCTGGGTATCAGCCTGTCATGGACAGTACGTTGGATCAATTCATATATGAAAACTGTTTTCATTGAGACATGGTCAACTGGGTCTACATACGAAGTATTTTGTTATCAGCCCAGATAGGGATGTAGCACGATTCCTACTAAGTTTAAATAGAGTTGACTCTTGTAGACATATTGGCCTGAAACGGGACACATATAGCGAGGATGGACATTGCGAAAGACCCATTGTGTGTGTCATGTCTGGAAAATGAGGACACGAGGTAACACTATGTCTGTTACTGACCGGTTTTCTGTAGCACCAGGCAGCCCTGATTTTCTCAGATTCACAATTTTTTATCTTTATTTTATTTTTTATTTTTCTCTACTGATTTTAATCTCATTTTTTTTACTACCCAATAAAAAAAAATTTATGTGTTGCATCATAAAAATATTAAAAATTATATATAAACTAGATATGCGATGATATAAAATAATTGTATCTAAAATATATCAAATTGTTTCGAACTCGATAAAATTGTATCGAATCAGATAATTCCATGCTATTAAAAACAATTTTTTTTTATTAGATACAATTTCATCCGACTTTTGTCCCCATAAAAATGTTTGTGTATTATATGTAATTGTATATAATTATTTCTAATTCGATATCATTAGATAAAATTTGATAAAAATTTTCTCAACAATTATATCAAATTATATCTAATTCCATAAACTTATTTATATATATGACTAATATTATTTTTCCGGTTTTTTTATGAAGGTTAAACTGTGGAGCCAATAAATAATGGCTTCATTTCAACACTTTAACTCCGAACAGGGTTGTTTTGTAGAAAAATTTGCTTTTCTCAGACTTTTCCACTATTAAAATGCATAAATATTTTTTTTCGTCTGTATGAACTCTTAGCAAATGTTAAACTTCTTATGCTATCTAACGTTGATCGAAAAAATGATATGTTGCGAGGGGCTAAATTATTGTTATATAGCTCATTAAAATTACATAGCTAATACTTTTTTGTGATCAAAAAAGTAAACTAACTCAGAAACCTCAACTCCGGAATAACACAATTATATCTACCCAAGTAAAAAAGTTAATATATATGGAAACAAGATAAGTCTCCCACTTTTTATTTATTTTAAACTAAACAATTTTATTTAAATTTTTATAAAATAAAGTTTTTTATGTTCTTTTTATAATAAATTCCAAAATTCAATTGAAAATATTTGACAATAAATTCTCTGAGTTATAATTATAAAATAGTTTTGAATGTTGTTTTGGGGAAGCCTCCACATATATATTCATATATAATTTTATGCAATTAAATGTTTGAATGCATATAGTCATATAAAAATATATGTTAAAGCATAAATATTTGTATCTAATTATGAATAGCTTTTTGCGTTTGTTTTTATAAAGGCATACAAAATTATATAGAAATATTGAACTCAGATATGATTATAATGTTCCATTACAAAGCAACATTCGAGAAAACGAAAATTTTAATTGAACTAAAAAGTACAACTCTTGTGAGACATATTTTTATATGTCGTCAACCATTGACGATTTTTGTTTGTTTTTCATACACAAAGCAAAATTGTGAATTAAAAGAAGTTAAATTTTGTATTGTCACCGGCTTGTGAAAGTAATTGTTTATTAATTAAATTAAAGACAAAAAAATTATTTAAATTTAATAGAGATTAAATGTGTATTTGGAGTTATGATTGTTAATGTAGTTTGGCAAATTGACAATTTGAAATTGCAATCAATTATACGTTCAGGTAGGTAGACTAAAGCGAACGACAAGCACTCACATCTTCGATAGTTTGTTATGCATCCTCTATCTTATTGGAAAAAAGGGCTGTATATGTGATATTTTGTTATTTTTTCGTTTCTAGAATTATCTAAGTCTTTCTTTAAAAGATGCCATCATTTAGTAAACCATTGATGTAAATACACTTAGAAAAGTCAGCAATATTTTTTCTGGTAGTATCCTAGCAGAAAAAATGCTAACAACACCAACAAATTTTGCTTAATTCAACAAAATTTTGCTGGCACTTTGTTCAATGCAAATTAAAATAAACTTGTTGAAATCAACAAAATGTTTTGTTGCAGCTTAGTAGATTGAAAAAAACTAAAAAGCTTAGTATATAATTTTGATATAATTTTTTTTGCGAGACGGTGAACTTCAGATTCGGATTTATGAGGCCAAACTGTGATCAAATAAATCAATTTGCAATGTAAAGTTAGTTACTTTCATTAAAAATATATTTTTATTTTATCTAAAAACTAACTTTCTTCCAAATCCACCAAAATTAAATCGGTCCACACGTTAAGTGCATAGCGGGATCCCTTTAGTGTATTATTTTTTAAGTCCCAATAATGCGCATAAAGAAAAGCGACTAAACTTGTTATAAAATATTCCGTACATTTTTCGCTTTCATAGAAATTAATGTTAACAACCGCCAAAAATGTTAAATTAAAGTTATTTTAAATAGTATTTGCATCACTATACAAATTAGTTGGTATCTAAATTAATAACATAATAAGATTTTTCATAACATCATATTTTTTTTTTTATATGGAGGTTGAGGTGATAGTGGTTGGATTTGCAATCAGAAGGTTTCGAGATCGATTTCGGACTGGGGAGATCATTTTTTATATATTTTTTCCCCTTTTAATTTGTTAGTATCATTTTTTATTTAATTTAGTTTTTTCTGTATATTTTGAAATAATTAAGTAATTTCAAAACGACAAACCAATTAACATCTTGACTTTAATCGTAAAGAAAAAAATTGTTGAAACTGTTATCCGGATTTGACACATAACTATTTGAAAAAATCAAGATATACTTTTTGGGTGTGCTTTGAAACTTATGCAATATTCAGAAAAATTCGGTTAAAAAAATTTATTTTGGTTTGAAAAAATCTATTTGATTTTTTAATTCTATTACTTTGGATCCCAAAAATTAGCTAAAACGAAAAATAAAGCGTTCATCTTTTTCCTTCAACAATTATAATTTGGATAAATCTTCTACCACTTCTACATTTGCCCTCTGCAGATTTGCGGAGACCCGAAATGAAACATATAAGGACTTGTCAGTAAATAAAGTCTGCATTAAATTATAGGATGGCATTTTTTTTAATTAATAAATAAACATTGCACTGTTTCTTGTTTAACAAAAAACAAATGATCTTGAACTCGAATAATCTTGCTCACATCATAATTTATGATAAAAGATGGAAAAACAAACTTTTGGTTTTCATTTTTTAAAGTCTAAAACTAAAACATTTAATAATTATAATAATGATAATAATAACTATAATAATTAATTAGTAAATCAATTAATTAACTTTTACTTAATTTACCTTTATATTTTTTACCGACTTCTTTATCCTTTGATATATATATATATATATTAGAGTTAATTTTGAAAAATAGATTTTTGGATATTATCACTTTTTAGAAGGTTTTTGTATCAATAAAAATAATGGCGTATTTTTTTTTTTTATTAATTCCAACTCCTTCCCGTGCCTATAGGCGACTCAAATCCAATAAATTATTATATAACTCAATAAATTATTTTGTATTTACTAAAAAATTAAATTTTTACAGCCGTATTTATAAAAATGTATTTTTGATTTATTAACCGTTTTTAACCAAAATTTGCTATAGTTGTATTTATAAACGAAAAATAGTCTTTTAAACCTTCAATAAACCATTCATAAAGTAAGAAATTTTATTGTTGGATTTACCCTTCTTTAAACCAAAAATAAGAAGACATTTTGCATTTAGACATTTTGTTTAAATCTACATACGACTATTGTTTACCTTTTATAAAAATATTTCTGCAGAATATTTTTGAAAAATATTAATAGAAAGTGATTAAAGTGATTATTTTTATGTTCTATATCCTTAACTCTTTTTTTATTAAATCCTTTAACAGCTCCTATAAGAAATTGTGAAATGAAAAAAATTATAAGTATATGTAATAGACATTTTTAAATATATTGAATGATCTTTTAGAACCAGCTCACGAAGCTCTTACCTTATCCTCTTCATACCAGTTTTCAGACATTTGCCTCTTTTTTGTTTCCTTCAAAAAATAGAAAATATACAATTAAAATTATTTTGGTATGTCCATTCATAGTATTTATTAACACACATTCCTTGTTTTCCACTTCTTTTATTGGTTTTATTTGTTTTTGGAAATCTAAATCCATTTTTTATTTTTTTTGGCACAAATCAGTCTATTTTTGGTAAAAAAAAAATCACAGAAATAAAATAAAAACCTGACAAAATATGTTAGTGATGTAAATCAGATGTAAAAAAACTCTTTATTCGATTATTTTTGTTACCATATACTACTAAAATAGAAAACTCAAAACAGTTTTGCAATATTTTTGTTTAAATTTTTTTCAGAACTCATTTTATACGTTTTTTATTTTAAAACATACTTTTTAAGTCGAATGTTGAAAAAAAATTATGGACAAATAAACATATAATTGATTATCGGGTTTATTAATCAGTGGTTTAAAGCGTCACTAACAACTAAATGACAAGTAAATAAAAAGAGAGTTGCCATACATAAGCAAAAAATTACTACTAACGTTCAATAGTTATGGAGCTGTTATTGTTTCTTTATGAATTAAAACTTTTATGAGTGATTAATAAGACAAAAAGTCTATAATAGCTATTGCACTCTGTAAACTCACAATAAGACTTTTTTATAAATACGGCTGTTAAACTTTAATAACTTTTGAACGGGTAACTACAAAATTAAAATTTTTAGACAATTTTTCTCAGATGTAAGTATTTTTTCATTGTAAAAAAAAATTTAACAAAAAAAATATTTTAATTTTTTTTTTTTTTTAAATATTTATTTGGACCACTCTAATTATACATTCTGTTGCATTCCAAAAACTAAAAAAAAGCCTATGGGCCTACGTTTTCCCGTAGAATCGAATACTGAAGTACGATTTGACATATATTTAGCCGTTTTTGTTGTATGGGAAAAGGGACCCAAAATACGCGATTTGAGTCGCCTATAGGCACGGGAAGGAGTTGGAATTAAAAAAAAAAAAAAATACGCCATTATTTTTATTGATACAAAAACCTTCTAAAAAGTGATAATATCCAGAAATCAAAATAAAAAAAAAATTTGAAAACGAACTCTAATATATATATATGTTTATTTAATACACCCAGAGCTTTAGTAAACATCAGTGCAGTTTAAAAATAACCCCTTTTTAGACACACATTTTGAGTGTAAAAAATACCAGGAAACATTAAAAGATCGTTTTATTGCAGGCCACTTTTCCCTACCCGTAGTTAAACTACTTCTGCAATATAGTTTTTCTTCATTTTTTGGTATATTTTATGTTATTAAAGACACTTCATCGTCAAATTAATTATTAAAAAAATATTTTAAAATAGGCAATGCATTCAAAATTGTTAAATGAAACTTTTAAATATTTCTTAATGTTTTTTTTCTTAACAGAATCGCAACTAAAAAATATTTTAAAAATAATTTACAATATCTCATTGATACGAAATTACATAATAAAAATGATTTAAAAATCATTATTTTATCTTTTTTATGATATATTTTTGTAGCATATTTTTTTGTTTTCATAAAAATATGTTATTAAAAATTAAAAATTGTTTATATAAAAATGGTAAATCTACTTGAATACAGCAGACCGTGACTCAGCTTCGTGCGTTCAATACTCGCTGGCACGAAAATTTTTGTTGTATATTAAAAAATGTTCTCTTGAGTATGCAAAACTTTTTTATTAAATAAAAATGTTAATATATATTTGAAAAAGACCTTCTATGAACTGTTGAAAAAGAGCATTCATGCACTATTTTAAATACTATTACAAGACAATGTTAAAACATGAATGATTCACCTAAGTGTACAGAACATCCGGATCAGTAGCCGAATATTGTTTTTATTTCTTCTTCCTCAGCCCTTATTTTGCTGGATAATTGCACGTACATTCAGGGAACGTCTGCTTTAAAAATATGTAGTTGTTTGGGTTGTAATACAGTTTTTTTTTATTTTAATTGTGAATTTCACTCATTTGTAGAACAAATTAAGTTATTTACTAACCATGTAGTTCATTTAAAGAAAAGCAAACCACATCAAAATGCTGTTTTATGATTTTAGATTGATTTTTTTGTTATTAAAAAAAAAATGGTTGTTTATTTTTTATGTGGTTAACTTTTACTAGAATTGTGGTTAATTTTTTGAACATTAAAAAACAAATGACAATGTTAGTTGAATTTACTGAAATGTAAGTCGTCCTTTCTTTACGTATATAGTATTATATTAATATTAAGTCGCATTTTAGAGCGACCTCTAAATACCACCCGATTAAGCCAATTCTTGGTAAATGCGTACACTCACAATATTATTACTTAAAAACTACGTAAAATACATATTAAATTAACTGAAAACACAATTAAAAAAGGACTACCCAATTCAACCCAATTTGATATTTATTTATAACGTAAAAAAGAGATTTTTTTCCCTTTGTTTTTGAAATTTAAAAGCTTTTTTGTGATTACAAAACAGAACACACAAACAAGCCAATATTTGTATATGTTTGTATATTTCTTATGTTGCATGTTTAAATTTCTTGCAAATTCAATTGAAATAATTTTGTATTTAAACAAACTTTTTTGTTAAAAAATTGAATATGAATTATTGAACTTTTCTTTAAAAGAGAAAAAATAAAATTCAAAATTTAACTACCAATGGATAACTCCTACCGAAAGAACGTTTTTTCTATAGTTTGTTTTTTAAACTATCGATAACAAAAGTTGAAAAAATATGTCTATGGATTTTAGTTAATGAAAATTAAAATTTTTTTTTTTTCATACATGGAAAAAATTTTATTTTCGTGAAACTTGAGATCACATCATGTCAAAATGCCTTTTAAAAGGACTTTAAAATTTAATTTTTTTCAAAAAATATTAAAATAATTGTATTTTTTAGGATGCCAATGTGGCTATCAAATGAAAGCTAAGAACCTTTGCTGTTTTAACAAAATTATTCGTTACAAGTTTTCACGGTGAAAAATTTCTCAAATATCCTTCTGAAAATGAAACATTTGATGATTCTAAATTCGCCAGGAACGCACTATCAATGTTGCTTAGTTTTACATAGATTAATGGACATCTTTTCAAGATTTTGGTACAAAAAAATGAACAAAATCAGTTCAGCGGTTAAAAATATACGAGTAAAAATGTGAAGGTTAGTCTGCATGTTGCTTTCAAATTGGTATATTTCAGTACAAATTCAACTCTATGCTTCTGGTGAACAAAATATTTCTTTACTGACAATAGAGGTGAATAATATTTTATTTTCACCACATAAGTTTTTTTCACTCCAGAAATGATATTTCATCACAGAAATTGATTTTCACCTCAAAAATTCCTTTTCAACACAAAAATAGTTTTAAAATCTATAAACGATTTTTTTTTTATTGTAAAAGAGTTTTTGTTTTTAAATTTATTAATTGACCACTTTCGGGAATGTATTGATAGATCTATTTCGGGAATTTTCCAGATTCGCATCTTCAGAACACGTTTTGAAAGAAGTGGTAACCTCATGCACACCTCAAACATTCATATAACCTAGTTATCGCATTAAATGGGAACTAATATATGAGCTAGAAGTTAAAGACTACTACCACTGATCAAAACATAAATTGAAAACTTTTCATTTTGTGCAAGCTCTACCTTTGGTAGATATACAATAAACGTTTTTGGTTTGGTCTTTATTCTCCTTTTAATTTTAACACTTGTTTTGTTTTATTTAAAAACAAGATGTAAAGGGGAAGTTCGAGGCCATACTCTACACTGATAATAATCCATGCGTAAAATTACGAAAAAAAATGTCAAAATAACCAAATTTTTTTGTAAAATAAGCGCAAATTTGTACATTTTACGAAATTTTTTGTAGTTTTGGCAATAACTTTTTATGCATGGATTATTATAAGTGTATATTTCTTGATTAGGATATTGTCCTGACAAATATTCTATAGAGTTTTTGTTTTCAAATTTATTAATTAACCATTTTCGGGAATGTGTTTTTCTTAGTTTTGGAGTTGCTAAGTAAAAAATTCTATAATCTAAAATATTACTAATATGCAAAAAAATTTAATAATAATTTTAATTTAAAAATATGCGATTTTATGAAATCCATTGGCATTAAGGGTTTTCTGAAATTTTACTAAATTTTAGTATAGTTTACTAATTTTTGCTACAAATATCAATTTACTAATAATTGCCGACATATTTTGCTAAAAAACTTAATTTTTTTTTGTAGATTTTACGAGCCATTTTAATTGAGTTTATTTTTACAGATTTTTGCTGCGAGTGTAATTTGAGAAAATTAAATTCTTTTAAAATTATTTCGTGTGAGCTTTAAAATACATTTTTAAAGATTTACGTCGGTAAAAGTTTGTTATTTTAATAAAATCGTAATTTTTTTTAAATTGTATTTTTTTACATTTTTCCATTTCTTTTAGTATTTTTTGCCATAAGTACATGGATTTTGACAATTTCGTCTTCTATTGTTAATAAAAACATACCTACATGGCGTATACGTTATATAAGCTAATATGAAATAGTTTATAACACGTATACGACATGATGTACATACATACAAAGGAATTATTATACATAATTCGTAAATTTGTTTGTTCGATTATTTGTCATTTGTTAGTTCGATTCTTTTATTCGATTAAACAATTTTTTAAAATTTTATATAATAACGAATACAAATAATTTTAAAAATATACAATGGCCAAGCCACCTGCAAAAAAGGGAACATTTTGACCTTTGGTCTTCCGAATTTTATAAGCATTAAAATAAACTAAAAAAAAAAATACTTTCAAAATTTCGCATTTCTAATGATTTTTTGGTTAAAACTCTTTGATAAATGTTCTTGTTATCTGCTTAAAATCTACTAATTTTCGCAGTTTTTTCTGCAAGCTAATTTTTTACAAAAAATTTACAAAAACTCCATCATTGCCAAAATCACTGAGGTACCATTAGCATTTCCTGCAACGCACAGTGGAATATATCGCAAACTTTTTAGAAATAATTCGGTCATTTCTTAGTAGTCCGATTGCAATGCAATTTAGAATAGGCATAATCGACGTAATGTCAAGCTTTAGCGATATTTTATATCTACCAAAGGTAGAGGTAGAGTTTTCAATTTTTTGTTGATCAGCTTTAACTTCAAGCTCATATATTAATACTCATTAAGTGGAATAACTAGGTTATATGAATGTATGAGGTTTGCATGAGGATGCAAAATTCCCGAAATAGACCTATCAACACATTCCAGAAAGTGGTCAATTATAAATTTGAAAACAAAAACTCTACAGATTATTTGTTAGGACAATATAATAGTGAAGAAATATAGAGTATTGCTTTGAACTTGAATAATTTTCATTTTCATTAATATATTTTTTACTTTGTATTTCATTAGTTTTGAACTTTTTTCGATATGAATATTAAACTTTCATCTAAATTTTGAATTTGCAGTAATTAATAATTTATTGCCTACTAATTAAATCAAAAAATGTTCTTTTGTTGTGTTAAGTCAAAACTCCCTGTGGATAATATTGGATTTTTGTTTATGTGAAAAAATTAAAAATTTTAATCCCGAAGGTTATTGAAGGACTTAATATTTCTACGGACATTTTTGAAATTTTTGATCTTGAAATTTTATAATCGATATTTTTGTTTTGGGGCAGGGGTTCATTTGATGCCAATATTTAAATCATATCATGAGTATAATTACTTTAATATTTTTTTGAAAAACTGAAACTTTAATGTCATTTTAAAATGATTTTTGAAGTGATGGCGAGAAACTGAATACCACTATTTCACGGCGTTATATGTTTTATGAAAAAAAATTTTATTTATAACTATTATGAACAATTTTTTATTTTTTTTCCTGCAGGTATACAAAATATTTGATTCTTATTGCGCAACCAAGAAATATGAAAAATATTTTATAGTGTATTGGCCACATTGTAAAATTGTTATATCTTTAATAGAACAAAAGAGTACCGCTTTATTTAATGCAAAAAGTATTTGTTTAATTATGTATCTACAAGCGTACTTTAGGTAGAATGCAACGAGGGATATACTGTGTGTTTATTACTGATCATAAACATATGGGGTTTTTGTTGCTTCTTTTTTAGTACGATCATTTCTTTTGAACATGGAATCTACGTGAGGTCACGTATATTCTTTTGTATGATAAGAAATGCAGCCTGTAGATAAAAGACCACATATAAGCAGGTATTTAGCTTGTAAGATATTTAGTTTTATTTTAGTATATAAGAATTTTAAATTTGTAAATAAAGAGTAGTTACGATCAAACCACTAACGCACAAGGTTGTGTTTTCATTTCCCGCATTGTGTTGAAGATACACATTCAACATTTTGGTGACTAGCCGACGCTTGAAATGAGCTCGCGCTATTAAAAAAAATATATAATAAAACATCGCTGCTAAAGTGCAGCACATATCAAACACAAATAATAGAAGAAAACCTGTAAAATAAAATGGAGTCAGATATTAGAGCAGTAGAAAATATGGAGTCAGATATTGGAATCTGTAAGATATCATCGGAGCAGCTGAAGAAATGGACAGGTCTGGTCCACAGCCTTACAGAGGAGATGCTGCCGTTTATAGAAGGTGACATCATGAAAAAAGTGTATGTTAATTTAATAAGTATTGACAAATTATTTTATAGTTTGAAAAACAATATTTCTGAAGAGAAATTAGGACATGAGAATGAACAGGATCTTGCTCTTATAGAGACAGTGCAAGAACAGGTTCAGAATCAGGGCGTAATCCGACAGTTAAAGTATAGTCTTAATAAATTGGAGACGAAACTGGATAAATTCAGGAAAAAGCTTATTTCAGTAGACATTCTCAAAGAAGAATTTACAATGGCAGAACAAGTTTTCATGAAATATATAGGAAAATATCCGGACGATAAAATGACGGAAAAATTTTACTTTTTAAGGGATTCATATAGAAATATTCCTGGTATTGAAAGCAATGCCAAATCGCTCCCATATATGTTACCATCAATAGATATTCCTTTGTTTGAAGGTGATTATAATAGTTGGGGAACATTTAAAGAATTATTCCAGGAGCTTATTGGAAATACTGAGGTACCTAGTATTCAAAAGATGTTAGTTTTAAAAGCAAAACTAAGAGGAGATGCACTAAAATGTATAAAGAATATTCCAATTAGTGGAAATAATTTTGATATAGCATGGGATATATTAGATAAAAGATTTACTAATAATAGATTTTTAGCAACCCATGCTTTTAATAAATTTATTCATGCGCCCTACACTGTGGGTGCTTTGGAAAGTGTTGGGCAGATCAAAAATATAGTGGAGGAAGGTATACAAATCCTTAACATAGTAGGACTTAGTGCGGAGGAAAAATTCGAAGCACTAGTGACGTATATGATAGAGGGAAAGTTAGAAGAAAACCTAAGAATAGATTTTGAATTGTCGTTAAATTCATCTAAGGAAATCCCTAACATAAAATCAATGTTAGACTTTCTAGACACAAGATATTATGCACTAGAAGCGTGTAAAGTATTTGGAGAATACGAAATAAAAGAAAACTACGAAGGTAGTGTAAATAATATTATGCCGAAGTGTATTATGGGATGTAGTTCTCTGCATTTTCTAAATCAATGTTCCAAATTTAGGAAAGAAGACCTAAAATCGAAATGGAAAATTATTAGAAAAAATAGATTGTGCAAGCAATGCTTAAATAGCGGGCACAAGAGCAATTCATGCAATTATTTGCATTGTAGAAAATGTAATATGGATCACCATACAGCTCTTCATAGAAAAGAAACTGCTAATACATTAAACAATTTAAAAAGAAAACCAAAAGTACCACAGGGAAAGGTTATTAGAAATAGTAACAAATCGCATGATGGGAAATTCGTTAAAAGCAGTTTAAAAGAAAAGAACATCAAAAATTCCAAAAAGACAGACAAAGCAAAATCTACGAAACCAGTAGTTTGCGGATTAAAAATATCAGGTAGAACCGAGCATAAAAATATATGTAGTTTAGGTACAGAAAAGAGTACTGTTAAAAATAATGAGCATAGGGAAGATCGTGAAAATAAACGTAGTAATTTTCATAAGACGAAAATTAAATTTAAAAATACAAATCACTTAGTGTGACCAAAAGGTCTCACGGGTGGCGGGGTCACCAGCTTTAGCCAGTGAACTTCAGTTATAAAGAATATAATAACACTTATAAAAAGATACTTCCCATAGATGTAAAATAAAATAGTTTCGAGGAAACAGAAGCTAATTAATAAGATACTAAATTAAGAAAATATTGTATTTTTAATGATTTATGCAAATTAATCTAATTTAAGTTAAATCTAACAACAAATTATTAATTTTTATTGTGGTTTAAAACAAATGTTGTCAAACAGAATAATATTTCTAGACTTGAATACAGAAAGTAAACAAGAAAATATTCTGCGAAACATTATGAATAATTAAAATGCCTGAAATCAGACCACTGTACACAAAAGACACATAATTAAAACGAAGATATGAAAAAAGCAATTAAAATATAGTTTTGAAAGAGTACAATCTTTCAAGGCGGGCAGAATGTTTAATTATGTATCTACAAGCGTACTTTAGGTAGAATGCAACAAGGGATATACTGTGTGTTTATTACTGATCATAAACATATGGGGTTTTTGTTGCTTCTTTTTTAGTACGATCATTTCTTTTGAACATGGAATCTACGTGAGGTCACGTATATTCTTTTGTATGATAAGAAATGCAGCCTGTAGATAAAAGACCACATATAAGCAGGTATTTAGCTTGTAAGATATTTAGTTTTATTTTAGTATATAAGAATTTTAAATTTGTAAATAAAGAGTAGTTACGATCAAACCACTAACGCACAAGGTTGTGTTTTCATTTCCCGCATTGTGTTGAAGATACACATTCAACAGTATTGTACATCATATTGAACGGTGTAGGGCAAAATGATAATATACTGGCAATAATATTGCAAAGTACCTTAACGCGTAATTATTACTGTCTTATTAATATTTTTGTTCAATAATAGTTAAGAGTAACAAATAAAATCCAAATTTTAAATTTACACTATCCAGATTTTCGCAGGGAAAATATTCATGAGTAGGTGGTAGTTTAAATAGAAACAATTAATTCTAGGCTAATTATTGTGTTCAAATCATTCTTAATAGAGTTTATACCATGGGTCAAAGTAACTATTGTAGAAATTAATTGCAAAATAAAATATAATTTTCAAGAAATATTTTTTTACATTGATAATTAATAATTATAAAGTAACCTTTTAAATAATTCTCAAATATGATAATAATTATCTTATATCCTCGAAGAAAACGTAAAAATTATAACATCTTCTATGGGTTATTTTACTACAGAATAAGTTTTTATGGATCAAAAGAATGGTTACTGCAGATTTGTAAATAGAAACAGAAGTTAAATATATTGCGTTGAAATATTTATAATACAGCAGTATCGGTATCTCATTTAGTTATGTTGCAGTAAACAATTACGACAACGGGCTTGTACTTCGTGGTCAAGTGGTATTTGGCACATTAGTGAAATGGGGTATTTTTTATTACTAGGATAATTCTTAACCGATTTCAGATTTTTATAATTTTTTTAAAACATATCTTTGTCTATACGACATTAAGAATTTTTTGCAAAAACTGATAAAAAGATTTAAATTTAGTTTTTAATGCAGCCACTACGTCCTGGCCTACGTTCGAAGAAAAAAAACCATAAGAGCGGCCGAAGGCCCCCACACAGAAACACTTGTTTTTACAAATTACTTGATGTCTTAAAAATATAAAATTTAACGGATTCGACATCTGATTTGAAAAACAAGTTCTTCTGGGTGGCGGCCTTCGGCCGCTCTTAAGGGTTTTTTTCTCCGTAGAACGCGGCAGGCGGTTTCTCGAAATAAAGTTTTTTCTGCGTGCGACACAAAAGAAACTTCAAAATTACTGATCTGTTTCCACACTGGAGTATAATGTCCATGTCCTTATGTCACCCAAAAAGTGGCATAATGTCCATGGACTTTATGTCATTCCATTTGAGGACATAATGTCACACCTTATGAGTGACATAACGTCCATGGACATTATGTCATTAGACGTTATGACATGTCACCAAAATTACCAAAATTCTAGCAATAACTGCGTTCCTTTTGGTAAAATAACTCATTGTATTGCTATTATTTACTTTACGACAATTTTAAGACAAGAATGCATAAAATTTACCAAAATTGAAATAGAAATTAAATAACTCCCAAGAGAAATGAAATAACTCCCAACGATAAAATCACATTTAAAAATCAAAATGAAATAAGTCCCAACAAATGTGAAATAACTCGCAATGACTAAAATAAGTGAAATAACTCCCAACAAAATCTGGTTGGAAATTATTTCATTTGGGAGTTATTTCACAACGAAATAATTCCTAACTGAAAATTGTGAAATAAGTCCTAACGCATTGGGAGTTATTTCATAATGAAATAAATCCCAATTTAATATGGAAAATTTTTGGGAGTTATTTCATTTTTTTTTTTTGGGAGTTATTTCACGGTACCATCAATTTATTTATTCTGATTCTCAATTATTGTTTTTCTGAATTTTAATTAATATTTTCTGAATTTCAAATGATGTTTTCTAAATTTCAATTAATGTTTTCTGAATGTCAATTGATGTTTTCTGAAATTCAAATAGAATTGATATTTTCTAAAATCCAATTGATATTATCTGAATTGCATTTGCAAAATTGGTAGTACTGCCCAAGAAACATTTTTTACGGAATCATAAATCCGTCTTTCACTGCACGTAAACGGTCCGTAAAACCAAGCCTGTTCGTAAACGCAACATCAACGGACCGTTTAATTGGATTTTCGAAAAAAATAGGTTTCCGTTAAATACCGACGGCTTCCGTTCCTTATTGATTTTGTTTATTTTATTGCCAAAATACAACAATTTAAATTAAAAAAAAGTTTAAGCCATTTGTTATTGGCAGCAATGCAGGGGTACAGTCCTTGGTAATTTTTCTTCTGATAAATTTAAACAACGCTTATTTAGTGGTAAATATACATATATTGTCTAAAACCTAACATGCTAACCTTTCGTCGTTTTTCATTCAGATTTAATTAATTTGTGGTGCAAGAGGTATGAAAAACTGCACAGAAGATAAACATGGTGTTTTTAGTTTCGCGGGTATGAAAAACCACATCCACGTGCTGGCATAAGATATTGAAGCAAAATGGGCTAGATATTTTGAAGTTTTCTTTTTTTTTTATTTTCTTTAATATCATTATTAATAAATTTTAAAAAAATATAATAAAAAAAACTATAATAAAATAAATCAAAATTGGGTAAGTTTAGATAAATGTACAGGTCCGGTTTTGTAAAAAAAAACTTTACTAAAGCTGACCGGATACGGAGTCCTACAAAACGGACTACATTTTATACATGATATTACGGTCCGTCAGTGACTTACTTTCGATGTACCCTTAAACCCGTTTTCTTGTCCGTATGCGGTTCCAGAAAACGGTAGGTAAACATAGTTGGATTCCGTTAATGCCGTTCCGGAAGCGGTACATAAACGCAACGAATTATTTGTTGGTGGTGCACGTTTTACTGAGACCATTCGTCCATTATTTTATATTATTAAAGTGGTATTTATCAAGTAGTATTCCTTCTACACACAGATTAAAGATTTTTTGATATATGGGTGGGAAATTTTTTTTTTGTATGGTCACCTTAATCACAGTAAAGTGTTTTATTTTTCGCAAAAAAGAAAAATATAAAACTTAAAAAAAGAAGAGCAACTTTGCAACAACTTTTCAAAATGTTTTTACAGACAAAGTTTTAAGTTTTTCATATGATGGTTTCCGTTTTTTTAGCATCACTTTGTAATATGTTGATACGTTTGCAACAAATTTCATCATCATTATCAAAACCAATCTCGGACAAAAGTAAAAAAAGGCAGTGTATTTTATATTGCTTTTCCTGCTACTATTTGTTTTATTTTGCGGTGAAGAAATTTATTTTTAACACATTTTCGTCTTTCTTTAACTCTTCTTTATTGCTATTAAGAAAACTTGCGGAAAACCAATATGAAGTCGGAGGTGAAGTAAAGTTCGACTGTTTGGTTTGTTCAATTTGAGTGACTTTATACCTGCAACATTAATATTTTAAGATTGTACTACTTAAGTGGTCCAAACACATTTATACACAAGTTATTTGTGTGGAAATGCTCGTATATGGTAACATTTTTGTAGATTGCACTCGTCGGTTTGTTAAGATACTTATGAGTGTAATAATCATGCTTGATTACTTTGTGGTAATGTTTTTTTTTTTTTATAACAAGCTTATATTTTACTAGGCCAACACAAGGATGCAGGTAAAGTATTACAAGTAAAAAGATCTTAGCTCAGATAATTTTATATTATTTGTTAAAAGAAAAATTTTTAGGATTTTATTACCTAATAAAATATTTATTAATATTAAGCACGTGGTACATAAGAACATATTTTATAAATTTTAATAGTTACAAAAGTTAAAATTATTTAAGAATTTATTTAAAACGAGCTTTTTTTATTTTAACTATGCTTCGAGATGGGATTCTAAACAGTGTTAACCGGATGTATGGGTAAGTACCTGGTTGATTAATTGTTGGGGACTTTGTTAGGGTATTTAAAAAAGCACTTGAAATAATGCACACAAAAAAAACTCAACTGAAGCTTCAGTTCAAATATTTGTTAAATCAATTAAAAGTTTAACTGAATTCGGTCGTATAAAGAAAAGGAAAGAAAATTTTAGTATCAATTAAAATAATGTGTAACTATTTAGTTGATTTAGTTTCAATTCAGATTTGAAGCATATCCTTTAAAAATTTAAACAACGTTTAATGTTGTAATAAAAATTACACAAAATTAACAAAAATTGTTAAAAAAATAGCTCAAATTAAAAAATAAAACCCTAAAATTAAAAAAGAAAACCGAAAAGTAAAATAAGATAAAAGTAGAAATATAAAAAAATCAACATTACTTGAAAAAAAACTCTGAAATTGTAAAAATCGCTAAAAAATTAAATAAAAAAAACAACATTTTGAAAAATTGGAGAAAAAAATCTCAAATTGAATTTTTTAATAAAATTTTCACAATCAATAAAATTATAGTAAACAAACGGCAAAAAATCCTTATAATTAAAAGAAAATTACGACATTAACACTTATGTGTGTGGAGAAAAAAACACCTTCTATAGGGTGGATAGGTACCTGGATACCTACACACAAATTGTATGATAAATGTAATTTTTTGTCTTGTACAAAGTCTCGACGGTTAATGATATAAAATTATAATTTGCCTTTTCACATATTTTTTAAAATACTGCACCCAAAAAAAAAAAATCTGATGCCAGCAACTTGTATGCTGTGAGGATCCTTGCAGGAAAAGTTGCTAACATTAGCAAAAAAGTTGCTAAACTCAGCATGTTTTTTGTTGAATTTAGCAACTTTTTTGCTAATATTAGCAGATATTTCTGCTAAGATCCTCCCAGCAAACAAGTTTCTGACATTACAAACTTTTTTTTTGGTGTATGATAAATGGCGGTGTCGACAATATAGATAAGCTATTGGGAGAATATACTTCTAAACGTTGGACATGCCCATGGCCGTTAGCATTATTTTTCAATATTATCGATGTAGCAGCATTAGCAGCATACATTGTTTACATGGAGTACAATGCACAATTTATTTCAACTGACCGCCGCAGACTATTTTTGAAAGATTTAAGTTTTGAACTTTGTGCGGATAACATTGAACGAAGTGCCAAAAATTCAAATGTAACAAACATCGATTACACTCGATCAGCAATACAGGTTGTATCGGGGCAAGATAGTTCAACAACAGATGTTGCTAACGTAGAAAATCGAGATAATAATGACCGTATTGCAGTTTGGGCAAGTTCTTACCTATGCTCTAAGCTTACAAAGAAGCAGAGAAAAACTCGAAAGGCTTGCAAAAATTGCTTCAACCCGATTTGTAACGAGCATCCAATCAATCGTCCCATATGCAACAATTGTTTGGATTAATTTTTCTTGCCTTTTATTTATATTTAAATAATTTTTTTTTTTTTGTGTTAAACCTTGAAATAGGTTTTTTTATGTAAAATAATTTTTTTTTATCAAAATTAAACATTGAATAAATTTTTTTATTGTAAAACAATCTTTCTTTTATTAAATAAAAATTTCTTTTATGTTATTTCTAAAAACCAAGTCAAATAACATAGATGATCACACTTTAATAGAACAACAAATTAATTTTTTTTCATGTGCCTCCATGTAAAACGTATACAGGTACCCAGGTACCTATTCACCCTATTAAGGGTGCAAAAACCAAATTGATATGCCACGCCCCTCCCCAAACTGATCTTGTATATAAACACCTATGAAAATATAATAATAACAAAAAGTTAGGAGTTCTCATGAAATTGTAGAATTCTAGACTAAAATCTTATATAAACAATTTCGATTTGAAAACGCAATAGGCACACAGGTGCCTGTCCACACACACAAGGGTTAAAAAAAATTTAAGTAAAAATGCAAAAATTTTAAAAAATTGCAAAAATAAAAAAAAATCTCTTTAGTTGGAAAAGTCGCCAAAACTTTCTCCAAAATTTAAAAAATCGCCAAAAAAATTTTATAAAGCTGACAAAATTGATAAAGAAAACGGAAAAAAATTTGCACAAATCGCAAAAAATTCACCTAAATAAAAAAAGTCAATATCTCGAAACATTTTTAATATCTCAAGTTTTTGTTTTCAATTTCGGCTATTTGTTCAAGTTGAAAAAAAAATTTGCTCTCAGCTATAAAAAAAGAAAAATAACAAAATTGGTTGAGGATTACAAAAAAAAACAGGTTTAAAATTTTGTAAAAATATTTAGTGTTTATTCTTCTGTATTTCAGAGTGCAACTGATGTTGTTTGTATATATTAGTAATCTTACAAATTTTATTTTTTGATCAGGTTTGGTAACAAAAAAATATATTGGCCAAAAACAAAAAAAGTCAAGATAAAAAATTAACATTTTAATTTTAAACATCAAATATCTTTTTAGTTGTGAGACTGTAAGCATGTTTGTTTTTTATCTTGTGTAGGATGTTATCTCAGTAATCGGTTCACATTTCCCGAAGTAGCAAGCACTTAAACATTTTCTATAGCCGAGGTGGTAAATTTTGGTGTCCTAGTAATCAATCGTGTAATCACAGGGTGCTCAAATGACAATATTCTAAAAGCATATGTCATTCCCAAAATATACATATATATAATATAGAAGTTCTATAATTAGTACCACTATTTTTGAAAACAAACCACTGTGCTATGGTAATAGTTAAAAACTTGCTTTGATTATATACAGTTTTACTTATTTTTTACTAGCTCTTTCCTATCGCTGTATTCGGTCAATTTTTCGTTCTCTCTTGCTCACCAATACAATTCAAATACATTTTGCCCACCCCTGTGGCGTATGATTATTATAAGAATGCAATAATATATAAATCATACGACACGTGCATCATTAATACTAAAACTCGAATAAGATAGTTTTATGACGGTAATCAATTTCACAGCAGAAGGCTTTTTTTACTACATTTGCATTTTTTTTCTTGATTGCCATAAAATTGGTATTTGATTTAGATGATCGATGATGATGATGATGATAATGATGAACTAAGGATGAGAGTCGATCTATGAAGTGTAGAATATCGTAGTTTAAGACCACCTCATAATTAGTTTTTGCAAATGTTTGAATTTCGGCAAAAAATTAGTATTATTATAAAACTAATATGCCAAAATATAATAACCCGGTTAAAATTAATCACATATGTTCATGTATGTCTATGTATGGATAATTATATATGATTCCACATATGAACTTTAACAAAAATTGAGATAATAAAGGGTCCGCCATCTAACGTTTTTTTTCAACTAGTGCTTATTTCGTGAATGGTAACACTTAGCTCATGTCTGATTTGACAGATAATTAGTTTTATCCTTCCGCTGAACGAATATGGTTGTGTATACGCTTGAGCAACGCTGGGAAATATTGCGATATTACTTTGAAAATCATGGTAATGTTGCAGAATGTGTGCCGATACACCCAAAACGAGTGACTATTTGGTGCGGATTTTGGTCTAGAGGCATAACTGGGCCATTTTTCTTCGAAAATGAGCAAGGAGTGGCCGCTACAGTCAATGGCGATCGTTATCGGGCCATGTTGAACGAATTTTTGTTCACAAAAATTGAAGAGGAGGAAATATAGCTGCACACAATCGATAATGTGCTTAAAGATTGGACCGATCGTGTAGGCTACTGCATGGCCAGCCGAAGCAGCCATTTGAATGAAATTAATTTCCATTATTAACCGGAAGGATTGTACTTTCAAATAAAAAAAGAAATTTGAGAAAATATTCAGTAGTTTTTTTTTTATAGCATTTTCAAAAAAAAAAGTTATTTGGCGGACCCTTTATATAGATTCATGATCATATGTGAACAAAATTGATGACATTTTTCTACATGTCCACATATATATGGTTTTTCATAAATTTTTGTCATCTAAAACACAAATTTTTATTTTTTTAATTGTAAATTAATATATTTTCATATTAAAGACAAATTATTACGAAACAAATGAAAATGAATTTACAATATTGCAAAAAATACCAAAATAATGATACAATTACACACAGAGAAATAAAGTGCCAACCGAATTTAAAAGTGTATTTTGATGTTAACAACCAATAAATTTAGTTAGTACAACCACATTCAAATTTAGTTTAAGAATATTTTGGTTGTTGCAACTAAAATTCAGTTATATTAACCGAATTTTATTGTGAAAACCAATACACTTTTGTACCAACCTATTTCAGTTGTAGTAACCGAATTTAAGTCATATTAACCGAATTTCAGTTGGCACATGTCAACATTTTTCTCTATGTGTACCTAATCTACAAATCAAATGTTACATATTTTTTGGTTCAAAATGACTTACTCTTTTATCTCTCCAAGCATTTTTTGATCAATGGAGATAATCTTTAACTTCGAGCTCATATATATAATCGTTCTCATGCTGTGAGGAAACTAGTTTATATGAATGTTTAATATTTATATGAATGTTGAATGTTTATTCTGATGATGGGAACCTAGAAAATTCCCGAAATAGATCTATCAACACATTTCTGAGAGGGTCAAATAATAAATTTGAAAACAAAAACTCTTTAGATTATTTGTTAGGACAATATCCCAATAAAGAAATATAGAAAATGGCCTCGAACTTAAATAATTTTCATTTTCAATACATAATAATATTTGTAATAAAACTATTTAAAGTTTATAAAACAAAAATGGTTTGAAATCAAATGTTAAACTAAAGAGTTTATTCCAAAAGTTTCTTTCAATTTTAAAAATTGTTAAATATATTACCACGATAAATTCGCTAATATTGTTTTGATCTCGATTTTGTATAATACGGTGAAAAACGAACGTTCAATTTTTAAAAGAAATAGCTTTTCTTTCTATATAATAAAATGCACTAGCATTTGCCGCCGAATGTCTTATTTTTCGGTAATTTAAATTATTATATCTTAGAATTGTTTGTCCAATTACAATAAAATCAGAAAAACAAAAAATATTGAAACAATTTTATTACGTCAGCCAATAAATGAAAATTATACATATATGGTTACACGCAGAGAAAAAATATGGTTGCTATATGATGGCAGCCACGATACCATGTTTCCTACAGCAATAAATTGTGGTTTCGATTAAACTATTATTGTATCAATCATATTTCACCAATAATATGGCTTCTTTTATCATGTTCTAAATAAAATAAATAAAAATGTGTCTTGTGACACATAATTTTTAATTTATTTTGGCAAGCTAAGCACAAAAACTTTTGAAATCGGACCTACAGTTGATTTTTTTAAAAATTAAGTTTTTTACTCCATACAATAAATTTTTTAAAACTTAATTTAAATTTTTTTATTTATTTTTTATTATATATGTATATAGATCGCCGAGTTCGGCATTTCAATAGACAGAGAGAGGGACATCGTTAAAACGTCTTAAAATTGAATAAGGATCAAAAATGTATATACTTTATCTGGTCCTAGACTTATATTTCGATTTGTTACAAGCGGAATGAAAAACTTATATATATACCCTCATCACATATGGTGCATTGTATAAAAAACATTATTACATTAAAGCTGTAATTCCGTAGATTTTAAAACCATAAAAAATTTTAAGATTTTAACTTAAATTTCAAGGTACTGAAAAACAGAGTGTTCAATAGAAATCTTAATGTCGAAATATCTCAAAATCTAAACCGTACTATTTTAATTATTTGCCATATTCGTGTTCAGCGCGTTATGTGAAAAACATATAACGACTATTCCACGATAGATCGCCTAAAATCTAACCTTGGGCCTTCCGCTTTAAAGTATATTTTGCATACATTAACTCTAGTGAGTCACTGGGATTTAAATTTTTATTTTCTAGAAATAAAACCATGGTTTTACTCGAGATTTTTTTTTTTTTTTTGAATAAACAAAAAATGTATACGTTTTCGTAGTTTCTTGAATATACGAGCATATCGGACCATTATCATTGAAAATACATTGAAATGGTACATTTATTTACTTCTATACAACATATCTAAGTTTTATTAACGTTTGTGGGCTACTGCAATTTGATCATGATAAAATACCTGTATTAGTTCAACAAAATTTTAACTAAAAACAACTTTTGAAAAATATTGCACTCATCACTTAAATAAATAAAAAAGAAAATTAAAATTCATGACACAGCGTGAATGTTTTGCTACTTAACTATTTTTGTTTAAGGAATTTTTGTTTTCTTGAATTTTTTTCTTGTAAGTTTATGAAGTTTCCGTTAATGTCATCATGCACAAACTAGCAAGCATAAACATGCCCAGCAAAAAATATGTAGTAGTACTTCTTAATACATGCATAATTTCTTAAAAATATTTACCAGTTATTCCTGCTATGTTGTCTATTACCAATGTAGACATGATTTTTTATGCATTTGGCGACAAAAATCGATTACTTTGAGAAAATTAAAACAACTTTACTAAAACAAAAAATGTTCTGTGTACAAGAAAACTTGAAAAATAAACACTTTAAAGTTGTTTTGAAATGCTTGTGCGTAAATTTTTATATATCATGCGTTTTTTCTTACACCAATTAGGAATTGACCGAAGGTTCACAAAGTTTATAAATTTTTTGTAAACACATACAATCGAAATTCTCTGGCTCAAAATGCATTAGATTTGTATGGTCGTCCTCCTTTAAATTTAAGCAATAAAAAAAAACATATTAAAAAAACTATTTTTTTAATTTTTACATTTGTTTTTAAGAAATTTAAATTTTTAAAAGAGAACAACAGTAGTAATCGAATGCTTTTTAAATTAGAGAAATCCGATAACAAATATCGAATATATGGCTATTCAAAATTACATACTTTTGGGTCTTTTTTAATTTTCTTAAAACTTCAAACCGTGAAAAAGACTAGATTTTTTTAATTTTTGAAAAACTGAATAAGAAGATATGTTATAGCCTCTATAGAGAATATATATTTTAATATGAAGAAAATGGCTAGTTATGAGATAAAGGAATTGCAATTTTTTACTGGTCTTTCAAAGAATGTGTAATATAATCTGGTAAAGCTTTATTTAGCATCTTCTGTCGCTTAAAAATGTGTATACAAATTTCTCCAAAAAGTGTTATTTTGATTTTTGTTCCTTAGAAAATCTTAGTTTATTTTTCCTGAGTATGCACTTATTTTCATAGTTGTAATATGTTTATAGTTTGGCTTAAAAAGCTCTATTTATCAAAGAGTTTATTTAATGAGTTCCCAAATAGTTTTATTCAGATTTTTTCATACCTAGCACACCTCATAAAATCTGATGTAAAAAATCTTTAAGTTGAGATGATATAAAAGCAATGTGCTTTTATAACATTTTGTTGCTGTGGCATACATGTATAAAAACTAGTCCATGAACAAAGCAGTAAATTTTGTTTTAAAATACGTGACAACTTAAAATTTGATTTTCATATGTTCATCAGAGTGTATAAATTGTTTAATTTGGTAGAATTTCTCCAACTTAAAATATATTTAATAATAAAATACTTCTGGAGCCAATATACAACCACCCTTGAGATGAATTTACATTACACTCGAAATCCAGTCTAAACTAGATTTCAATGATGTATAAAAAAAATAACTGGATTTCATGCCTAATGTAAATGCAGTTTAACTATTTTTTTTTTTTTGTGGAAATTGTAAATTTCTTAGGCGGTTAATTTCAGCAGCTTTAATGTTATCTGTTCCTGTGAGATTGTAAATACTTCAATCGATCACAACTTTATAAAATGTATGTAAGATTTTGCAAAACTACATTGCAGAAAATCTTTTATATTGATTATATATTGCTTTTACTAATTTGTAAATCTATTCATACCAGTATTTGATTCAAAGCTAATTTTCTTAAAAACTAAGCAGAAGTACCCCCTTAAAAATTTTACATTTTCTAAGCACATTCTAAAGTATCGAATTTGGATTTTTTTAACTAAGGAAATATAAACATAGACATTTTACTCAGTAAAAAGGTATATATAGATTTATGTTGTTTCGCCTTAAAATAGAGTCAAAGAAATATTGTCATATCCATTCGTTACATCGACATATTTTTTGTATCGCAACAACTTTTTGGATTAAATCGACTGTACATTTTAACATTTCTCGAAATGTTGATTTTTTTTTTTTTTTAATTTGTAAAAACTCAGTATTTTCATTTTTATTAAAAATTAAAAATTGTACACCTGTGCAGTAAGAGACAATATCTTATAAAGTAGCACAGGATAATAGTGTGGCAAAATAAATCAAGATTAACATTTAAAAATATAAAAATACATGTGATATACATATAAGAATTAACATGTGGTACATAAAAATGAATTTAAACAACTAACATTAAGCAATTAATTGTTGAGCAAAATTAAAAGAGAAACATTTTTTTTTTAAACTGTATTGCGTTGATAGTGGTTTGTATATTATGGGGAAGTTCATTCCAAAGACGAATAATGTAGATAAAAAATTGACGGTCAGACATCAGGTATCGATGACGTATTTGAATATTTTTTTTACCTCTTGGAGATCGTGCAAATTTTAGTTTTTGAAGTAAGAAACATGGTTGTCCCGTATAAACAATTTTATGCAAAGATTTTTACAGAAAAAGATGACACTCTATCATACTTTTTTAATCCAAAAATGTATCTAGTAATGTTGTTTTAGATAACATTCAGCTTACGCTTATCAGTCGAGTCACAACCAGCATATAGTTCACAGCCATACAAACTGATCTTAAGTGGAGTAAAATACTGATTTGACCACAGTGCCCTTAGCATACCATAAGTTCTTCCTGTTGCAATGTTTATTTGCTCAGACCATGTAAGTCTGGAATTAAAAATAACACCCAGGTTCTTTGCTGTCGATGCCATATTAATTTCATTCGTTCCCGAAAGTAATTTTAAGTGATTTAGCGTTTCTGAAAATTAAAAAAAAAAAATTTTTCCTAAATTAAAAGATTTTCCTACAAAAAATCGTTTATTTATTGGAATTTTTTTATTTTTTTATTTTTGTTTTTTATTTTTGTGTTCGTTATATCTGGTTTAAATGTTCAGAAAAATTCGTTATAATAAGTATTCACTGCAAACAATTTGCTCGGTCGCGTTTTCGTTATGCCGAGTATTCGTTATAAAGGGCTGTGGCTGTATATTATAATTTGTAATTAGGTATAGTGTTATCCATAGCCATAATTTGCTATATATTGGCCTTTAGAAAATAATATATAAAAGGATTAACCAGCTTTTAAATCAATATAATCAACAATATTAAAATAATTAAAAAAAATAAATAAAGAAATGGTGTATAAAAAAAATTTATTTTCCTAAAGAAAGACACAACATCAAATATTATTCCTAAAATTGTAATTTTAAATTCAGAGGAACTTAAGCAACTGTGGTGGTAATTTTATTATATACCTATTTTTGATGTCAAAACCAGATGTCATCGTAGGGCCATGAGTACTCATCTGAGAAACAAATTTTTAATTTTGGTACTCTCAAATGTATTCTTTGGCCACTAACGAAGCATAATATTTACACATTTGATGTGCATTAAAATGGTACGAGTATAAACTCAAAAATTATAAAAACACCTAAAATGTCACTAAAAATCACTTTTTTTACTTCGGGGACTTAAATATGATTATACGATTTTCCATATGTTGGTTTCAGAAAAAGGCACCCAAAGCATGGTTGGCAAACACTAACCCAAAAATACCGAATACGATTCAATTCCGTAATCTATTTATTTATTTTTTCTATTGTTTATTTGTTTAATATAAATTATATAATTACAAACTTCAAATAAACAAAAAGTATAAAGAAAACTTATTTTATATACAAAGTTCCCTTTTAACGAGCTCTCAAGTAAAGTATTTATTTAATAATAAATTTATTTTTATATTATATAACAGAATCCATAAATACAAGAAGCAATGTTAATGTAAGATTAATTGTAAGCAAAAAAAAAATAATATCAAAAAAACTTACTTTTGTTTTGGCAAGGATAAAAAGTAGGGTCAATGGTTAAAATACAAAGTATAATAACTGAGTGACCCACCAATATTTTTGAAGGTTTATATAATATAGTTTATATAATTATAGGTTTAATATTTTTATTATCCGAATAAAAACTTGTGTCAAATCGACGATTTTCTGTCATAAGTTTATTACAACGCATTGTCTTGATATTGGCTCGTCTATAAAAACATATGATAAAATATAGGTATGCCATCTTCATTTTGGATGAAACCATTTCTATCAAGGAAAGGAACGTATCCATTTTTTTTTTTTTTTTTTTTTTTTTTTAAGAGAGGCAACACTGAGGAAATACTTCCTATATTTAGTGTGTTGCTTTCTTTGGAAAGGGATAGTATAGAGATGAAAGGTGGGGAAAGATGAAAGGCTTCAGACATGGCAACACTGTAATTGTGCGAGATGATAAGTCTATTTTGAACCTTAAAATAACACAATCAAAATAATTAAAAAAAAAACGATAACCCTATAATACCCCAAATGAAATAATTTAAAATACCGCTATCCTTAACATACCGTAATAAAATAATTCGAAAATATCGATAAACTAAATATCATAACGAAATACATACATAAATTGTTTTTTTCAAAAACATCATTACTTCAAAATTTTTTAAAAAAATGCATAATCTCAAAATAGTTTGTACCCGGGTAAAAATTTTAATATGGAGACTAATAAAATTATATCTCATATATGCACAAACCAATTGATCCGTAAAATGGTTTATCCACTTATATCTAATTCTCTCAAATTATTAATTATTTAATACAATTTTATCCGAGATTTGTCCATATCCGGGACTTTTAATTATTTCTAATTAAATATAATTACATCTGATTTTATAAAATTTAAGCCAATATTAGTTATGCTTTTTTACTTGAAGTTATGCTTAAAATTATTTAAGTTTAAAATTAAAATTTCTAGAAATCAACAATTTTAAAGATCAACATTTTTAAATGAAACAACGAAATGATTAAAAATAATCAAGAACAAATTTAGTGTTGCAAAAATATATAATTAAGTGGTATTGTCTTATAAAATGTACACATTATTTTGTTTGAAATTATATAAAATAAATCATTTGCAAATAATTTCTTTATAAAATTAGTATGGTTATATGTGAAGCCACATTTAAGAAAATCTTAACGTGAGTATAACTTAATTTGATATTGAACGTTACTAAAATATGTATGTATATTAGGGTGTCCCATTCAAGAAAAAATTTTGGGGATCATTCTTAATTTGAATACTCATAAGGCTAAGAATTTTTGAGAATTTTTTCAGATTTTTCGGAGGTGGTTTAGAGGTCGCGCAAATCGATTTTTACCAAAAATCGAGCTTTTTTGGCTTTTTTTGAATTTGGCTTTAAAATTGGTAAAAAATCGATGTTTCTTCAGCTTCTGAGTCAACATTCTTAAAGAAAATTTTCCGATCTTTAATTTTATGTGCATAAATAATAAGTTTCCGCAATGATTTTGCACATTTTGACAATTTAATAACGGTTTTTCGTAAATTTTCAACAAATATGGAAAAGAATGCTTTATAACTTTTAAAATTTGTATAAAGACTAAAAAACTAATGATGCAGTTTAATAGATTATTAAGTTCTAAATTAATTAGCGGAAAAAAAATGAATTTCCTCTCACCGTTCTCGAGTTATACCCTTTTAAAGCTTTGTACACATTGTATGAAATGTATAATATTATAAGGTGTGAACTAGGTTTGCATTGGTTTAAACTTTAAATAATTGGATTTAGAAAATGTTTTTACAAATAAAATAATAGTTACTTACCTCTCATACATAACAATTATATTAAAAACAAAGAAAAATATATTTGTTATAAATCATTTATTAGAGTTCTTGCGATGCTGCTCTACCCCCTGCAGTAAACTCTGAAAGTCTGTTTCAGAAGTTGTAATATTGATATAACTATTAGCCAAGGCCACACCATGTTCTGCGACATCATTTACAACTTGCAATTGTTGAACTTTGTGTTTTGCTTCCTGAAATGATTTATTGTTTTCCCATTTTTCTGGATCCGTTTGTAAAAAATCAGTAGAAATGTAGCAGGCTTCAAAAAAAGTTAGGCTGGCTTTTGTAATAAAACACTGAATTTGTTTATTTTCAATCATGCTTCTGTTAAATTTCCTTTCACTAAAAAATTTTAATTGTATTGTGACTCTCTAAACCTATAGACTATCTGCCAAAAATAGGGTTGTAGTTCCCCCAAATCCAATAAATCATGAATTTTAGTTCGATCCATATCAGTGCCACCTAGTGATAACGGCTTTTTGGCTACTTTTTTTGCTGTCCACAACTTGACAACACTTAAAACTAAGCTTTGACATACAATAAATAAATTTTCAAATCTCATAATCTAAAGTTTACAACAAATCGGATGCCCAAATCTTATAGTACTAAAAATTTCATACAATGGGTGCAAAGCTTTAAAAGGGTATAACTCGAGAACGGTAAGAGAAAATTATATTGTTTTTTCTGCTAATTTATTTTAAACTTCATAATCTTTTAAACTGCATCATTAGTTTTCTTAGTCTTCATACAAATTTTAAAAGTTATGAAGCATTATTTTTCATATTTGTTGAAAATTTACAAAAACTGTTATATAATGTATCAAAATCTGCAAAATCCCTGACGAAACTTATTACTTATGCACATAAAATTAAAGATCGGAAAATTTTCTTTAAGAATATTTACTCAGAAGCCGAAAAAATTACCAATTTTTTAGCAATTTGCAAGAATAATTCAATAAAAGGCCAAAAAGCTCGATTTTTGGTAGAAAATCGGTTTGCGCGACCTCTAAACCACTTCCGAAAAATCTGATAAAATTCTCAAAAATACTTTACCTTATGAGTAGCCAAATTAGGAAAGATCTTTCGAGAAAATAAAAATTTTTATTTTTTTTGGGACAACCTAATGTATATATGGAAAATATTGTCAGTATGGCGTCAAATATAGTTCAATAAGACTTATCATGGGACCATATATAATCATATCGAGCACTGCATACATTTGTATTGTTATTATATGGCTCATGTAGTTTTATATGGAGTAATAGTTGTTGACATATAATAATATCAAGTAGCATATAAAATAAATTTCTCAATAACAATGATCAGATGTATTTGTATATACACATTTTAGCCGTAATGTGACTTCATTCAATGTCAGATATGACTTAATCATATTATATAACTAGTTTTTCCAGGGTATTTTAAATTAACTGAAAATGTAAATTAACATAAATGTTAAATCACTTGAAATCCGGTCTACTTACTTTTCATTTAAATAATATATTTCTTGTTATTAATTTTTAAACATTGTTTTAATTACTACCAAATCCATAAGAACAAATGAATAGTAAGTTAAAAATAAATGTTAAAATTTCAACTACAGATCAGTGAAAATAAAAGTTATGTTCAGTTGTTTAAAATTATTTCAGTTTTCTGTTTTTGCTTATTAGTTTTTTCTTCAAAATTTATACACACATACTATATGTGTAAAATTTTTAAATTTCTTGTAAAGTGAATTGAAATAATTTTGTATATAAACAAACAATTTTATTAAAAAAACAGACGCGAATTTTATGAACATATTTCTTTTCTTAAATTTAATTTAATTTATAATAACTCTAACAAAATCAAATAAACAACAATATTTTGTTTTTCTGGTTAAATTTGTATGAAACTTTAAATAAATTAAAATAATAAATGAAACTAAAAAAATCAGTAATTGATAGTAAATTATATTGTGTTTATTTATTTTTAACTCAATTTAAAACTGTTTTTAAAACTACAAACAGTAAATTAAATAGTACTCTGAGTGCAGTGGTCAATTTTTGTTAACCCTAACACTACTAACAAGATTTGCATACGTAGACTCCTGATAAGGGTACCCGGGTACCTGTATTTATCTCTACGTTATTGTTTAAATTTTCGGTATACAAACACAATACATTGCAATTGATTTCAACGGATGAACTTGAGGCTTCCATTTCAATTTTGCTGACAAATCAGCCATTTTTGATATCAGCCATTTTCACTGATTAAAAAAATTAATAAATATGTTTGCTAATATTACAAAAAAAAATTAAAAAAAGACGCTTCAGAAAAAACTGATAAAATTAGCAGAATATTATTAAAAATAAAACATTAATAAGAAAAGAATATCAAAACTAAATCTGTTTAATCTAATTTTTTTGTTATGTTTGAGCTAGATTTTAGTACGTTAAAAGTAACAAATTGTACAGCTAAAATAAAAAAAAAAAAAATTTGTTGGAAGACAAAAAAAATTTCAAACTTTAAATTTTTAAAGTGTTGTTCTTAGATTAAAAAAAAATCTGCAAACTACCCTTTCTACTTTTACTCTCATTTTAATTTTATGCACTCATTTTAATTCTTCAAAATTTAAGGTAACTACAGCAAAAATGTAGTTGATATTGAAGTTTTTGTTTGCTGTCTTAAGTCTACAAATATTTTATAAAAGCTTTTACTACAGTTACTAAAATTCAACTCGAATATAACTAAAATTTCGTGAAGTAAACAGTTTTATTTTTAGTGTTTAGCGAAAAAAAAATCCGTTAAATTTAGCAGTTTGTTCTTCAACTTCGCTTTGAACTAATTTTTCGTAGCCTTTTCTGCTATTTTTACGCTCATAGAGAGCGTATTCTACAAACCATCGATGAGGTGCGATAGATTTGCGCAAATACTACGAGTAATACGTTTTGACAAACCGCGTACAATATCAGTACGAAAAGAAACAGACAAAGACGCTCTCATCTCCGATATTTGAAATATGGTGGTAAAGAATGTACAAAGAAGTACATTAAAAGAACTTTATATCAACGAAAATTAAAATTTTTCAACTTCGAGGACATACTCTATATTTCTTTATTAGGATATAGTTCTAACAAATAATCTAAAGAGTTTTTGTTTTCAAATGTATTAATTTACCACTATCAGGAATGTGTAGATAGATCCATTTCGGCAATTTTTTAGGTTCCCATCATTAGAACACGTTTTGGAAGAAGTGACAATCCTATGCAAAACATTAAACATTCATATAACCTAGGATTCCTACTAAATGAGAACTAATATATGAGCTGGAAGTTAACGATTATTACCATTGATCAAAAATTAATTGAAAACTTGTTCGTTATATGAAAGCACTACCTTTGGTAGTTATGCAATACACGCTGAAAGTAATCACTTAATAAATTTGAAAACAAAACCTTTATAGATTATTTGTTTGGAAAATATCCTAATATAGAAATAAAGAGTATGCCCTCGAAATTGAATAATTTTCATTGCACAATTAAAGGTCGCAATAACATAATTTTTATTTTTAATAAAAATTATATCAAGCTTGTAAAAAATACAAAGTACGGTCTTGTTTACTCCCCCTTTACATCTTGTTTTTAAACAAAACAATTGTGAAAATAAAAAGGAGAATAAAAACAAAAGCGTGTATTTAATTTTCATTGCACAATTAAAGGTCGAAATAACATAATTTTTGATTTTAATAAAAATTATATCAAACTTATAATTTTGTATCATCAGCTAGAGTGCAAAGCGCCGTAATTAAAATTAAATTCTTTTAAAGAGAAGCAAAATATTTTTAAACATTTGAACAAATTTGTTAATAAACCTAATACTTTCAATCCATTTTGTGGTGAAATGAAGTTTGATACTGAACTAGTTAGATTATTAATAGCCCAATTTAAATTAAACGTACAGTCAAATTTTAATTTTATATGCTTAACAATTAAACATTGTTAGTCAAAGTAGAGGATTAGATTAGATAAATTACCAAAATCTAAAAATAGAATATTTGTGTTGTTAGTGTTGTCACTTCTGAGTATAATATACAATAACAGAAAAGCTAATAGGAAAAAAAAACTGCAATTTAGCTGCATTACATTCGAGGCCATACGTGGGTGTGATAGCTAAACGGTCATGACTTGGTATTGCTACGTTTGTAATGTAAGAAGAATGCAGGTTTGATTCTTACAGCCGAAGGTTGTTAAAAAATTTATCATATAGATACAACCTGACAATTATAAATACACAAATAATAAACAATTTAAATGGAAAATCACTGATGATGCCTGTCCATAAAAAAGAAGCAGAAATTAGTCTAGTCTGATTTAAAAATTAATAGTGTTTATAATTTTTAGAGAAAAACGTTTATTCTTCTTCTTAACCTAACATTTCTAAATTAAATTTTTTTTGGAGTTTGGTATATTAAATTGCTGTGGTCATTGAAGATAATTTTCTAGACATTTTCAATGAAAATTTTTGAGTTAATATTAAAATTTTTAGTAGGAAGTTATGGATTTGAAAACAAAACCTTAACCACAACTTAAATTTTTTTTATTTTTTTCATTCGCCAACACATTGTTTTGTTTATTCAATCCAATTATTTATTGCCTATCTAATAAGGTAAGGTATAACATATTGTAAGATACAATTTAATATGCCGTTTTTCGAAAAATTACAGTGGCTAATATAATTTTATCTTAGAATAAATTTTATCTTACAAATAATGTCATAATCTTCGTCCGATTTCAACGAAATTTTAAACGTAGATTATGCCAGTACAAAATATATAAAATTGTACCAAATTTTTATTTTTTTTTTTATAAAATGGCATTCTAAACTTTTAAAATTAGCATATTTCCAATATTTTGTGTGAAAATGGTCGAGTTTTTCACTACTCGAGGAACTCGACAAGTATTTCGAACTCGCGAAGTACTCGAGTATCGTATTTCATGGTGCACTCGAGCTACTCGAGTTTTATCGTAGACACTGATATGTCCGAAAGTCTTTCTTATAATGTGCAAAATACGTTTTCAAATTTAAGAAATATTTTTTGTATACATATTACTAATAATAATAATTGCGTTTTAAAATGGTGCAAATATAAAAATAATAAATACAATAAAATAAATATCATTATCAAAGAACGTTTTTTGTAAATCACAAAATGTTGCACACATTTACATTACCATTTCGCAAAAGTTTTATTTTTAATAAAATGGTTATATTTTCTGTATTTTTAAACAACAAACAATAAAAGAATTAAGATAAATACTTCGAAATTAGACAACAAAAGGTAATTAGCGCAGCGTAAATATTTTAAGTTATCAATAATAAACTAAAAATCGTTTATTTTTCGTAATGCACCTGTCACTCATCAGGGTCGCGATAGAACTACAATGATAGGTATTATTGATATATTTATGGATAAACAACTTTGAGGGTACTTCTAGTTACTAATCGCTGCCTTCGTAGTGTATTTTTAAAATGTTTGGACAGAAAATAGTTTAAAAGTTTGACAATGATGAGCAAACGTATTATGAGAAAACCATTTATAAAATTTACATAGATTAATTTTGGATTTATTTAACATATAAAACATTTTTCGCTTTTTTATATAAAAATATTGTTTTGTACAATGAGAGGATTGTCTGCATGATATCAATGAATTTTTGCACTACATATATGAACTGCCAGTGAAATTTGTCCATTGAAACTTTTCATAAAACTAATACAATTTTATGAAAAATTTTATTAAAAATTTAGTTTTATTTATTAACATTTTCATACGCCTACTGAACAAGTTTCATTAAAAATAGTTTAAAAAAATTATGAAGCTTTTTCATGAAGCTAAGAAAGTATAGAGAAAAATTGCATTAAATCTCCAAGAAAATTTTCTCTGTGTAGCCAGAAAGAAACCGTAAATTCAAGACGATCACAAATCTTATAAAATTCGAGTTTTTTATTGCTTAAAACGATTGTTAGACTTTCCCTATTAAAAAATTTTGCAACGACTAAATGTCAGACTAAAAAAATGTAAAACGGATGAGAATATCAACTCCTTTTTAATCAATAAAAAAAACTTTAAATGCTATGAACATTTTTTTAATTAAAAAAAAGTTTTAACCTTTCTTCAAATATATATTTTTTACAAGTAAATTTTTAAAAAATTGTAAAATAATTTTGGGGGCCCGGTCTCCCCGGCTACGGACCTTCCCAGCAGAATTATTATCATATGGAAGCAATTAAATTCTAAATTCTAAAACGGTTGCTTCATTGCAAAACTTTTTGGCAAAATCAAAGTAGCTGATTTAAATTTTTTTTGCAAGGTATATAAATATTACCACTTACCTGCCTTATCATTTATCCGATGCACTTTGTTAACATGCTAGTCATTTTGTATGGAATACCTCAAAGTTATTGCTTATATGTAATCATAAAAAGTAAAACATAAAGAACAGTATATTTTTATATGTCACAAGGATATATTTGAGTAAGTGTTTTAAATGTTTGTTTGAATAGTAAAATTGTAACTTTATAACATTCATATGCTCCTAATGGCACCTTTGTTGCTAAACCATAGTGTTGTAGTCTTCATTGTTTTATTCCTACATACTAAATTTTCAGTGCTAAATCATTTCATACTAAATCGTACATTTTTACCTCTATTTTTTTTTATTTAAGCATTTTAAATCCCACAACACTAACAAAAAATTAGTTAAATCTAAAAAGTCTCATAAATTATGTAGTTATACTTTAAAAATTTGTGAAATATAATAAAACAATTTAAAATATACTGAACATAATATTCTCATATTTCAGACCTTTATTAAACGTGAATACGAGATACTGGGGACGACCATAATTAATAATTACTAAAGTAATTAACAATTTCAATTAACATGGTTTGCTTTATGATGATTCCCAAAAAAATTGTTTGTCTAGCAATGAGATCGCGTGACCTATACATTTTGTGAGAATTTTGTGCCTTAACAACATATACAATATTATTATCATACGAAATGTTTCTTTAAGCAGCGTTTAACGGTATATACAGCATGTCAAGCTTTTAAAGACATATTATTTTTTCAGGAATATTTAAAAGGATTTTTAAGTTTTTTGTATCGCGATATTTGTGATGTAAATATAAAATTTATATATTTTTATCTTAATTCGATTTAAGTAAATTGGTGTTTTATCTTTTTTCTAAATTCATTCTATTTTGCTCTTTGTCAAAAATTCAATAGGGTAGGAAAACTATGTTCAAATCATTTCAATATCGGTATTAAAACTTTTCATTAGTCAATTGCATCATCGATGACTGAAAATTATTCCAAATTTTGCAAATTTAATGTATTTTTCACGGTTATCTAAACCAAATATATATGAAAATAGTCAGATAGTTGAAAATATCGAAATGTAACATTTTCTACATACATATTTAAGAATTCTTTGTTGGGCAATTCCTACAAATTTCGCTGGAATTCAGATAAAATAATTGCATATTCAGGGCAAAAATGGATTTTAAAGTAGCTTCAAACTTTTTTGTATTAAAAGTTTTGAATATTTTTAGCTCAAGGTTAAAAAAATTTGTATTTCATTTGATCTCTAATTCGTATATTGCTTCTTTGTAAAAGGCATCAAAATTGGCATATATTTGACCCCAAATTTTAACGCATAAGCGTTAAATTATCCATTAAAAAGATACCCATTAGGGTGGGCCAATTAGTATGCAAGGAAAAAAATCTTAATGGGCGCTTCGCGTTTCTAATTATTGGGTTCGTACTTAGCAAAAAAGTCCACTACACCATACGTCTACGGTGAAAATCGAGCTTCCAGATTTTGTATTTACGACAAAAAAAGCCTTATTTTGAAATTAAAAAGTAACCCCTTAAACCCACACCCACGAATATGATTGATGTATTAATCTGCTAGAGAATCTTCCAAAGAAGAGATTGATACCATAATCTTGGATAAGCTCCTCCTACATCCTGAGATATGTCCATCCCACATATTGTTACTTTCACAAAATACGGCTGGAAGCTCGATTTTCACCGTAGACGTATGGTCTAGTTGACTTTTTTGCTCAGTACAATCCCAAGAATCAGAAACGCGAAGCGCCCATTAAGATGTTCAAATCTCATCACTCTAATACCCATTCTTATTTTGATCTTTAAATATTGTGTGTCAAATCTTAAACGAATCGGTTACAAAATTTTTTTACTTATTGTGAAAATGTTAATCCTTTATTTTGCAATAAATTATTTTTTAATAATCGTATTGTAATGAAATTTAATGCTTAGCTATATCTTGCTATTGATTTTACTATGCAGAAAGAAATTGACATAGGACTAAGGGAAATCCCACAATCCGTAAAAAAAATTCTAAAATGGATTTTTGACATTTTTTGCTGTCGTGTGCACATTTGAAGTGTCGTGTGCATATTTGGACTGATATTGCAGGACCTTCCCCAGTTTTTAATTTTTCAATTTCGGTGGTGCACTCAGAGAAAAATATGGTTAAAATCTAAATTTGAGTAGAAGAATGGTCCAATTCGGTGGGGTCTAAGGGGAGAACCATAACCAACTGCGGAACATAGTTTCCATCAAACGCAACTATATTTAGCAGTCTTTCAGAAAAATATAAACACTATATGTGTTCCTTAAGAAAGTTCAAAGTCGAGGCAAAAGAGTCATACTATCTTTTTGACCAAAAAATTTCTAAAGTCACATTTTTTATAATTTATAACTTTAAGCGTGAAAAAGATATTGCATTGAAGTTTTTTGTTTCATTAAATAACTTGTTTTTACCACTTTTTTAAGCAATCGGATTTAATTTACCTTTCCCACTGCCAAAAAAAACCGGACCAGGTTTTTGTAAAAATGCAAAATTTTTATCTTCAAATGATAACTTTTGCACTCTAAGAGATAACCCACATGAGTGTAGCATATTTATGGTTGGACAATAAATTACAAAATTTTTGAATAACCTAGGTGTCCTATTTAGGAGTTTAACTGATCAGCTAATGATTTATTTAGTGGGCCTGAATAAAGGTGTACCTTTATTTTAATTATTTTGTATTTAGTCAGCTAAAGGCTTAGTTAACAAAAAAAAAAATGAGTACAAGAGAATTCCGTACATAAAGAATAAAAAATATGACTTGTACCGTTATGGTACAGGGTGATGAGGCTATTCTGAACAGGGCCCATCTTTAAAACTTAAGCTAGAAATTACGTTGGTTATGTCTATGTGCAGTTCCATGGCAATCCCATCAGCCAGTAAGAAATGGCTGAATTATTTCCAAAATATTTGTGAAACACCCTACTGTGCAATATAAGAATACATATTTATAAAAAACTGAGTACGCAGTTTAATATTAAAAGTTAAACATCCGAGTGTAGAAAAGCATTACCATGTAAGTGGTTATATAAGTGCATATTTGGTAACGGCAAGAACTTCAAATATATACACGTCGCTCAAAATAATAACATATCACTACTTAACCTTACGAAAAATCAAATAATATGTGGTTACCTATAAAAAATAATTGTGCGCCCCGGTAGGCTAGTTGGTAGCATGCTGGCTTATCAGTGCGGGGGTCGTGGGTTCGAGTCCCATCAGAGGCAATGGTCTGCTTTTCGCTACAAGGCGCCGAAGGCTATAGTAGCTAGTGCTCGGTTAGGGTAATAGTATATAATTTGTAATTATATGATTATTAATTAATTAATAATAAAAAAAAAAAAAAATACTTTTTGATTGGAATTGTTTTTTTTTTCAGTCAGCCGCTCTACCATCTGAGCTATCTAGACATATTATACTTCATAGAGAAAAACATAAGAGAATTGCTTGCACAAAATGTCATTACTTTCCAGCTTACAAAAGAACAACAAATAAGTAGTTATACACTCAGAAGAGCTTTTCCATAAAAGTTCAACTGTTATTTGAAAATTTAATAGGTACAGTTTTTTCAATGCCATATGCAAACAATTAAATTACCAAAGAATTATATTTTTGAACTTTCTGTCTGTTATTCAATAAACAAAATAAACAAAAAATCGGACTTCCGGTAAAAGTTAAAATATTCAGTTAAAATTTTCTATTTAAAACAAAAAGTTGTTATGTTATATTAAGTATTGAAATAAACGAAAACAATTTATTGTTTCTTATCGATTTTGTCAATTCATTTTTCAACAGTTGAAGATAAACGAAAAAACACAATGGCTTTAAACGAAAAGTAAGTAGTCATTTCTTTTAATTTTTTTTAATTAATTTAATTTATATATTCAGAAGTCTTTACGGAAAAAATATTATGAGTGTATCTGTAGTTGAAAAAATTGTGAGTCTATAAATTAATATTCAAAAATAGTTACAGCAATAAGTACTTATGGTAACGCATTATATTTTTTTATTGAAATAATTGGAAGATTAACTACCCAGGAAAAAATTACACATTCCAAAAAGAAGGTGATGCCCACACTTGCTTACATATCTCATTGCCAAATTTAGTAACTGCAATACCAAACTGATTCCAACGATAGAGTCAAAAAAGCAAGTAGTATTGTAATCAATTCTTTAAATTTAAACCAGAAAGCATGAACTCAATAACAAAGTAATTATTTACTTAAAAGAAAATAACAATATTATTAACTTATATGTATAACTTTTTGTACTCCAGAAGTAATCATATACTTTTTCTTAATAAAAGGACGTTATTGGAAGTAGTTCCTAATATTGAAAAAAAATTTTAAAAAATTTATCTCATATATTTTTTCAAACAAATTTTTATTTGCAGAATAATAATACTAAAAATAGAAATTGCATGTTGCCTAAATTTTGTTAAACTGTGGTTAGGTATAAATTAGGGAAGCGCACGTGAGCAGAAAATTGTGAGTGGAAGTTGAAATTACTGACGTTATCGTGAGTGAGTGTAAAAAAAATTTTCGAGGGTGATTGTGCGTGAGTCATAATTTTGTGTTTCAATTTTGAATTGTTCTTCTTTTTTGAAAAATTTATATTTTCGTGGTTTATAGCTCCAAAATTATGACAAACCCATGTTATCATAACAATTCGATGTTTCATTTTCTAGGATTTTATTTCCGTATGAATTTTGATAGTTATATTTGATTGACCTAGGAGAATCACGTGTGAGTAAAAGTTGAATTTACTTATGGAACTACTTCTTTTTTTTAAATGTAAGTACTTCTTATTTTTTCTAGGGAACTATTTATTTATTTTTTATGTAAGTACTTGGTAGTTTTACAATGGAACTATTTCTTTATTAAAAAATGTTTGTAGTTCTTAAAAATATAAAGTAAATGGTTCTTCGGTAAAAAAATAATCAATTCTAAAGAATCAATTATTTTAGTCTCACGCCCTGTTAAAAAAATCGAGTAGGTAATCTAGTAGGGAATGCGTTCTGCCCAAAATGCTTGATTAAAAACCCGCTTACCTTTTTGGAAATTTTTTGCTGGGTAGCTATCAACGTGATAAAACAAAGTTACGCTACTTTTTTTTTTTTATTTAAATTTATTTTCATCGGGATAAACATTAATTGCATTTATAGTAATTAAATGTGCTAAAGTCCCAAAACTTATTTAACAAATTGTGAAAAGCAATCTGATGTAGGCGTGTCCCTATCCGGATTTCATTCCTGCCTAAGGAAATATTCAGGGGATTTTGTTATTAGAATTTCTAGAGATATTTGTTATGTTAAATCACAAACTCAATGAGAATTTCTTGTCCTCGTCTAGGAGCGAGATTCAAAATTTAAAATTTCAAAGAAAAAACAAAATCAACAACAAAAAATTGTCACAATTGGCTTTGTCATCTTAAAAATACTACTCTGTTTTTTTGACAGACCTAGCAATGTAGTGACGTTTATTCAAGTAAATCAACACTAGAAAATCATATGTTTTCTATTAGTGTCAGTTACATTTAAATTTGCACAAGCACCTGCATATTTGTTATTTAAATTTATTTTCATCGGGATAAACATTAATTGCATTTATAGTAATTAAATGTGCTAAAGTCCCAAAACTTATTTAACAAATTGTGAAAAGCAATCTTATGTAGGCGTGTCCCTATCCGGATTTCATTCCTGCCTAAGGAAATCTTCTGGGGACTTTGTTATTAGAATTTCTAGAGATATTTGTTATGTTAAATCACAAACCCAATGAGAATTTCTTGTCCTACTTTTATACAATTTTATAATTTTATACTGTAGAAAGACATATTCTAATGGGTTTTGCCTCATGATTTGCCGCCGCCCACTCAAAAACGTAGACTATGAAAAATTTGCAAAAAAGTCCATTTTTCAATAGCATATTTTATTTTTAAAAAAGTGTGCTTATATTATTAGTTTCAGCAAAATTTTATTGTTTTTGTAATAGAAAGTAAATAATTGTTCTACGTTCCAAAAATCATTTCGATAGTATTTTTAGTTATTTTTACATAAAACCGAAAAGTTAAATGTAATATTTCAAACTATAATGAATTGTATAGTTTTTGGATTGTTTTTACGTTAAAATTTTTAAAAAATTTATAATATTTTTTATATACTTCTGATGTATGTATGTAATTCAACGATGCATAAAACATTTGTATAGTGTGTTGAGTTTGGCAAATCAATAGAGATAAATGAAGTCAATATTGAGGAAAATTTGTGAAGCTTTCCAATTGATTTTAAACGAATTGCAGAATATTCTTGGAAAGCTTGACAAATTTTCCTCAACATTGACTTCATTTATCTCTATTGATTTGTCAAACTCAACATACAATTTATGAGGTAGACGGGATAATGCATCAGCATTTCCATGTTGTTTTGTACATTTATACTTGATCGTATATGTATATCCGGATAAGGTAAGTTCCCAACGTTGAAGTCTGTTGGCAGATGTAACTGAAATTCCTTTAGCGGGATTGAAAATTGAGACTAAAGGCTTGCGGTCAGAAAGCAAAGTAAATCTACGTCCATACAAATAATCGTGCAATTTTTTTACGCCAAAAATGATAGACAAAGCTACCTTTTCTATTTGGCTGTAGTTCTTCTGACTATCATTTAACGTTTTCGAAGCGTAAGCAATTGGACGTTCCGATCCATCTGGCAAGACATGTGATATAACAGCACCGATGCCATAGGAAGAAGCATCTGTTGCCAAAACTATTGGTAGTTTTTCATCATAATGAACTAACAGCGTCATTTCCACTAATTGACGTTTTAGCTCTTGAAAAGAATTTTCTTGTTCATCCCCCCAGTAAAACTGATGATTTTTATTCCGAAGTGAATTCAGTGGACCACAAATTGTTGAAAAATTTTGAATCAACGTGCAATAACAATTGACTTTGCCCAAGAAAAACTGAACTTCCTCAATATTCTTCGGTCGCGGCAATTTCTTAATTGCTTCTGTTCCTTTTTCTGATTGTTGAATACCACAACCACTTATGGTATGACCCAGATATTCTACCTTGGGTTGCATAAAATTAAAAATTACACCGAAAACCAGATTCTTGTAAGCGCTGGAACAGAAGTTTAAGATTATGAAGATGCTCTTCATCATATGAGCCAGTACAAATTATGTCGTCCAAATAATTTACACATCCTGGAACACCAGAAATTTTTTGTTCGATTTGCCTTTGGAAAATTGCAGGGGCACTTGCGACCATAAACGGTAAACGTTGGTATTGATACAATCCTATCCCCGTCGCCAAAATATGTTCTCAATAAATTGTTAACACAAAATTTTACAAAACAAATAGTTGTGAATTTATTGAAATTAAATATTTGAATGAAGAGAACATTTTGAAAATAATTTTTTATTTTTTTTTTTTTTTTTAAAGAGAGGCAACACTCAGGAAATACTTCCTATATTTAGTGTGTTGCTTTCTTTGGAAAGGGATAGTATAGAGATGAAAGGTGGGGAAAGATGAAGGGCTTCAGACATGGCAACACTGTAATTGCGCGAGATGATAAGTCTTAGAACAGTTGTTGCTCTCCATCTTATGAAGAGTTGGCGAACTTATTGAAGCTTTTTGGTTCATAGCCCTGATTCATTATTTTACTTCGGTGGGGTTAATTGCTATGGGAACACCGAAGGTGGACATTGCGATACGTATGAGGGATAGAAAAAACTTGTACATATTATTTTGATGTTGCCGGCACCGGGGATCGAACCCGGGACCTTCTGCGTAAAAGTCCAACGCGATAACCATTACACCACAACGCAAAATTAACAACCAAAATTAACAACTCAAAGGGAATTTGGTTTTATAAAAAACATATAAAATACACTGAAAAACATATTATAGTGTATTCCATCAGTTCAAGCTAATGCACTTAAATCAGACATCTCAGGTGAAATTGTAATATTTAACAGTTTTTTATGTTCAGATATACTGAACTTATACTTGATTGTATTATATTTCTCTGATAGAGTTACGGGTTTTTTTAAATACCATTTAATAAAACCTTATAAGATATAAATTTAGATACTAAGTACGTGATATAATTCAACATTTGCACATTTGTTTGCAGTAATTTTATTTTTAAAGGACAAGGTATATAATTATATTATTTATTTTAAAGAAAATATAATGCGGTTTTTTATTCTAAAGATATGGTTTTATTATATTTAACAGGTAAAATAATTGTGCTAAAAATATAAAAATGTTCTACAAAATAACCTGAGGTATCAAAAGTTAAAAGATCTTTTATATCCGTGGATTCAGAATCCTCCTTTTTAAAGTCTGTGCTTATTTCTGGTGACCATATTGTTCTTATGGAGTAAAGTACTGGATCCGATGATAACAAAATTTCCATCAAATCGGAATTTTGAGCTATTTTGGAGCACTTTCGTATATTAAAAACCCTAAAGTGTTTGACAACTATATTCCTGAGTTCTTGGGCTTCTTCTTTCAATTCTCATAAATGCAACATACTATTTTTTAATATTTCTTTAGCATGAGCTAATACTTTATATACTGTTGCTGTCATTGGCCTCCACGGGATGATTATAATGTCTTTTGCTGCGTCGGCAAAGATTTTAAGTTTAGCCACATTAATATTTTTTTTCTTCTATTAATGACTGCTAATATAATTTTAAAACGTTTTAGTAGGTTTTTATCAAGACTCGTGATTGTGGTGGTGGTTTCTGGATTTTCGAAAAAACACCTTGCGATATTTCCATCATTGAAACTTACATAACCGCGAAGGGGCCTATCAATTGTTAGTACAAGTTTTAATTTAAATTCATCATGAATTCTATTCTTATCTGCTTCTCTCATATTGTATAGATCAGTATTTTGTTTACCGAAATGTTTTGGTGGCCTGGAATAAGGTGGTATTTAAGATCGTATGCGATCTGCAAACAATATTACATAAATCTTATTCTGGCATGAAGTGGCGATATTCCAAACTTCAGAGCATTTTCGTTTAAATTAATTGTATCACTATCTTCATGGAACTGTGAACTTAATTTTCCACATGTATTACATTTCCAAGTACATGTTGTATCTGTTATTGAATTTGCAACTTTTTCATCAATCATTGTAAGTTGTGGTTGAAATTAAACTTTAATAACTGGCCCAGATATTTTTCATTTAAGTGGAGACTAACTCAAAATTTTCTTTCTATGGTATCTACTAAAGTTTGTGTTGAAATTTTGTCTTCGTTTAAGTATTCCAATAGGATAGGACGGCAAAAAATGTAGATCTTTGGTTTAAATTCTTATATCATTTGCATAAAAATTGATGAAAAACTTATTTTTTTGCTGCTTCCAGATGGTTGTCTGTATTTGGAAAATCCATATTTACCATCACAGCCCCATTTGAACATTAAAACAACATCTGATTTTTTTCATCTTTCAATATCTTCACTACTAAATGTGGATATAATTCTTGTAGTATTGTAAGTAAATGTATTGTCAATCAACTGTGATAGTTCAACTTTTCCGGTTCAATAGTAGCATGTACTAGGGATGGTATTGGTTTTAAAAGTATTTCTTTTGCTTCTTTTATTGGCTTACTGCTAGGAAAACTATCATATCCTTTTTCAATAAGAGCCTTTCTTAAAATACCGTATTTATTTCTCGCTAACCCCAAATTTAGGATAAGAGCTTTAGCATCTTCACTGGTAAAGGATGTTGATGATTTTGGTGTTAAAATGCTGTATATCATGCGCTTTAAAAGCTTAGGAGAAGCAGTTGGTAGGACTTCTAAAATTTTTTCTGTTTCTTTAGGCTGCGTACGTATCAAAACAGCTTTAACCGTGTGTGTGGAAAAAACACCTTTTATAGGGTGGATATATGTAATTTTGTGTCCTGTATTGTACAAAGTATCGCCGGTGAATGATATATAATTAGAATGTTACTCTGGATTTCCCCTTTTCATATATATTTTAAAATCCTCCACAAAAAAAAAAAATTGTAATTCAGCAACTTGTTTGCTGGGAAGATCCTTGCAGAAAAAGTTGCTAACATTATCAAAAAAGTTGGTAAACTTAGCAAGTTTTTTTTGCTGAATATAGCAACATTTTTGCTGATATTAGCAACTTTTTCTGCTAGTATCCTCCCAGCAAACAAATTGCTGACATTATATATTTTTTTATTATAAATGCCTTATTCTGTGATTTTGATTTGATTTATTTTATTTGACTATCCATACAACAAGATTTACATCTTATAATTACAGGAAGTTAAGTTAATCACATAAATTGTTAAAAATTATTTCTTAATAAATTAAAAGAAAAAAGAAAAATAATAAATATAATAATATCAATTAATAAACAATACATAAATTCCAAATAAATTAGCGATATTAAAAACGTTTAAGAAAAATATGAATATAAAATTAAAATAATTATAATTATGAATAGCAAAAAATAAAATATGATAATTTTGACAGTCAATTTTTTTGTTTTTTATTTTTTTTAAATATTATGGCGTGTTTTTGTATGACGTTTCACTCAAAAATTCGTCTAAACGAGTGATAAAAATGACTTTGGGGTTCGGTATCACTAATGTCACTTTGTAATGAGTGAAAATGTAAGAGTTGTCATTTTCGTTCTGTTTTTTCGGTTTCTATGTTGCGATTTGAAACGTCACAAACGAAAAAAAACAGACGTTCACAAAAAAGTATTCGTCATGTAAACGTTCGTCCGAAAAAAATTTCATTTAACTAAAAAATTTAATGAAAACATAATTATGAGCAGCGAAAATAACAAAAAAAGGTAAATATGCATTTTGCACACAAAACACGTTGTTTTTATTAGTTTTGTTTCAAATTCTTAGCTTAAAGAATACCATAGCAATTGGCCCGAACATTTTTATTTGTGAATTTGTTTTGGTTTTTCATTACACAAATTTAATTTTTAAAACACTTTTATTATTTTAAAATAAATACAATATCTTTCAAAACAAATAACAGCTGTTTTTGTTTATATTTCATTTACACTGTTGGGTTGAAATCTACCAACAAAAAATGTGTTATTTGTATATGAAAAAAGCTAACAAAAATCGAAAAACAATATCATGGCAATCTCTACTGTTTGACTTAACATACACTTTTAGTTTAGCTTTAGTCTGAAATTATACACGTATTGTAAAAACATTCCGTTAATTATATAATGATTATGATTGTATTGTTAACAAGAAACATTTTTTGTTATATCTCTTTTGAAATTGATTGTGTTGTTTTATGTTTGGATGCTTTTCGAAAGGTAGTTCCAAAGATTGACCGAATGAAGAAAAAATTATGTCTAAAAGTTTCAATCTTTTTACCCCTCACAGACCTCGAGAAGGTTTAGCGGTTGTGAAGATATGAAGGCTCTTTCAGGTATATTATTTTATGTAGAAACGTAAGTCCCTTGATGTTCAAAAGGCTTTCACGAAAGGCTTTCAAAAGGTTTCCATACAGTTTTCTGGGATAAATCGAGACTCTACAATTTTTTCGTATGCCAAAAAAAGTATCTTATCACATTGTTAAAGATTTTTCTTAACTTATCCATACTATTTGAATCACAATTTGCAAAATGTATTGGGGGTTTCCATTTTTCTTTTGTTCGACGTAGATAGCATTTTAATATGGGATTCCAATTTAAATATATTTTTGAATACTTTTAAAGGTTGTCTTGGGGTGAGATATTTCAACAACAGCTGTTGCTATAAGCTTACAAAGACTCAGAGAAAAATTCGAAAGGCTTGCAAAACTTGCTTCAAGCCGATTTGTAACGAGCATTCAATCAATTATCCCATATGTAACAACTGTTTGGATTAATTTTTCTATGCCTTTTATTTATATTTAAATTATTTTTTTTTAGTGTTAAGCCTAGAAATAGTTTTTTTTTTATGTAAAGTAATTTTTTTTATCAAAAATAAACCTTGAATAAATTTTTTTATTGTAAAAAATCTTTCTTTTATCAAATAAAGTTTTCTTCTATGTTATTTCTAAAATCAAAGTCAAATAATATTGATTATCATACGTTAATAAAACAACTAATTAACTTTTTTCATGTTTCATGGTATGGATTCTTTATTGCTTCATTGTAAGCATAATTCACTGCTTCAAAGAAGGTATATTGGGAAGCACAACAGAATGCCTTCTCTAATTGCATTATTGTATGCAAGGTGGTGAAGCGCTATTTTGGAAGCATAGAAATGTAGTTACTGCTTACCAAGTCCAAGTAATTTTTTGCTACGATATAAAATATTTTTTTTTAAATAAAAAAACGCTATTGAAAAAGTACTTTTTTCACAAAATTTGCTCCTTAGTGTACATTTTTGAGCGGGCGGCAACAAATCTTGAGGCAAACCCATTTGAATATTTCTCTTTATAGTATAAAATTCTATAAATGTATCCAAGTGGCGTGATTTTTTTTTATCATATTCATAAACTTAACATTTCGTTATAAAATGCATAACTTCCGAACAATGCTGGGCGTTGGGTGCATTTCCAAAAAAAAAATTTAAATTGCAATATTAACCTTTTTGAAGTGTATTTATTCTAAATATTTTAAAAAATATTCTAAACAATACCAACTTCATGAATGAAGCAACTTCTTATATGACCACAAAATGTTATTTTCAGGGCACATTTAAAATTTTTGAGTTTACAAAATTATCACTGCGAAACGGGTTGAGATAATTTAAAAAAACTTCAATGTGAGCTTAAGAAAAGTCATGAGAATCACACAAAAGGAATTTTCTTATAATAGTGAATAACTTATTGACATAATTAAAAAAGAAATCAAGGAGAAAATGAAGATTTTAAATTCAATGTCAAATATTTTTTAAACTATAGTAGCTACTATGACACATATGCTTTATCTCGTAACCTACATTACAAAAATTCTAAAATCAGTGAAATCAGTTCACATTTTTAACCCCATTTTGAAACCTTTAAAACTTTTATATACCCGAGATGGTCAACTTTGAGACCTTGTAAAGGGTCCGTCAAATAACTTTTTTTTTTTGAAAATGCTATAAAAAAAACTACTGAATATTTTCTCAAATTTCTTTTTTCATTTGAAAGTATAATCCTTCCGGTTAATAATGGAAAATAATTTCATTCAAATGGCTGCCTCGGCTGGCCATGCAGTAGCCTACACGATCGGTCCAATTTATAAGCACACTATCGATTGTTTGCAGCTGTGTGTCACCAATGGCTTCCTGTTCCGTCCTGTTGAAACCAAATGTTGCCAATATCCTCCTCTTCAATTTTTGTGAACAAAAATTCGTTCAACATGGCCCGATAACGATCGCCATTGACTGTAACGGCCACTCCTTGCTCATTTTCGAAGAAAAATGGCAATTTTCGCACACATTCTGCAACATTACCATGATTTTCAAAGTAATGTCGCAATATTTCCCAGCGTTGGTCAAGCGTATACACAACCATATTCGTTCAGCGGAAGGATAAAACTAATTATCTATCATATCAGACATGAGGTAAGTGTTACCATTCACGAAATAAGCACAAGTTGAAAAAAAACGTTAGATGGCGGACCCTTTATTACACACTGTGTTAAAACGGGGGTAACATTTTTCTTAAAGACTAGCTCCCGCTTTTCAATTTTTGTGAACACTTTGTCCAGATTGGAAAAGTAGTTTAGAAGATCCATACCTATTACCATGTGTTTTTTGTTTGGAACCATTGTGCGGCGCCGCGGTTAACCTATTCAAATTTTGAAAATGCTTGCCGGCAAACTGACCTGACTTTCAACCAAATTCGAACAGAATCTTTTGTTAATTAGTTAAGGTTAAAATAAAATAAACCATTTAATAAACCGTTTGATTTTTGTATTTCTATTACACATTTTTTTATAAACTTTGACTTCTGTATTGTTTGTTTTAACCCTGAAACAATTACATTTTGTACAGCATATTACTGATTTTTTGTTGTATTTCCGACAGTAATAATAAAAATATAAAAAGTGTCAAAACAACAAAAAACTTTCGTAAAATAAGCGATTTTTTTTTTCATTTTGCGAAAGTTTTAGTTGTTTTGACATTAATTTCATATTTGTATACATGGATTATTATGCGTGTAATGTATTACTTTGAGTGTATATTTATAAGGCATTGCAAATCTATACATACCACAATAATAGCTTAATTTTTGTAAGCCAACATATGAAATTCTAACTAGACTTTTATATTCATTTTTGTTTTGTATGTGAATTCTAGTTTTAGTATTGTGTAGGATGAAATTCTATATATTTATACTTTGTTCTACCTTCATTCACATGTGTCAAATGAACTCACGTACTTGACGTTGTTTTTTCCATGCGAATTAGCAAGAAGTTAACTTTTGCCAGCTCTTTACCTTTTTGCCCTAATCATCACTATAGCTACTACAACAAACGCTACATTTTCTGTGATGTTATACCATGCTAATTAAAATGGGTTTTCAGTAGTTTTTTTTTTCGGCCGCATTAATTTATGTACATACATACTATTAGGGTGTTCAGAATAATATTTTTCACTAAATTCTATTATAAATAACAATAACTAGAATACTGAATTTAATTGTTAAGCTTTCTTCATTATAATATTGTTAAATTAAATTTTCTCGGCACATGTTAAAAAAAGGTTAAAATTTTTATGAACATCAATAGTAAGCGAATGTTTCTAGTTGTAGCTTGTTCCCTTATATGAATATATCAAAACTGTCTGACTAGAATGTACACGTCGTTTAAAATAAAAAAAAATAATATAATTGTAATTTTTTGTAAACATGAAAAGTGAATAACAAACAAATTTAAAAGCATTTCCCAAGTCGGACTTTTGTAAACGGTAAGAATTTGATTCACAATTTTAACAAAAGTAATTGATTCCATAATCAAATATAATAAATAAATCAAATATATGAAAAATTAAATTTTCATAATGATCCCTAAAGTGGAACTTTAATATACATTCTTTTTTTTTTAAATAGTTTATTGTTACTAATTTTTTCATTAAATTTTTTTATGATATTTTTGATAATTTCATTAAAAAAAATTGTTTGGTGTTACAAGCGTTCGTCTTTGTAGTGGTCGAGTGAGGTGTCCTTGCCAGAAATGGTTAAGAAAATCCACATAATTGTATTCGATAGTAGTTAGTTGAAGGTGCGTAAGCTGGCTGAACCAGGGACCGTAAATAATGATTATTGTTCGTTTTTTTAAATCAAAAAATCAATCACTTAGAACAGACATAAAAAAAAAATATTGCATTATAATTTTTATTTTACAATCTTTGCATATCCGTCATGACTTTTAAATTTTTGATATTTAAAGTTTTCTTCAATGGTAATGATTATTTTTGAGTAATAATAAAAAAAATCAGCCATAATCATTATTTTTGAGCAAAAACAATACAACTGAAAAATAATCATTATTTATGATTTTTATTTTTTTTTCCTCAAAATAAAACTCACTTTCGTCTGGATATGTTTTATGAGGATATGCAACTATGTCGTTAAAAAACCTCACAAAAAAGTCATAAATTGAAAGTGAGTTTTATTTTGAGCGAAAAAAAAAATCATAAATAATGATTATTTTTGAGTTGTATTGTTTTTGTTCAAAAATAATGATTATGGCTGATTTTTTTAATATTACTCAAAAATAATCATTACCATTGAAGAAAATCCTTAAAACTCATAATAAAATCATTATTGTGTAATTTTTATTATAAATTTCATAATGATTACTGTCCCTGGGCTGAACAGATAGGTATTTGAAAAAGTGCTCTGCATCGCATATTGACCGAAAGTTTGGAGATGAGAAAGATGGGTGCCGCGTTTGCTCACAATAGAAAAAAAACAGCGTCATAAAGATTTTCAATAGAGTGTTTGGCGATGTTTCACCGCAATAGAGCCAAGTTTTTGCAGGTAATGTTTTCAGGTAAGCATTTATATATTTGTAATTATTCAAATTTTCAAACCTCAACAAATGTATATTTTCAATTTTAAAATTTTAATATATTATGTTTGGGGCATGCAAACATACTTATAACAAACATATATATTTGCAGCCAAACATATATATGTTTGCAGGTAGACGTTTTTCACTTTTTCCAAACATATGTATATATGTTTGCAAGAAAAAAAAATTGTATTTGCAATCAAACATGTTATATTAGAAACATTGGAAACGGAAATGTTTTCCAAACAAAAGTATATTACCAGTAGGACGTTTTTGTTTCTGAGTGTGAGTCCACCTATTCACACCTGAGACAAATGAACAGTTCAAACAGTGGACTGGAATGGAATAATCGTTTCCAAAGAAGGCAAAGACAGTTCCATCTGCAAACACTGTCATGGCGCTTGCTTTTTTGGAGGCGCGTGGGATAAATTCTATTGATTATCTTCAAAAAGGAAAAACAATCAATTTATTATGCTAACTTACAAGGGGAGTCTCTCCGAGGTTTAGTGTTGCCATTTACCTAAACAAATTTAAATTGTCTGTTAAAAAGCTCTTCGCAAAAGTCTCATAAAAGCCGGACAATTTTGGTAATTTTCGATCAATGCTGGGTGTAGGGTGCATGTCCAAAATTAATAATACTTTCATTTAAAACTATTCTCAAAGCCTGTTCTTTTCGAATATTTAAAAAAATATTTACTTTTCTTCTACTAGATTATAAAAAAAAAAAACGAATGAGTGAAGCTACTTTTTCTCAAAAATTTTACAATTTTTTTACCTATTTCAAAAAATTGACTTTGCAGATTTTTCTTTACTCAACGGTTTCAGATAATTAAATTAAACTTTAAACACAACATTAATGATAAAAGTGGCAATACACAAACTTTTTTTTTAATGTCTTACCACTTATTATAAAGGAGTTATTAAATTAAAACCTAAAAAAACTTGTAAAAAAATTAAAATTTTAATGTTCAACATCACGCAACTTTTAAACTTTAAGAGGTAACATATTACCCTAAGCATTTTTTTTTATTAATCTCATCAGGCGGATTCAAAAATCATCGAAATCGGTTCATAATTGAATAAGTTACAGCATTTTAAAAGTGTTAACACAGGGTGACTTCAAAATTAGTTTTATGAAAGCTACACTCCTCCTTAACGATTACATATACATTTGGTCTTAATCGGTCCAGTAGTTAAGAAGTTCTATATTTATTACCACTTTTTATTTGATTCACTCCACTGTGCGGCACGTATGATTGCTAAATAATATTAATTAACACTAATATGCCATCGGAAATAACATATACAGTTAACTAGAACTTCGAAAGTAAAAAAGCTTATATATATTTAGATATAATTTTATATAGTCATATAAATATATATGTTATGGCATAAATATTTGTATCCAATTGTATACAGCTTTGTATTTTTTCAAACATTTTTATATGTTGTTATGCACAGCATTATATTATTTAATGCACTATTACACCGGTTCGCGTCCTTTAGATTTGCGTCGTTTAAAAATTTGCTGTGACTTCGAAGTTGCGTCGTTTGTTTTTCACTTTTCGTCGCATGGCTTGGAAGTTGAGTTAAAAATCTTTCGACTTGCGTTGATTGCGCTGCTGTTTGGTAAATTTCATTTTGCTCAATTATTGGCTCATTTCTTTGTATGTTTTGAACGGTGACACATTTTAAATTAATTTCTAAGCTTTCGAGGACTTTTTATAAAACAGTTTGCGTGCAAAAAATCTATTTCCTAACTTTAAAGAGGATTGAGAAAAAAACAAAATTTCAAATCAGAGGTTAAGGGATCATTTGTTCAATAGTATATTTTCTTTGAATTTCTCTACATTTATTTTTATCATATGCGCTTTTTCCAAAGAAAGTGATATTTGCCGCAAAAACTCGGATGTCCTGTGATTTCGATCAGCTGGGCCACATAAAACGTTGATTTAAGAATATAGTATGTACGCATTCAAAGCAGATATATCAAGTATGTTTGCAAATACAACGTTGGACCTAAGATTTGTTTTCCGCTTTATAGTATAAGAGCAAATCATTTTATCAGCAGTATCTATGCCAACTAAAAGAGAAGCAGCATGACAAATTATAGGCGAATGACAAATTATAGGTTGAGTTGTAATAACAAATATTCTCTGGTTTTATCTTCGGTCCACTCTCACTAATTCAGCTGTCTTGTGCATTGTAGTAGTCAATATCGTTAGTTTGTTATTGTGGCTGATGTATGATACTAATATTGCAATATCATTGAATACAAATTTGGACTTGTGCAAAACGGGTTTTTGACCGTCAGTAATTTCGGAGGAATATGTTAGTTTTCTTTTACGAAGATTTTTCTTTGCCAACTCGAATGTAAAAAAAATTGTCACCTATTATATTTTGCGCTTTCAAAACCTTCAGTCAAATATAATACAACGAGTTCTCCTTGGCTGTTTGCATTTCTATGTTTACCGAAGTACGGCTGTATTTTCCATAAGTAGCCTGACTTTGAGTCCACCGATAATTAAAACTTCAAACCATATTTTGCTGGTTTTGGTGGCATAAACTGTCGAAAAGAACTTCGTTCACTGAATGCAACAAGTTGCTCATTAGTGGTGACGTTTTCGTGTCAGTTGTGAAACATTTTAAGAAGGTGTTGCCAACGCACAGTGGCGAAATTTGAGTTTTTTCGTTGCAAAAATTATAACTTTCGAACCAAATGAGATAATCAACGAATTTATATAGCATATAATAGATAATCGATCAACCTATGAAATGAGTGTTTGAAAAGTGGCGTACTCTTAGGTGCCTGCTTACAGGTTAGCAAAGTTGATATTTGTAAAAAAATCATTTTCATGGTTACTACCCATAAAATATTTTTTATTTTTTTTTAATTTTTTTATTTTTTTTTTTTGTCTATTTTAAAGGCTTTTATGATTTAAAACTATTCCAGAAAAATTTAATTTTTTTTTATTTATTTTTAAATTTTTTGTAAAATATTGCTCACAGTCCGTAAAGTAAGGTATATCTAAAAGACTTATCAATTCTGAACTATAATTATTTTCTAACTCTTTTCGTGACTTTATATGCCGCAGTGATGAAATAAGTGGATCGGAAGATGCTGCTAACATGTTGAAGAGATCCTCATTTTGTCTTACCCATGATGATTTGAAAGTGTTCAGCAGTTTATATTTTTTATAAAATTTGTTTAGGGACTCCTGTGCTTCTTCAGAAAGCTCTCCAATTGGCAAAGGCTGATACTCAATTATATCTTTTTGTGGATATAAGTTTGCTAACAGAGATGCGGTTTTCGAGGCATATTCTCCATACTTTTCAGAATCAACTTTTTCCTTGCAGTTTAGAATATTCAAGATCGTTCCCAATTTCTTAATGATTTCATTGTATATTCCAGTGATTCGAGTTACAGCCTCATCATTTTCAAAAAATCTTCTCGAAATGTTTCCATCGTTTGAGTTTCCGTATCCGATCTTGGGGTAGTCTACTTTTAGTCCAACTTGTTTGAAAAACTCATCCTGTATTCGATTCTTTCTGATCTTTTCCTTATCTTTGTTTGATGTATTTTCATCAAAATGTTCCCCCTCTTGTGGAAGCGTATACGCTAATTTTAACAAAAACTCCATACACCTTATTCTTGCGTGCAATGGTGAGATTCCATATTCATAATACTCTTCGTTTGTAGAATCATTTAAATTGCCGAAGTTCTTTTGCGTCTTTTTGCAAATTGGACATGACAATGTTGAGGTTGTATTTGTTAGTTCGTTAACGACTTTTCCGTCAACCATGGTCAGGTGAAACTCGTAACTACATTCAATGTATTTTCCTTCACTGATTTCTAACTTTGAGGGTTTAATCTTCTTTATTTGTTCTTGAATATCCTTCACAGTTTTCCTCATCAGATTTTAGCCGCAAAGGAACAACAGATGCCATAAACATATTTCCGTCCGATATTTTAAGGTCATCGGAAGATATCTTTTGCTTATAAACGCTTTGTTCTGATGATCCATCGCATCCCCATTTACTGATCAATGTCAGGTTCGCAGAAAGAATTTCTAGCACATTTTCAGGAAGACTCTCCAATACCCGTTTTGCTGTATGGTCCATAAGATCCTGCATATTGGCTTTCACAGAGACTTCAGTAAACTCCGTATGCAGTGGTCGTGAATCTACTTTAGCTTTCGGAACTTGCTTGTATCCGGGTAAAATATCAGCTCCATGTTGCCTTAAAGATGCCCGTAGAATCTCATATTTCTCTTTAGAAAGTTCGTTGGGGGAGTGGGAGTGCTTTCCTTAATCCTTTTAAGACGCATTGGGCTTGCTTTTGCAACAGATTTTGTAATGTGAGACCTTACCTTTTCATCAATTTTTGTATATTTTATACACAGCTCTTAAGATAAATGTTCCGTGGTAAGATCATTGGTGGACTTAGCCAGTTTACTCTTTCTTGTAAAATTTGAACACTCCTCCATGCTTTATTTTGGCATTCCTCTTACACTTCCGGTTGATGTGCTGGGTTCATCTTCTGTCAATGTATCCAGGATGGTATCAGTATTAAGCCAGTCCTGGTGTTTGGAATTGAATCTCTCAGTTGTACAGTTTGCTTTTATTCATTTTTTATTTAGAGTGGCATACTTCATGAAAAGATTATTTTTTATATTTTCGCTTCTCTGTATATTGCCGTATAAACTATTAAGTTCCTCGAACGCAGCTTCCACGAACTTTTTTGCTGTGGTTGACTTCTTAAATAGGTAAAATAATTTAGAGTTGTTCAACGCCATGTTTTAAAATGATGTGTCTCACCAACATTCAGTCGTAGACGAATCACAGAGTAATTGAAGTTACACATTGTTTGTAAAGTTTTAACAAAGCTTTATTTTTTTCCCGACTTCAATGTCAATAATGCAACAGTTTGATTGATAACTTAAGACTGAACGAGATTTTACAAAATTCTTTTTTTTTATGTTAAATAAAATTGAAATCATCAAGAAAAATAACGGTAAAACTAGATTTGAACAATTGAAAATGTATGATACAATATAATAAAATGATATAACATAAAATAAAATAAAGAGTATTATAAAAGAAATATTTGATAATATAATATAAAACAAAATTAAGATAATTAACAAATTAAAAGTAAGACAATATAAAATATTTTAATCAAATAAAACGGGTATAAAGTATAATTCCAAGACTAATCACGGGATAATGATTGTTTTTAAAAAACTAATAACGGGATTATGGTTGTTTTAAAATATATAGTATAATCTACCTAAAATCATTCACAAAAATCATATATATTAACAATAATAATAAGAATGGGTTTTCGCGTTTATATGTCATTAATTGCCCAAAAATACAAGCGACACCTTTTTTGAATCATGTCTTTTTTCAAAATTTTACCTCTAGCAAAAAATGGGGCAAGGACTGGCAGCTGTAAATTTTTGCAATAGGTAAAGGACTAATCAAAGAACTTATTTTGAAAATATGGCAAATATAGTTTTTAATACAAGGTAGCGCAAAAGTAATCCTCCTATCAGAAAATGCTATACATTTTGCGATTGGCCCCTAATGTCAGTTCTGTTTTGACATTTGTGTAGTAAACACATGCGAAATACACGTTACTAAACAATGTTACGCTACACTGCTCCAGAACGCGGAATATTGGTGACTATTTATTTGACCAATAATCGGTCGGTGACTTTGGCACAACGTGAATTTCGTCGCAGATTTCCTGGCAGTCCAACGCCTACTGGTGAAACACTGGTGAAACACACGTTTAGCCGCTCGCCTCGAAGAGACTGGCACAACACGAGATGCTGCCAGGCTTGGCAGACCCCGGAGTAGCCGTTCTGCAGAGAATATTGCTGCTGTAGCCTAGGATGTCATGGAAGTCGACATCGACCAGACGACGTGCACGCAAATGGGTATCAAAGTCCAGACGGTGCATCAGCTGTTAGCTGCTGACCGCCAATCGCGTGTAACATACGCTCAAGCCATCCTTAATCACCACCAAGAGGAAGATGATTTTTCATCAAAAATAATCATGAGTGATGAGGCCCATTACCATCTTAGCTCAAAGTCACTGTATGGTGTGCTGTTTTCGCTGGAGGAGTCATCGGACCTTTTTTCTTCGAAGACGTCGCGGGCCAAACGGTTACTGTGAATGGTGAGCGCTACAGGGCAATGATCAACGAGTTCTTTTTGCCGCAACTTGATGAATTGGGATTGGAAAACATGTGGTTCCAACAGGACGGTGCAACGGCACACACTGCACGTGCCACAACCGATATGCTGAAGGATGCATTTCCCGGGCGCCTAATCTCCCGTTTTGGCGATTTGCACCGGCCAGCAAGATCGCCTGATTTGACCGCTCCAGACTTCTGTTTGTGGGGCTTTTTGAAGTCGCGGGTTTATGTCAACAAGCCTCAGACTCTTGCAGCTCTTAAAGACAATATCCGTCAAGAATGTGAGGACCTATCGCCGGAAGTTTTGGCCAAAGTGATGCAAAATGCCATAAAAAGGGCTCAAATGACAATCAACTGTGGCGGCGGCCATTTACATGACATCATATTCTCGACTTGATGTAAAAAAAAAATTAAAATACCAAATAAAAATAATCCACAAGAAGAATCAAAGTTTTTCATTTTTTTTTTTTAAATTACAGCCAAAAAACATCGGAAGGTTATTTTTGCGCCACCTTGTAGTTTTTTTTTTATATTCCACCAAAGTTGAGAAATATTGAAAAATGGATAGTTTATTACAAACAAAGTCCCTGGACCAATACAAAGCAAACAGTCTAATTTTTATTTTAATATTCTCTTAATAAATATATCTATCTATAACATAAAAAAGAATGACGATTCGTTATCTAGTTTTCGAGATTCTGCATCTGAAAGCGGACAAAATTACATAAAAATGTTCTGTTTTTTTGAACACTGAAAATCGGTCAACTTTGAAGGGCTATATCTTCTGAACTAAGAATCTGATTGTAATAAGAGTGGCATATTTGAAATCGTTGGACAATTTCCTATAAAATAGGTTTATTCAATATTTTTTAGGGGCACATGAAATTTTTGATTTTTACCACCTCACTTGTTCTACAGGCGCTACTGTGCAACGGTCATACAGTTCAAGAATGGGAGCAAATTTATCGCTACATGGCATTTGTCCTCGACTAAAAACATCGTCAAAACGGGGTGCACAAGTAATTATATGGAATGTATCTTCAGACATTATTGATGATAAATTTGTTTTCGTTTTGCACCCTTTATACTGCCCTACGGCATGTATGAGTGATAAATAATATTAACTAACACTCATACGTGGCGTAGGGCAATACCCATATAAAATTAACTAGAACATCGAAAGTTATCCACCCAAGTTAATAAGTTGATAGCTATTTCAATATAATTTTTTGCAATTAAATGTTTCAATGTATGAATTAATATAGTCATATAAACATATATATTAGCATAAATATTTGTATCGATTTGCGTCGTTCAAAAATTTACTGTGCCTTCGAGGTTGCGTTGTTTATGTTCCACTTTGAGTCGCATGGATTCGAAGTTGCTTCGCAAATGCTTCGATTTGCATCGTTATCGCTGCTGTTAGGTTAAGGCCATTTGGTCTAATTATTGGCTCATTTCCTTTGTAAGTTTTGAAAGTTAATATATACTAACTTAATTTCTCTGCTCACGAGATATTTTTATAAAACAATGTTATGCCAAAAACTTCAGTTTCCTAACTTAAAAGAGGACTGAGAAAAATAAAAAATATGAATCTAACCAATGATTCGTTAAGTAAATTGTTAATACTATTAAGTTCAATTTAATTTTTTTCAAAATTCAAAGTTTTAAAATTGGACTTTATGCCAGTTAAATACTCGATCTGCCCCAAAGTACGTTATATAAAACGTATTAGTAAATAAAATTATAATATATTTTAATTTAAATACAAATATGTGTCGTTTTTACTTTATTTTCGAACAATTTTATATGCTTTTAGAGAGTTTTTTAATTTAGGTCCCCTTTAGGATATAGGTCCGCTAATGTGGGCGTTTTGAATTGTTTTGAAAATTGTTGCATACATTTTTCAAATTAGTTGCCACAAGAAAATTACCCAGCAAAAAATTTCCAAAAAGGTAAGCGGGTTTGTAATCAAGCATTTTGGGCACAACGCATTCCTTACTAGATTACCTACTCAATTCTTTTAACAGCGCGTGAGACTAAAATAATTGATTCTTTGGAATTGATTATTTTTTTTACCGAAGAACCATTTACTTTATATTTTTAAGAACTACATACATTTTTAATAAAGAAATAGTTCCATTGTAAAACTACGAAGTACTTACACACAAAAAATAATAAATAAATAGTTCCCTAGAAAAAATAATAAGTACTTACATTTAAAAAAAAATAGAAGTAGATCCATAAGTAAATTCAACTTTTACTCACACGTGATTCTCCTAGGTCACTCAAATATAACGACCAAAACTCATATGGAAATAAAATCCTAAAAAGTGAAACATCGAATTGTTATGATAACATGGGTTTGTCCTAATTTTGGAGCTATAAACCACGAAAATATAAATTTTTCAAAATAAAGAACAATTCAAAATTGAAAACCAAAAATATGACTCACGCACAATCAACCTCGAAATTTTTTTTTACACTCACTCACGATAACGTCAGTAATTTCAACTTCCACTCACAATTTTCTGCTCACGTGCGCTTCCCTAATTTATACCTAACCACAGTTTAACAAAATTTAGGCAACATGCAGTTTCTGTTTTTAGTAATATTTTCCTGGAAATAAAAATTTGTTTGAAAAAATATATGAGATAAATTCTTTAAAATTGTATAACTTCTTTTTTCAAAATTAGGAACTACTTCCAATAACGTCCTTTTATTAGGAAAAAGTATATGATTACTTCTTGAGTACAAAAAGTTATACATACATATAAGTTAATAACATTGTTATTTTCTTTTAAGTAAATAATTACTTTGTTATTGAGTTCAAGGTTTCTGGTTTAAATTTAAAGAATTGATTACAATACTACTTGCTTTTTTAACTGTATCGTTGCAATGAGTTTGGTATTTCAGTTACTAAATTTGGCAATGAGATATGTAATCAAGTATGGGCATCACCTTCTTTTTTTTAATGTGTAATTTTTTCCTGGGTATCTATAGCCGAAAAATGTCCAAGTGGTCGGCAAATATGCTGATGTATTTCCATTTGAAATATTTCACTTACAATTAGTTTTATTTACATAGCCAAATACCAATTGTATTTCCACATTTGGGTAAATTCCCCTAAATAATCTAATAACAAGGCAGTTTCAGAAACGTACTTCAAGTCAAAAAGAACAGAACATAATATCTAAAAACTCTAAAGTCTATGTTTAAGCATTTTGGACCACCTTAGTAAACATATTTTGGTTCAACGACTAAACTAACAAAATGTGGTAACAAAAAGTTAACAATGTGATTTTTTTTTGTTGTTTGGTTTTCCAAATATTTGTATGCTTGCCTACACTTGCAAAAAATATAGTATACAAATTTGGTGATTGGTTTAATAAATAAAACAAATAAAAAAAATACTGAGAAAAGGGGTTTGCTACAGAAACCAAAAAAAAAAAATATATATATATAAAGATATAAGCATATTTAAAAATTTTACGATATAATCAATTCTACCGAAAAAAAAAATTTAGTTTGCTTCGATAGAGAGAAGGTATGTGGTTAATAAAGACTTTTTATTAGGTACGAACTAAAGATGATTGGCCCATTTTGCTCTATCTCGTATAGTTTGCGTCAGTCAAACTACATAGACTGTTATATACATTGATAATATTTAATGCTAACGGTTTTCTTGGTTTTATTATGTTGCTGTAAAAAAAAAATTGCAATATAAAGTGTAATTTTTCGTAAACATAAAAAATAAATTTTAAATGGTTTTCCATGTTGGATTTTTGTAAACGGAAAAAATTGTATTCACAGTTTTAATAAAACTAATTGATTCCATAAAGAAATATACTAAATAATACAACAAGGTGATAAATCCAATTTTTATAATGTTTCCTAAATGGGATCTTTGATATATTTTATAATTTTTTTATTTTTTTCAAGTTTTTTTTTCTTTTTAATAGTTTACGCAAAATTTGTCAACTCAGTTAAAAAGCTTCTTTGTATCTATAAAAAAAATCAAAAATGTTAAGAAAAACTTCAGTGATTTTCGTTCAATGTAAGACTTTATAAATATGATGAACCTGTTTCAAATTGATGACAGGATACTTCATATTTATAAAATGTTTCATAAATATGATGAAGGAGTTGTATTACTTTATATGAAATTCTTCTTAAATGTTATGAAATATTTTATAAATGGGATGAAGCTATTTCATAAATTCTATGCAATTTTTCATAAATACTAAGAAACGTTTCTTAAATATTATGAAAAATTTTCACAAATTATTATACAAATTTTTAAATTGAAGGGCTTATTGTACAGAGTTGATAAGACACTTTGATTATTTTCTAGCTTTCGCTGTTTTCTAAACATCCATTAACAATTTTTCGAAAGAAGTCTAGCTTAAACACTTACCACGCATCCCTAGAGTATAAAAGTTCTGAAATATTCATATTTCTATATGTTTTCCTACTTTAAAAGGCAAAATTAAACCAAAAAGAAAATGTGTCTTATCAAGTTTTTACAATAAGAACTTCAATTTTTTCTTAATTTTCTTATATAAATTACAAAAACGTAGCGATATGTTTTTTTTTTTTAATTCTCTTTATTACCTTTAAAACTTGTATATTAATTAAAACTAAAAACTACAAAGGTATATTGGTAACATAAATACAATATTACATGTTTTACTCACGACATATAAGTTATTATATGATACTATTTTTAGGCTATATTATATGTAACATCCACTACACCCGTTTACAAATTTTGCCTGCAGCGCTATTTTCGAAAATACTTTCAAATACATCGAAATTACAACAAAATATTTTTTTTACTCAGAGAAGTAGCTAAACTTCCTATCACAGAAGAAAACACCTAAGCCTGACCGAAGGCCTGTCATGCAGAAATACTTCACTCAGCGAAGCCATTAAACTGCCTATTACATAAAAGAAAACCCCTAAGATCTGCCCAAGGCAGGTCACGGCTAAAAACTTTACTCAGCGAAGCCAATTCTGCCTATCACATTTTCGAAAACCCCTGTGTATCTGTAATTACGCTTTAACATCGGATAACACTTACCCAAAATGTTATTCATGTCACAGAAAAAAAATAAATTATGAATTCAAATATTTTAACTCAAAGCGTTACAAATTTTTGCAATTCCTTTTATGAAACTCAACAAATATTTTCTCCAAAACTAATCCGATCAACACGATAAAACTTTCCGAAACAACAAAAAAAAATCAAAAATTTTTTATAAATAAAAAGATATAAATATAATTTAACCGATTTTTAGATAAATTGGGTTTTGTAGTACATTAAAAATTCGGAACTAGTTCTGTCATAGTCAAATCACTAGTATTAACATATTTCATTTAAATGTTTATAAATAATATACCAAAAATTAGCGCAAATTTTTTTTTTTTTAACCGCGACTACTTCACTCACTTTTGAAAAACTATTAAATTTTGTCTTTGCATCATATAGCACTGTAAGTTTGACATTGATACGACATTCGGTTTCCTGTGGCGGGGCAGTGGACTTGGAAAGCAGCATATTTGAATTTTTAGAATTTCCTTATCATTATAAATTTGTTTATGGTTGTTTCAAAAATCAAATATCATATTTATGAAACTTTAAAAAGTCTTTTTAAGTGTTTGTTTATTTTGAATATCAATCACTGTGAATGAGAGTTGATGATGATGCCATATCGTTTGACTGCTGTTTTTGTAATTTGTTATATATTGGTTAATATATTTAAACTTTTATTCTTAAATTTTTTTAAGTGTAGTCTTTGATTTTTTTAGTCTTTATCCATGTTTTTCTTATAGTTGTATGTTATACCCAGTAATGCCAACTTGGTGCTTTTCTATTTATGGTGCTTTTCAATGTCACAAACGCCAACATTTTACTCATGGTGCTTAAACATAGAAAAACACTAAATTGATGCTTTTGTAATTTATTGTTATTGTTTTTAAACAATTTGTTCGAAAAGCCATAAAACTGCTGTAAAAACTATCGAAAGCTACAATTTTTACATTTTGAGGGGAATTACAATCAAATGTCACTTTTTCGCTACATTTCAATGGTCTTACCTGTTGAATTGATACGAAAAACACTTTTTTATGAAGCTTTCAGATATTTCCTCAAATGTACGAACAGAATACTGAACTAAACACCGAAATTGTCGGTGAAAAGGGGTGGTTACTTTTTTTACCTCGAATCCTAATTATAAAACTGTTTAACTGTCAACTTGAATTCATTTCTTTTACTTTATAAACAAATAAATAAAAATAGTAGGTTGTTTTTTTACTCTCTTTTAAATTCTAGTTGCGCTTTTTGCTCTCAAAGAGTTGGTAACACTGGTTATACTTTATATATCGTAACTTGGGTGATGTGTTTTAGTTGTGTTTTTTTAGTATTCATTACATGTTACAAACTCAATTGAATTGAAAATGTTAGTTAATAAGTTTTCATTTCCTCTAATCATTTCTATGCCTAATCAGTGTCAGAACAAACAATGCTGGTGTTTTTCCTTTTGGTTTTTTTTTTAGGTTTGTTTCCGATTTTAATAGGTTCGTATATATATCATCATCAGTTGCTGATTATCTTTGATTGGTATGACTTTTAATTAGTTTAACATCTTAATTACAGTTTAAGGTAACCATGGAAAACTTTTCGATACTAGGGATGAGATATTTTAATAAAAATATGTTTTCTTTATCGCAGTGTATCGACCCAGTCAGAAACTGCCAGTGGTGGAAAAAATCAAGCACTGGTATAATGCTATCTAACCGAGAAATTGTAAATTATCTACTGGCAGAACACTTGTGTTAGTCGCTTTACCAGCGTTTCCAAAAAGCGTTTTGCCAGTATTTGTTACACAATAATTTCAGTGGTCTATAGAAAAAATCATTGCTAAAGAATTGCCTGACAACGAAACCACTATGACAACGTTGGTAAAAGTGTTTTCCCTGTACTATCCAGACAGAAATTACCAACCGCACAAAAGCATGGTTGCTAAGCCCTAAATTTTCATTATAACGGTAGTTGCATACCACGCCCATATCAATTCCGATATGAATGTTTTAAAACTACGAGTTCAATAGAGTTATGAGTCTTTAGATATCACAAAATTCTACAAATTAAATTTTGTTTAATCAACAAAAGAACGTTATAAAGCGTCGTTTCGGTATTTTAGGGTTATTTTGAATTTAGATCAAGATATTTCAAAATCATACAGGTAAAATAGAAAAATTAAACCGATTACAAAAAAAAATATGTCTTTAATGGAATCGCTTTCTGTAAATTTTACTTCGGTCTTAGTGTTACTGTGGTAGCCAACCCTGCTCAAAAGTCTAACCATTGTACAGCATTTACTTTATAAGAATGACGATGGTTGTTTAAAAATGTTTGTAATCGGAAGGTTCCAAATTCCAAATGTTTTGCCAACCCTGGAAAGTTTATCATACATATTCATTTTTATTTCAATGTTTTAAACATTTAAAGAACTGAAAAAATTAGTGTTTTGCACTTCAGCGCAGTGCCTTTATTTTGCTTCTAACTAGAGTAGTCAAATATTCGACCTATTTAGAAAAGTTTGTAAATTTGAGAATCAGGAATTACTAAATATTAACTAAAAAAATTAGTTCAAATACGAATGAAATGATTTCTTCTTTTAGCCAAATAACAGATTTAAACAATAGCAACACACAGAGAAAAGTTCTTGAATTTGCCAACTGAAACTCGGTTACTACAACTCAAATTCGGTTATTGTGAATTTCAGTCGGTTTGTAAAACTGAACATTAGTTTTTACAACAAAGTTCGGTTAATTCAACTGAATTTTATTTGTTACATCCAAAATATTCAGAAATCAAATTTACATATCGTTGTACTAACTGAAGTTATTAGTTGTAACCCTTAGTAACACAATATCAAACGCTGTTAACTGTAGTGTCCCAAAGAATATTTTTACAGCCAAAACTCAACCACTTCCAATGTACATTAAACATTTAATTCAAATAAGGAATGTGTATATGAGAAACTGGAATCGGTTTAGAGACGTAGATGAGCATTTTCAAACGAAAATGTTTAATTTTCGAATTTTGGAAGAAATTAAAAAATTAAAAATAATTCTTGGAATAAAAAATTATCTACGCTAGACAAATGTTCAAATTTTAAAAAAGAATTCTTTAAACATTCCAATCTTAAAACATAATAATACAAGCTACTACATACGGCAAGAGAAATGCGAAATACTATCTCAAATATTTCGTCTAAATCACACAATTTCTGAAAATCTTAGTGATCAGACAACTATCGCAGATGTAAGTAACGCTCTTTGTAATCTCTTTTCCACCAGCAATGTTGCTCATAGTGATATATGTATATCAACAGATAAAATATCATTGATTATGAAGAATCTTAGACCTAGAAAATCACCTGGTACAGAAGGAATCACAAAAAAATGTTTAAAAGCTCTACCTAAAAAGAGAAATAAAATATTTAACACAAATTATTAATTATTCTTTAGAGCTACAATATTTTCCCAAAACATGGAAGCACTCAAAAATTGTTCCAATACGAAAGCCAAACAAACCACCTGACTGCCCTCTTTCTTATAGACCCATAAGTCTTCTGTCATCGGTAAGCAAAATACCTGCGAAAGTAATTAAGTCAAAAATCTTAAATTTTATTGATGCTAAAGGAATATTATCGTCCCAACAATTTGGGTTCCGAATGGAACATAATACAGTTCAACCATTAGTAAGAACTTAGTGACATCGAACTTTAATAACGGGAAATCCGCTGGTATGATTTTATTGGACATAAAAGCAGCTTTTGATTCAGTGTGGCATAATGGTCTTATTTACAAAATGATAAAATTAAATTTCCCAGTACATATCATAAAAATAATACACAGCTTTCTTTCAGAACGATTTTTTCTTTCAGAACGATTTTTTAAATTTGATCTAGATACTCCATACAAAAAGAAATAACTGCTGGTTGTCCCCAGGGTTCCTGCCTCTCATCAATATTAAATAATATTTACATAGCAGATTTTCCAACTCTTGATGGTTGTATCATCTCTATTTTGACGACGACAACGTGTTGCTTAGCTCGGGTTTAATTGCGACAGACGTAGTAAGTAATTTGGAAGCTGTACTTATCGATATTCATTCCTATTTTACAACATGGAAAATTTTAGTAAATCCAGAAAAAACACAAGATATGTACTTTTCCCGTAGACGTAAACAATGTTTTCTTCCTCAACAACATATAAATTTCAACCATAGACTTATAAACTGGGAAAATAAGTTAAAATATTTAGGGGTTATATTGGATCGTAAACTTAAATTCAAAGACCATTCCCTATATAATAGACAAAATTCATAAGGTAACAGGATTGCTATATCCATTAATAAACCGAAATTCTAAACTTAATATTGAAAACAAGAGCCTACTATTGAAAGCTGTTTTTCATGCCATAATGTTTTACGCTGTTCTAGTTTGGTCCACATCAGCTCAGTACCATAAAAAGAAACTGCAAATAACGCAAAACAATCTATTAAAGATGATACACAATTAACCTTGGCATCACTCCTCTCGACGACTTCACACTCTAGCAAACTTTGAACTAGTAAATAACAAAATACAAAGGCTTACATTAAACTTTAATACTAGATGTCTCAATTCGGAATTTGTTCATATCAATGAGCTAAGCTTAAATTAATTTTACTTTTAAACTTTTATCTTAATTTAAAATATTCATAAAGGTTTTTTTTGAAAATTTTTACCTTTTAGTTTATATTAGCTGAAACCAAAAGCATTATAATAGTTTGTTATTTATATTTAAGTAGAAAAGGAAATAAAAAATCCTAAACTCTTTATGAAAATTGTTAAGAAATTAAATTGAATACCAAATAAAGAATAAAGAATAAATGAATTGAATTGATTAGTTGTAACCCTTCAAATACACTTTTTAATTCGGTTGGCACTTTACTTCTCTGTGTGAACAGAAACAATTTTTGATTTACTGAATTGGAGCCCGTTTAACAGACGTTCGTACTAACTTTTTTATATAAGTGTAGGAATAGTATATGTGACTTGCTCCACGAAAAGGGACCTCTGCGCCGAAAAGAAGTTATTGAGAAAAATGAGTTTAAAAAAAGCGCTTCGTTTTTCCGTGTTTTGCGCATGGTTATGCAACTCTTCCTTCAACCTGATCATCTGGCGATGTATTTCGACTCTCTGGTACTTTGTACGATGTTCACTATGCAGTGTTGCCTCTATGAAAATAATTTCTAACAGTTAAAAACCTGTTTTTGCTAATTTTGTTTTCAAAATTACTAGAGCTATTTTATTCCTTATCAAATTATCAATGTTTTGGATTTAAGCCGATAGAATTGAATCTATTACACTGTGTGTAATTTTTTAAGTCATGGCAAAATAACCATATACGGACACCACTACGTGATAAAAGACTAAAAAAAAGACCCGTGTCTCCCAATTTTTCACAAAGTCATATCCTTTTTTGTTTATGGGCCGCCAAAGATTTGGGGCCTCGGTATCATTTTCGCAAAAAAGTGATCATTTTCTCAGGCTCATATCTTGCAAACCGTTCAGAATTTCGATTTACTCTCTATGGCAAAGTTGTAGCTCTTGCCATAAAGAACAAAAATTGCGAACATATAAAATCAAAAAAACTTCACCTTCCAGATCAAAATCGCAAAAAACTTAAAAAAATTCGATTTTTTTTTACCTTTTTTCCCGTGTTCAGGTCCATAGGTAACAAACCGTTCAAAATTCAAGGAAACAATCAACTACAAACATTTACCTATGATCTCAATAAACAATAAAAATAAAATTTCTAGAACATATAAACTTCCTAGAGATGATTCTTAACACTGTTTAGGTAGCGCGCAAAAGTGAAAAATTTTTTAATTTAATTTTTTTTTTCCTTTTTTCTCCTGTTCAGGTGCATAGGTAGCAAACCCAATTCCCAGGAAGTTGATATGTTCTAGAAATTTGTTTATTGAGATCTTGTAAATTTTTGTAGTTGATTGTTTCCTTGAATTTTGATTTGCAAGATATGAGCCTGAGAAAATGATCACTTTTTTGCGAAAATGATACCGAGGCCCCAAATCTTTGGCGGCCCATAAACGAAAATGGAGATGACTTTGGGAAAAATTGGGAGACACGGGTTTTTTTTTTTTTAGTCTTTTATCACGTAGTGGTGTCCGTATATGGTTATTTTTTTTTTCGTGTTGCACTGTGTTATTATGCATTTTCATCGCCAGAAGTTTCAGAAGCGCTGCAATTATCTCTTCAAGATATTGAGGAAGAGCAAACTTTATCGCAGTTTTTAGAAAAACCTTGCTATACGAATGTATGCAATACTGTAATTCCGGAAGAACGAATTGTTTTTGCAAGAAATAACTTTTTGGAATTACAGAAAGATGAACAAGATTTAGTTATTCTAAGCCAAAAAGTGCGATGATGTGGCTCCGAAGCCACAAAAACCGATGAAGAAGAAGGCAGCGAAATTCGAAGAATTTACATCAACCGAAAACAAGGCAGTCACCAAAAAAAATAAGAACAAAAAAAAAAAACTGACTGAAAACAAAACTGAGACTCCTAAAAAATCGATAGCAAAAGTGGAAAACCTCCCTAAGAAGACAGCTGCAGTTGAAGAAGCTCAAGCTGATGTGAAAACCAGAAACAAAGACGGAGATAAACAATCTATAAAGAAACGTGCTACAATGGTGAATAAATCGGAGATGAAAATAACAAAAAAAAAAAAACTGGAAGAACTTCCTAAAAAAAAATCAGACAAAGGCGAAAAGCAGCAAAATACAGAATAACCACCAAAAAAGCGTGTTAGGAGTAAAAAAGAGTAAAATTTTGATATTTTTGTAATTTTGTACCTTTGATATTGAACTTTTTTTAAATTTCAAATATTATATATATAGAGCCATGATTACTGACTTGTTCGTTCATCAATTGATGTGGTGGTTTCAACAAGATGGGGCAACATGTCACACAGCTCGTGCCACAATTGATTTATTGAAGGAAACGTTTGGCAACCGCATTGTTTCACGTTTCGGAGCCTGAATTGGAATCTAAGATCGTGCGATTTAACGCCGCTGGACTATTTTCTGTGGGGATATGTAAAGTCGGTAGTATACGCCGATAAGCCCGAAACGATTGACCACTTGAAGGACAACATTCGCTGCGTTATTGCCAATATACGGTCACAAATGTTGGAAAAAGTCATCGAATATTGGACTTCCAAATTAGACTACACCCGAGCCAGCCGTGGCGAACATATTTAAATTATAATGCCAGTTATCTTTCGAATAAAGTAAATTTTATGTCCATTTAAAAAATTCATCTTTGTTTTATTAAATTTCAAAGTTCTATACCTCTATAAAAACACCCTTTATATATATATATATATATATATATATATATATATATATATATATATGTATGCACAGCGCATAGTCTAGATACATTTATTCATTCCCCCGCATAGTTTAGGGACATTTGCTTACTTTGGGGACTGTCCCCAAAGTTTTCGCGCCTTTTCATACATCTAGCGTATTAGATGAGGACAATTTTTTCCATACACCGCATATTCCGGCGACAATTTTGGGCGTGTCCCTAAAGTATGCGCTGTGCATACATATATATATATATATATATATGTATTTCATATCTCACAATTTATGAGTTTAATTAACAAAAAGTTATGTTGGAGTAGTCAATTCAAGAAACGGCTTGGATTTCTGCTCGAATTTCTTGGTTCAGTGGTATTTGGCGCATTTTTTATTACTGGTTTGGTTCTTGACCGATTTTCGATTTTTATATCTTTTTGGAAACATATTTTTTTATCTTTCGATAAATGTGTCTCTTAGAATAAAAACTATTACCAAATTGAAAATATTTCCAAAAAAAAATAAAATAATGTTTTTCCCATATATACGCAGTTTTAATTTTCCATCGATTTCCGGCACGAATCTTCTATATCCTATATTAGCATAAAATTCCATGCTTCCCAAAAATCATATATTAAGACATGTCCAAATAAACAAGAATACCTCAACTGTTCATATAAATTCCAATCACTCTTATGTTAAGCTAACTTTATCAAAATAATATTTATTTATTTGAGATTAAAAGATATTTATGTGTGTGTTTATGCCTGTTTTAATCATAATCTCTTTATACAGGTACACAAATCAGTGTGTACTTAAAACAAAGAAATGTTTATACTAGAAGTAAAATGTTCTTGTTGCTTAACAAAAATATAATACGATACCGAAATGGTGATATAAAAATTAAATCTACTTTTAGCTAAATTTATGTTCAAACATTAAAATGCTTAAATATAAAACGCAAACATTCAGCGAATGAGATACAATATTTTATAGCAAAATAATATATATTTGTGTTAATGTTCAATCTAGAAGTACCAACAATTGCAAACACACACGCTCATATACAACCACAAATATTTAAAAAGAAAACGACAAATATTGAATAAAGAGAAAATTGCATTAAAAAAAATAATAAAATTTTGATATAAAAATGGCACAACATATAGAGGAAGAAAATCTAACATATTTCAAAAAAACTAACAACCAAAAAACGTAAATTGTGTACAATTTCCTTTTTATGGCTCTCAAGAGTAGTAATAAATTTCGTGCGATACTATTTCCGTTTGAATGTACATGCAGTTTTTATTCCGTTTCCTTCCACATGCTCACATTCGTTTTGGTTTATATATTTGAATGAGTTTGTTTGTGTTAAAGCATATGTGTTTTCTATAGTTTAGTTTGTGGCAGTGGAAACGATTTCTATAAATACTTTAAAAAAAATGTATTTTTACATAGTAATTCAAAGGGGTTTTATGGTGATGATGGTAAGTATATGAGAATAAGTTTTCCACATAACAGAAGTGTCATCCATATATAAAAACTCACACACTCGTTCACATATGCTCGTTAATACACATATAAAATTCAGAGATATTATAAGTGTTGTGGTTATTTAAAGCTTTTTTAAATCAGTTAAATTTTAGTATTTGAAAAACAACTACATACATATAATTTAATTTCCAAAAATATATACATATAAACTATTCCACGTATAACTAAAAAACATCAGATGGATTCTTTTTAAAGGCTTCTTAAGAAAATATAAAATATTAGTGCTGCTTGATTAAAAAGAGACTTTTCGTTTGAGTCACTATTATTAAGGGGTTAAACCTAGTAAGAAATCCATTTAAAAACTTTATTTAAACAATTAAAAAAAAATAACAAATGGTTTATTAAAAAATTCTTTCTGCGATAGATAAATACTCGGTGCTACAGAAAACACAAGAATTTCAATCACTTTTCAAGTGACTTATTGTAGGTTGTAAGTCTCGCTGAGTGTATTAGAAAACCGGTTTAAGAAGTTGCAATATACCCTCAAATTTTGGAGATAAGAGTAAAAGGGTGTTTTTTGCGACCGCCGAATTTAAACATTTGTTACTCAGTAATTTTGCGTTGAACATTTTAAAAGCTGCCACTTAAACTTCTTTAACATTTTTTTATATTATCGATTAAAAGCATTTAACCCTTGGACAAACACATGGTTCTGGACAGGCATATTTCATTTTTGAGCGTTAATTAAACATACTTCTAGTTTAGGTAGATACCTGAATTTGTCTCACGCAAGACGAAAAGCTGCGTAGGAAGACACGATTTTACTGCACCAAATGCACTAATCCTGTGTGCCAACAACATTATAAAGTTGATTATACTTAATTTTCATGCATTCCACAAAATGAATAACATTTTTTTTACATTTTTACCAAAATAATATACGAGCATACTTCATTCAATTCAAAGTTACGGTACCCTTTTTGACATACAAATGCATGAAAACGTATAGGGGTCTGGACAGGCATACGTGTTTGTTCGAAGGTTTCAGAATATGTGTTTGACAGGGGGATATTATTATATAAAAATAAAATATAGCACCAACATATTGTTGTTGTTGTTGTCTTTTTTTAAATATTTTTGTATGTAGTTGTTTTTTTTTATAAATATTTACACACAGAGAACAGATTTGTTGTGCCCACCGAATTTGTTGCCAATCGAATTTTGGTAGTTACACGTACTATCACATTATTCGGTTACAGCTACCGACATTTGCAGTTATGTTTACCATATTACAACAGCATATTCGGTATATTCGACCGATTTTTTTTATAACCACTATTGAATTTATTAAATCACTGTTTCCAATTTAAAATTTTTAGTTATTATTTGTATACAAAAATGAAAATTAGTACATATTACGAAAGTGTTAATATTAAAAAGTATCCTTTAAATTAATTATAAAAAAAATTAATTACCTCGGTAAATATTGAGCCGTTTGAACGAAGAACCAAGATTTTTTATTCTTGGAAAATCTTCCTTCTGAAATCTAGAGGAGTTCTTTCTTGAAGGTTTTTCAGCTAAATATAAAGACCAAACATATTTATTATGACTTTGGAATTATACTTCTGATCGCAATAGCACTAACCTAAACAATCGCTGTCCTTCCTAGTTCTATATTTATTTTGATAAGAAAAAAAAATTAAATATTTTTTATTTTTGAATTGACATTTTATTAAGCAGTCAATATTGAAAATCCTTTGTAATTACTTATTTTTTAGTTCCAAGTTGTAATTTATAGTCTAGAGTCTACCGATCATTACCACAATTAATTTTTGAATACAGTATCGGTTTGCTTAACCAATTATTAAAGTATTGCAGCATAAATTTGGTTGTGTTACAAAATAATTCATTATATGAATACTTTAATAGTTTTGATGAAGAAAATTATATAATTGGAGTTAAATTTCTTGCTATCCAAATGATTTTTAATTTTTTCAACTGAATTCCAACTAATTTATTCTGTATGTGTATGTATTAGTAATAAATAAATATTTAAAATTTATTTTTATACATTTTCATTTGCTTATTAAGTTTATTAAGTTACATCACTTACAACATATGGGAAAACACTGGACATTAGAGTGAGGTAAGTTTCTAAAAATAGAACTGTTGTGTTGTTGGAATTGTACTTCTGAGATTATGTATGCAAGAACAAAACCACCGTGTATTGAATAAAACTAGTTTTAATCACAACAAAACTCGACCTGACGATAGATCAGTGGGCTAAAGTGCTCTGTCTAACGTGTAGTGCGAGTGCATGCGGCATTAGTGTATGCGGCATCTATACCACGGTCAGTGATTGCACAGCAAATTTCATATAGACGCAATCGAACAAATAAAAACATAAGAATAAAAATACAGTCATTCTTCTCTACTTTCACAATTAAAGTTAAATAATTTAATTTCAGTAGTTTAAATCTGAATATTTATTTATTTTAAAACCTATTCTGGAACATTATCATTAAATTGATAATATAATTTTTGAGTTAAATTCTGTTTAATTAAATGTGGGCATTTTTTAAACAGAAAAATGCTAAAAAATAAATTAAAAATTAAACTTTGATTTCAACAAAAGGGCTAATTTATGCAAACAAAAAAAAATTAAATTTTTGCATTTCCCTACGTTTCAACAGATGGAAAAAACTAATTTCTGTAAGCAATTTGTTTACAAATTAAATTAAATTTATTAACTAAACAAGAATTGTTTGCATTAAATTTAATCTTATATTCATGCCTTAAAAAACATTTGGTATGACAGCAGCACCCTTTCAAGGCTTTTTATGAAGGTATACGATATTGATCAATTTTTAATGCAATCAATTTATTTTTAATCAAATTAGAAACACAGGAAATATAAAGGTGTACAATATTGAGCAATTTTTAATCCAATAAATTGATTTTTAATTAAATGTATATATATACACATATAATAAAAATCATCATCCAATATTTAAAAATTTAATTGAAAATAATTCGTTTGATTGAAGCTGTTAATTTTTAATTGAATGATCCACTTTTCATTGTTGGCGGAAAGATTGACACAAATTTTTGGCTCACTCGACACCTTATTCCGCAAAATATTACATCTTAAAAATTTAAAAAATCGTAAAAATATGTACTAAAATTACTTTACAAAATGAAGCATATAATGAAAAGTACTTTAATGGCTGTAGTCTCAAATTAAAGATTACAAAATTACATTTAAAACGGTATATCACATGATTTATTTTTCAAAAGTGTAAAGCGCAACTTTTTGTGACATAAAATTCACTGCAAGTATTTAAAAAATTACGTATTAGTTTCTGATTTATTGAGATAAATGTTACACCAAGTACAAAAATTTTGATCTGATTAGATCTTAAATGATATGATTGAATGTAATTAGATATGATTAAATATAATTAGATCCAGGTGTGACCAGATCAGGTCATATAAGATCGTATCTGGTGCCAGATCTGTTCATATCCTAAAAGATTTCATGATCTCTTTGTCCAGATCTGGTACTAGATCTAACCCCTTTGTGTAATTTTCAAAAGCACCAATATAATTTTATTTTTAATCTTTATTGTGTTTATGTTATTTTGTTTATTTTTAAAGTTTTGAAAACTTCAAAAATGTTCATTAATTTAGTTTATTGTTAAAATTTTGAAAACTTCAAAAATTTTCATTTTCATACAAAAAAGCTTGTACATATGCATTCAAATGCAAGAAGAAGAATTTCCTATTTCGCTATGGCCGTATCTGATCACATGAAAAAGACGAAGACGGCGGTTACTCTTAAGATAAATTAGGATTTATTAGCATTCTAACCATTGACTACGGAAAATTTTTTGAGCGAATCGATGAGCAATAGCTGGATTTCAAAAAAGTTAAAATGTGGATTTGTTTCAGTTTGTTTTCCATTAATTTGCAACAAACTTTTGAATAAACGTATTAAAATTAAAATAAGCATTTTTTAGTAATCATTTAATAGAAATTTTAATTATTATTGAACCTCTCCAAATCTAAAAATATCTACCCAGATTTGATCAATCCAATAAGATCTCAAATTTGTCCCAATTTTGGAGATCTAATTAGATCTGATCATATCTGCTATGAGATCTATTTATATCTGGTAAAACAGATCTAACTAGATTTGCAAAGATCAGAACTTTTTTAAACGGGTTATATAAAATGTTTTACTTTTGCTTTAACCATTAATCTTATATGCTTCAGCTATGCTGATTTCATTGGGGAGCTTTGTTTTTCGATGTATGATACACTTTTTTTGCAAAACGACTTTAAACTCTGGCTCATTTTTATGCACTTTTTCATATATGAAAATGTTTGAGTGAAAAAAATGTAACATATTTTTGCCATTATGCGTTTTTTTTGCAAATTTATTTAAATATTAAAAAAAAATATATAAAAAAATTAAAAATAGAATGCAAACAAATCCTAAGGCATGCATTTAGCATATGGGCTAATCCTGCGTTACGGACGTTACATTCGAACGCAAATTTGCTTGTTAAGATTGACACAGCTGGCGTTAACATTGGAATATTTTCCTGAAATTTTTTGCAAAATGCAGTTCTTTGGGAGTACTTTAAAACTTGTTTAAACTTAAAAGTTAACCGTTTTTAAAAAAAAAGTTATGGTAGCTTAAAGTTCCGTTACGGACGTTACAAAAAATGAAAGTCGACTTTGAGGCTTCTGCGCATTTGCACATTTTTTAGCTAATTTTGCATAATAAACCAAAAAAGTCCAAATACAAAAAATTAGGTGGAATATATGTCCATATCAATTCAGCTTAGAAAAGAAGGCTAAGTAGTCCCGTTGAACAAAAATCTTAATTTTTGTCTGTTACGGACGTTACGTTACGGACGTTACACTTTTTCCATTAAAACAAATTGTGTATATAAAAAACATTTATGTATTTAAAAATCTTTTTAACCTTGGAATTATTAATGTATTAGTTACAAAAAATATAAAATATTTCATTACTCTTATATAAGGTTATATTCATTTATTTATGTGTTTTTTTAACTGTTTAACATTGTATTTTATGCTTAATAGACCCAGCTGTTCGAGCTACTTTTATGGTATTGTCATTGGAAAAGCCCGAAAAATAATGATTTGATTTAAGAGCTGGAATATTTTTAACATTTATCCATGTTTTCGATATTTCGTCAGATGAAGTTTCGACATCATTTTTACCAACGTAAATAAGGAAAACGCCATTTATATTTTTTTTTGCTAATTTGTAAAAATCTCGAGCGTTTTTTAAGTTGAGATTTTGGGCTTTTACTAGTTGCCAAACTTTTCGCTTAAAAACAGCGCCAACACCGTCCACCGCTCCTTTTCCATGCGAAGTAGCAAAAAAATTCCATTCGAAACAACTCACGTTCCATTCTCTTGCGAATTGTGGAATGCTTCTCAGAATGTATTTATTTTTAAAATGACTTCCACAGCCATCAGAAAATATCTTTATTCTATTGAAAGAATGAATTTTTCTGATTTCTTTAATTAATAATTTTATAAAACAATAAACAGAGTTTTTATTGTGCGACAGGTCATCACTTACAATGCAATAAGACTTGGCGCAATTGTTGAACCAAGCAACGCATGTAAACAAAGTAACTTGTGAGTAACTGAAATGAGCAGATTGAATCTCATTTTGCGACAAAATTCTGTAATTTTCAGCAAAGTCAATTTGCAATATCAGATCATTGGGTTGTATTTGCGTCTTTGAGGCATTAAAATAGTTTTGCTGCGAACGTTTAATGTATGAATGCAGCTTAAAAGCAGGAAGCTTGGCGTTAAGCTCACACATTAATTCGTAAACAGATCCTTTGGTGTTGCATAGTATCATCCTGTTGTTTACCATTCTCCAATGCTTCCAAGCAGCAGTTTTGTCCTTGCGATTACCATAAACCAATGGTGCAATATCTGCTATGTCAATCACAAATTTTACACTCTCGTTGGTCATACACATTTCACTGTCAACATCACAGCAAGTCTCCTTTAAAAACGTATCAAAGTTTGATGGAAACGTTGGTACTATCTTAACCAAACTTTCTAATAAGAAACCTATGTTTGCGTGATATTGACATACGCACATGTAGTGTGGTATTTTTTCAGTCAGCTCAACTGATATTGGACGGTTTTCATAGAACTTGGTTCTAGAAATATGTCTCTCCGGAAACTCGTATTGAAAAAGGTCATATGCCTGATTCACAGTGACTAGCATATATCGCTTGGAAACTGGAAGTTGATTAGCTCCAGCTAATATTGTTGCTTTTCTACAAGCAGCTTGCACCGAAATCTCATCACGTTCGTAATATTCTTGAATTAGATTGACATCATCACCAGCTTTTGCTAGTGGGGCACTTTGGTTATTGTATTTGCCAAGGTATTTTTTTATTAGCACCTCAAGAACTGCGCGTTTCTTGTTTCCATTTTTTGGTAGCGCAATATCCACCCTTTTAACAGCTTTGGCCAAAGACTGGGCAGAATTATAAGGCTTATCATTGTTCACTTTTGTTGTTGAGTTTTGCTTACGTGCCTCTCTAAATTTGGCCACTCGTTGTCTATTATTTTTTTTTATTTTTTTTGCCTGTGACACACTATTTTTTAATTGTTCTTTGATTTTCTCACGATATGCACGCTTTCTTTCTGCCTCTTTTGTCTTAAACACCAAAAGTTTTTCAGTGTTATTTTTCAAATTTGCACGAAATTTTTTTGCTCTGTCTGCATTTGAACTCATTTTAATTAATACGAATATACGTATTTGTCACTACGCGCGTTTCTAATTAAAATAAAGTTTGGCACAATTTCCAAAGCAAGAATTTCTTAAAGATTTCTAACGGAAAATTCAGTATGTAAACATTGCATGCATGGGCGTACCACCAAATATATGAAGGGGGGCATGGGGGTTGTGGTTTACAACATGGTAATTAATTACTAATTATTGATTTTCAGGAATTATTTTATGTTCAGAAGAATTTGAAATTTATCTCAATTTATATTGCAGAATGGGGGATCGCATGTTATTCAAACACACTTTTTGTTACTTTGAGGAGAAGTTTTTCGGATTCTCGGAAACCTAGAGCAATTTTAAGCCCAGATTCAGATTCAGCAGATGAAAATCCATTATAAACATATACTTCCAGCTCATAATATTAAAATACAATTTTTGGGTATTTTCGTGCCGTTACGGACGTTACACACTTTGTCATTTATATTTCAACAAAAAAAGTGTAATAAAGGTATTTCTTTTTTTCATCAGATTGAAGTGCATAAAAAACTCTCTTTATCAAGCTAGTTTGGAAAACAAAATTATTAAAATTCATTCTGTTAAATTTAAAAAACCGTTCCGTTACGGACGTTACACACAGTGTACCCATTTTTAGTTTAAATTGTTAATATATATTAGATAACTTACAAATATGATTTGTATCTTAAATAAAAGAAAATTAAACAAATTAAAGTTTTGCAAAACGCTAAATACTGAAACGACTGTTATGCCCACTTTTTTGACTATGGAAAATACCCTTTTTTTTACTAGAACAAAGAAAGCAAGAGGTACGTTTAGGTTAGCCTCTGCCAAGAACAAACAAACCACCGTAAAACCTTATTGCTTATATATTTTGAAGCTTGAATATGTATCCTATTAGTCCATTAACAAACATTTGGATTTTGGGTAACTTTAAATTTCTGCCATTGGTTTAAAAATTTCCGGATTAGCCCATATATAAGAGCCATTCTCCTGGTCTTAAAAACAAGATTACAGTTTATCTTTTAACATATATTAAATTAAAGAAATAAAAGAAAAAGCAATACTTTCCCCCCAAGTAAGTTTGGTAGGCAATCACTGTAATGAAAGATTTTGTTAGAATAACTTTTGCAAATACAAACTTTATCAGCTGAATTTTAAAACACCTAATTTTTTAAGGTATTCAGATATTATACTAAAAGCTAAACTCTTATATCATCTTTTCTCGCTAATCTGTCTAATAAATTTTTATTACATTTAGCGTTTTTTTTCCATGAAACGGAATTTTTGTATTTTTCTTTTATACAGGAAATAAGTGTTCAGATTTGCATTTTTGACAAATTGTGCAAAAATAATAAAATATAGTGAAAACTGAAAAAAACGCGGATTTACTAGTTTAAACTGTACATTACTAAACTAAATTGATACCCGAATGCTGCTGAATGTCTTTTTTGTATTTACCATAAAATATTAGGATACAATTTTTTAATTTTTCATATTGGATAAAAAACCTTGTTAAATCAGGCTATAATTTAAACCAATTTTTCACAAAATTTAGCGTTTTAGTGAGTACGCCGTTAAAACTAGATGCCCGAAATATATAGGATCACTGACAAAAATTTAAATTTTGAGTTGAGTCACTTTTGAACTAGGTGTGCGATATATTTTTTTTGAATTTTTTAAACATATTATTAATTTTTTAAATATTCGCCCGCGAATTGTATGTCACGAATAGATGACCTTTGAACTTTTGAAACATTAATTATGTGACATTTAATTTTGAAGGTAATTTTGTCACCATAAGACTTCAATGATTCACGTAGCATGAACACTTTTTATTATATGCTTACTTTTGAAGTCATTTTGGTAACTTTTTAACACGTACACATATAAATAAATGAGCCAAAAATTGGTGTCAACCCTAGATGCAAAAGAGACAATATTTCTGCCGAATTTGAACAAATTTGGAACGGGAGAAGGGAAACCAGTTGGTTTTATTTATTTTAATTCTATTGTATTGGTCCACTACATTTTATATTAAACACAAAAAAATGTATCCAAATAGAACAACATTAATGTATCCAAATAGCACCCCACGAAAAGTTGGTATATTGAGAGTATTATCTGCACTTTTATAATAAATTTTTGCATTCGCCCATTGAAAGTTTTTATAAACTAATTGAAAATTTTCTTAAAATTGCATGAACAATATCATATTTTAATGAAAAATCTCATACATTCCATTAAGAGCTTTCATTATAAAACTGTTTTTAAAAAATTATGAAGATTTTCATTAATTTTAATAAAGTTTTCGTTTATTTTGTGAAGAAAAGTTTCATTGATTTACTGAAAAAATTTCACTACTTTGCGTCTAACAAAATTCCCTCTGTGACCTACTTTCAAGTCAGAGCTTATTTTTCATCGATGTTTATTGTAGTCTACTTCTTGGAGAAGAGTTTTAGTAATTCATACGTCCCTTTAGTTTCAACACTATAGGTAAAGAAGAGTACATTTTGTAGAGTTGCTTGGCGATGTCTATATGCAAAAATTTTTGTCCCAGACGCCAAGACTTATTTTGAAATTAAAAATCTAGTCAATTCTTCGGGTTTGCATTATAAAAGTCCAAGTTTTGCAAAAACGGAATATAGCTGGTTTTGTGAAATCAATATAATATCATTTGACACTGTAGGCTCAGGCGCAAATAAAGATAAAGCGTCATTTAAATCAGTTATTTGGTTATCCCTGATGTCACGTCCGGGTTGGGAGTTTCTGTGACTGGAATGTTTTCTGAGTATTTTGATGGAACTTATGCAACTGAAGCACTTACATAAACTTTTCTCTTAATTTTTCTGATAACAGTTACGGAATTCACTTTGTACTAACTTTTTTTATGAGTGCAGTGCTACTTCATCAAAATATAATTTACAATTTCAGATTGAAATCAATACCATTTTCAAATTTACAGCTTTGTTGTACTTTTGCATTTTTTTTTTTTTTTATTTTTATTAATTAATAATTATATAATTACAAATTATATACTATTACCCTAACCGAGCACTAGCTACTATGACCTTCGGCGCGTTGTAGCGAAAACAGACCAGTGCCTCTGGTGGGAATCGAACCCACGACCCCCTCACAAATAAGCCAGCACGCTACCAACTAGCCTACCGGGGCGCACAAAATTTTTTTTTTTTTTTATTTTTTACTTTTTTAGTTGTATTTTTCTAAAAACATTTTTTCTTTCAAAAAGTTTCCCCAACTGGTTCACGATAGAGGGCGGTATTTTAATGTGGATTGAAAAAAATAATAAATATTTTCGCTAAAATTCTTTACGCAGTTTTTGAGTTTAATTTAATTTCCTTTAATTTTATTGTATGAAGAGAAACAAAACTAAAGAAATAAATCGAAACGCACGAATTGTATTGTGACAATTGTATCAAAATACGTGAAACACACAGAAAATGTAGCAAAAAATGGTCTAAGATTAAAATTAAAACCACAAAAAGTATTAAACTTAATAAATTTTAATATTATAGGCCTAAAATATTTAATTCCATTTGTTAAATTTATATATTGCTTTACTCCATCTGATTGCATATAAAAAATAATAGCTAAATTTGGCTCAAAGTAGCCCAACTTCAAAAGGCTATAAATTAACAATACGATCTAAGTTTTTAAAACTCTTAGAGCGGTTTGGTCTACTGAGTCTATTTTAATTTCCCGTTGTCCTAATTCAGGAAATATTCGATGACCCATAATTTGTTGCACGGTGTTACTATTACACTTAGAATACATTTTCTGTTACCGATCAAAAATTATTTTTGAAGTTATACGTAAAGTTTGTTTTCGAATGAAGAAACGAGGCACTATATTTTGTCACAAGGTGGCAAGTCAAAGGCTAAAACCAGAGCTGTTAAATTTGGATTACGATTAGTAAACAATTAGATTACATTTTAAAAAGAATGGTATTGATTACATAATTTTCTTTTGAACAATTCCTGATTGTTAATTAATTATGATTACAAATAATCCAAAAAAAAATCAAGATTAATTGGGATTACGAAAACATAATCAAAAATAATCAAAAGTAATCAAAAAAATAATTGACTACTTTCAAGGATTATTTTTGATTATTTTAGATTATTTTTAAAAAATTTTGAATTTGCATCATTTTATACATACATTTTATTTTGAAAAATTTGCATTTACAACGTAAAAAAATTCTGAACAAATAAAACAAAATTACATTGTTTTTGTGCACCAAATATAGGTATATTCACTTCAATAATTTTAACAATTTTTAATAATGCTGACGATTTTTTGATGAATTTTTTAAATGTTGTTGTTGTTTTTTGTTATTTAAAAAAATAAATATTTGTTTATTTTTTACTAACATGTGGTTCATTTTTACTACAATTGTTAGTCATTTTTTGAACATTAAAAAACAAATGACAATGCTAGTTGAATTTAATGAAATGTAAGTCATCCTTTCTTTAAATGAAATTTGATTTGTTTTTGACTACAATTGCTATCGTCTTTACCAACATAATTGCCTAAGTGTATGTATATCCAAGTAAGCTTCTGTGATTTCCAGACCAAACAAACGCTGTGATCCAAAAATATTTAGAACAAATGCTTGATGAAATTTGAAATCACTTCACCGCTTTCTCTTATCACTCGATGACATGCAACACACTTAGCACAAGTTGTCTTATCGGAAATCTAACAATACAAATTATAAATACATAGTATCCCAAGAAACAACTTTACGGACTGTCCGTTACAAACGGATTCATTAATCCGGCATTGACGGTACGAAAACGGACCGGAATTGACGTATCCGTCGAAGCTTGTACGAAAACGGACCATTAACGTACAGTAAAATTGAATTACTCAAATTTTCGAAAACTATCCGTTTTAACTCCGTTTTGCTGTATCCGTTTCGGTGCCGTTTAACCGGACTACACCGATTTTCATCAGTTAAAACTCCGTTACAACCGTTATCGTTTTTCTTCCGGTATTACCGGAGTGTGTTTTGTTTAAAAAAAATCAAACAGTTTTATTTATTAATAAAATGAAATATTAATAAAATAATATAATATAATAAAATAGAAATAACCACGGAATAACTTTGATACATTAACTTGATACAGGTAAGTTGACAAATCTTAAATAGTTTTTAATCTAGTAATTTCAATAGACTCTAGTTTATTTTTAATGTAATTGTTAATCCATTTTTGTTAATATCTTTATAAATGAAAAAATTTAAAAATATAACAGAACTTTTGTTTAAAATTAAAAAAAAGGAGAAATCATTTAGATAAAATAAATAAAAAAAAATAAAAATGGACCATTTAAAAAAAACGGTACGAATACGGCACATAAACGGACCGGATTGTTTGCTGGGATGCTTCAATTTAAAAACTTTAAAACTAACTCTTTCTACTTCTGTGTAAAATTCTTATTTTTCGCGAATTCACACAGGCCTTTTTTAGGGCCGGTCCTGATTCCTCTCTTAATGAGCTTTTTCGTTTACTTGTAGTAGGATTAACGTCCGGATCTTCAATGCTGTCGTCTGCGGAAAAATCGGTTTCGGAAACATATTCAGACATTAAGAAGAATGCAGAATTATAAAGAAGCTAAAAGGTTATCAATTATCAAATCGATGAGCAACAACAATAATAAAAAAAAATTAAAAGAAACAACTAACAATAAATACTGGTAGAATTTCATGTAGATAAATATATTTGTGACAGTATTGAAATAATTTCGCAAAATAAAAAAAAAATAATTAAAAACAATCAAAAGTATTCTTTGAAAGTAATCGAATTATTTTTTGATTACTTTTTATTATTTTTGATTATTTTCTTGTAATTTTTATTAATCCTGATTATTTATTGATTATCTGTAATCGTAATCAATTAATAATCGTGGTAATCTGAAAATAATCGTTATATAAACATTACTTCAGCTTTAAAAAAAAAAAAAAATCTAATTACTAATTATTACGATTAGTAATCATTACTTAACAGCTATGGCTAAAACATAGGCAATATGGGTATCAAACTTCATATTTTTGAAAATGCATGCTCCCATAAAAAAATTTCGTGTGTTTTTACAAATTTTATTACTTGAATTTCAAAAAGAGTTCGAAAGATATATAACACTTTAGCCGATTTTGATCATTAGTATCTCTTTTTAAAGGAGGAAAATAATAGTTTTTAAGTTCTTCAAAAGACGTATATAATGTATTTATTATTTTGTTTTTTTCATTAAGTTGTGTTAAATATTTTTCGCAATATAGTATTTTTATATTAGTTAAATGAAATTTTTATGAAATTCTAAAATTTTCTTATAAAATTTTGTTTAAAATTGTATATAACATGTGGTAAAAGTGGTAAATAAAAATAGGTATAGTATAATAACAACAGAGTAAGAAGGGGACAATGACACACCAAAACACAGGGACAGGATTACTTAATTTTGTTTCACCAAAACTACGGGACACGTTTACTTGATTTTGGGGTGTAGAATATAGTGGTATGCCCCCTTTTAATATGTTAGGTCAACATAAAAAGATATTTCATTTTAACTCTGCATTGAATTTTTCAGTATATTTTAAATAAAAGACATCAACATCGTTTTTGTTATTGCTTTGTTTATTGTGTATTTGTCTAAACTTAAGTCTATCAATGATGTCAGAGTAACAACCGTTGATTTATACTGACATATGTTAGTTCACTGCCATATGGTTCGAATCTTTAAATTTCATTAGAAAACATCGTCTCAAAATTGACGGCCATCTTTGTTAGCTTTGAGTTTCGACATTTAAACAATAAATACGGTAATTTCAAGAGAGATTTCATTATCTTTCACTTAAAATACACTCAAAATTGAAACATATATTTATTTTGACCTAACATTTTAAAACGGAGTATACCACTGGATTTTACAACCCAAAATTAATTACCCAAAACACACGTAAAAAAAAGTAAGAAATTGGTTGGAGCAGGAAGAGGTCGTTGTCATGCAGTGGCACAGTCCCCCGACCTTAACCCTATTGAGAACTTATGGGAAATTGTAAATCGAAATATTAATAGGGAAGAGATCGGGGGAGACCAGAAAAGCTCTTCAGTGCCATCCAGGAAGCCTGGTCAGCTGTACCATCTCAGATAATAGAGAATCTTATTAATTCCAAGCCTAAAACAAAGGTTTTGCCACTAAATATTAAAACATAAGTTTGTTCAGTTAGTTTTGTCTCACGAATTTTTTACTTTTAAGTTTATTTTATTTTATAATTAATTTTAAGATATGATAATTAGAAATGTATTTAAGTTTATATTAAAAATAGAGTTTAAGCTTTTTTGGAATAAATATTTTTGTTAAAGCAGACTAAATTTTACTGAATACCAAAAACTGTAGGTATGTAACTTTTGCTCAGTTAGTTTTGGCCGACACTGTATGTATGTACTATTAAATTTAATAGTGGGGGTGTCTAAGGTTTTTCCGACATTCGTACGCGCAGAAAAATAAAGTGTCAAATGAATTAAAAAATGTTTTAATGATAACAACTTATAAATTCTGTAAGCATAACGATATTTACATTAGATTTCTGAATATTTTGGGTGATGGAACTAAAATTTAGCTGAATTAAGCGTACTTTGTTGTGAAAACTAATGTTCAATTTGAGTTCTAGTAACCAAATTTCAGTTGGCAAATATCTAAATTTTTCTCTGTGTGTAATTGTTCGGCATTTTCCGAGGAGCTGTTTAACCTATACATACATATGTACATATGTATTATTGGTACTAAAATTTTGTTTTTTCGAGCACATCAAAACTGCGTTAAAAAAATTGGAATCTCACTAGTTTCAGAGATGTTTCCATACAAAAATATATACTATTTAACCACAGCTTTAAGCCCTTAAACGTGAAATTGGGTCACAAAAAAAAATACTATATTATATTGTTTTTCTTTACCACATATCCAAATTTCATTGAGATCGGATAGAACGCATCAGGAGAGTTCCCTTGTTAGTTTTATTTTATAAAGGGTCCGCCATCTAACGTTTTTTTTCAACTAGTGCTTATTTCGTGAATGGTAACACTTAGCTCATGTCTGATTTGACAGATAATTAGTTTTATCCTTCCGCTGAACGAATATGGTCCGCATGTTCGTTATCTTGTGAAAAAAGTGAAAGAAACTGGCATCCTCATCGATAAACCAAAGCATGAAAAGCCAAAAACAGTGCGTACACCCGAGAATATTGCTGCTGTGGCAGAAAGTGTGCGTGAAGCGCCATCAACATCAATTCACCGTCGTTCTCAACAATTGAACATTTCGGAGACATCATTGAGACGAATTTTGCATAAAAACCTTGGTATGACGCAAAACAAAGTCCAATTGGTTCAGGAGTTCAAAAAAAAAAATTATTTGGCGGACCCTTTACAGCACATATGCCAGGTGTATGACTACATTAAAGAATATTTCCTTACAAAATATTATTGAAAAGATGAATTTATATTTATGTTTATTGTGTTAGGCTTTTGAGTTAACATTGGTAATAGCGGTAATGATTAATATAGAAAATTGTGATCAATTAAAAAAATTATTTTACTTTTTGAAAAACGAAAATTTATCTGAATTATGTCTGCTCTTTAGTGAAATACATGATACAAATAAAACAATGTTTGAATATTTTTAAATTTAAACAAATATTATATTTGTTTTACTATAAATATATTCATTGTTTGCACTGATAAATATTTTGGCATATTTTTATTTATATTCTATTGTATTCTCATCTCTAATCTTGTCATTAGCTAAAATGTCACGATTTATCGAAATTGCTGTACATTTTAAATAATATTAAAACATTAAATAATTATTAACAAGATGGCAAAGTGGCAAAACGTGCTGGACTAATAGTGACATCAACTATAAAAGGTGTTTAAATGTTTTTTATTTTTATTATAAAATACCTATAATATAGTCATAAAGACATAATGGATTTTATGGTTATTTTTAAAAATTACCAATTTACAAATTAGGAAAGTAAAATGCATACACTAAAAGAAAGTCCATAAAGACAGAAAACATTTTGCCTAATCAGCAAATTTTTAGCCAGGAGGGGCTTGCAAAAAATTTATGGAAATATTATACTTTAGTTAATTTATTAGCTGAAAATAAAAGATATAACAAAACGTTCCTAATTATTTAAAAACAAGTGGTAAATATTAAATGCGGCTGTGCCTAATATTTGGATACCCTCCATCTCGGTATTTGTATTTACCAGTATACATCCTTAAATATACAATGGTGTTCAAAACATTTGCAACTGAATCATGGTTTAGGCAATTATAATTATTCTGTTTTTTTTTTTTTTAATTCAGTTATAGCATATTATATTACAAATACAAAAAAAATATTCATAACTTCTCAAAAATAAAAAAAAAGTAATTTTAACAAAATAAGTTGATAGTGCAGAGTTCAAAACATTTGCAACTCTTAAAGTAATTAACAGGAAATACAAACAATGGCTTTAACGTTCAGTATTTTGTAGCTTAGCCATTATTTTTTATAACTTCTGAACACCTCTTAGGCAATGAGCTTTCTAATATAATCGTCAGAAATTTCATTCCACTGATTCTCCAACAGGACGCAAAGTTCATCACCATTTCGGAATACTTTATTGCCGATATTCTGTTTTACAATCATCCACATGTTCTCAATCGGGTTGAGATCGGGAGATTGAGCCGGCCACGACATGATATTAATTTCATTTTCCTGCAGCCAAACTTTTACAACCCCCGCCATGTGTTTTGGGTCGCTGTCGTGCTGGATGGTCCATGAGAGTGGCATTTCCCATTCAGCATACTGAAGCATAAATGAACTCAAAAGATCTCTATAAATTGTGGCCGTCATTGTGCTAGAAATGAGGTGAATTGGGCCCATTCTATTTCCTGAAAAAAACTCCCCCCACCATAATGTTTCCACCTCCCTGCTTCACTGTGGCGGTTGTGTATCTGGGATTAAACTTTTCGCCTCGTGGTCTTCGATCATTATCTCTTCCATCTGATCCCCGGAGGTTGAATTTAGACTCATCTGACTACAATACATTTTTCCATTGCTGTTGAAAGCCGAGCTTTCGGTTTTTTTCCGACACAAACGGTTTTTTTGTACATCTATAACTTCTAAGACCATATTATCGGGCTCTTCTTTTAGTGGTGGGAAGACTGGCATCTATCAAAACTTCAGTTTTACATTCTCTGGGAACTGCTTTTAGATATTTCATAAAAAAATTCTCGATTTTCTGATCTTCTCTTACAGTTGTAATACGGGGTCTTCCACCTTTATGAGTTGTGTGGATGTTACCACTATTAACAATGCGGCAAATCGTTGATTTTGAAACGGAGTACTTTAAAGAAATTTATTTTTGGGAAAGTCCATTTTGAAAATCATTTAAAACTTTTGATTTAAAATCAGAATTGTATGTATTTCCTGGCATTTTTTACAACAATTATTCTTACGATGTTTATGCTTCCAACATCTTATTACAACTATTAAAGAATAATAATTATAATAAATTTATTTAAAAAATGTAACGGCCTGAATCACGTATTAAAAAGGAATGCGATTACCGTTATATCCCAGCAAGAATAATGAGAGTTGCAAATGTTTTGAACACCTGCATTTTGAATACATCTATTATTATTAATTTTTTTGTTGTTTTAATTTAACGGAATTCATTTTTTTTTATTTGTTTAACATAAAACAATGTATGAAGAATATGTAAAAAATAAATTTTAGTAACTAAGTGTGATTTGAAGAAAATAAATCAATGAAAATAACAAATGCGATCTCAGTTCCAAATGTTTTGACCATTACTGTATTTAATTTAATGATAATTACGGTGTTTCATTATTCTGGTAATCAAATATTTTGTTTCCAATATTTTGTTAACAGAAAAATAAATTTCGCTGTTTCTCAAAATTTTAATTTTTAATAATTTTATAGAGAAGCCGATTTTTAGGAACACCAAAATACTGAAATTTAGCTTATAGTTTTCTGTTAAATAATTAAGAAATTTGTGAATAATGTTTAAACTGTTATTCTCTAAATTGATATTTGATATTATATAGATGACAGATCTGTATAATACATATAGTATATTATATATATATATATATATATATATATGTATGCACAGAGCATAGTTTAGGGACACGCCCAAAATTGTCGCCGAAATATGCGGTGTATAGACAAAATTGTCCTCATCTTAAACGCTAGATGTATGAAAAGGCGCGAAAATTTTGGGGACAGTCCCCAAAGTAAGGAAATGTCCCTAAACTATGCGGGGGAACGAATAAATGTCTCTGGACTATGCGCTGTGCATACATATATATATATATATATATATATATATATATTTATATATATATATGTATGCACAGCGCATAGTTTAGGGACATGGCCAAAATTGTACCCGAAATATGCGGTGTATCGAAAAAATTGTCCTCATCTTATACGCTAGATGTATGAAAAGGCGCGAAAACTTTGGGGACAGTCCCCAAAGTAAGCAAATGTCCCTAAACTATGCGGGGGAACGAATAAATGTCTTTAGAGACAGCGTATTAGAAGAGGACAATTTTTTCGATACACCGCATATTTCGGGTACAATTTTGGCCATGTCCCTAAAGTATGCGCTATGCATACATATATATATGTATGCACAGCGCATACTTTAGGGACACGCCCAAAATTTTCGCCGGAATATGCGGTGTATGGAAAAAATTGTCCTCTTCTAATACGCTAGATGTATGAAAAGGCTCGAAAACTTTGGGGACAGTCCCCAAAGTAGGGACATTTGCTTACTTTGGGGACTGTCCCCAAAGTTTTCGCGCCTTTGTATACATCTAGCGTATTAGATGAGGACAATTTTTTCCATACATCGCATATTCCGGCGACAATTTTGGGCGTGTCCCTAAAGTATGCGCTGTGCATACATATATATATATATTATATAAAATTATATATAATATTATATAAGTATTTTGTATACTCTCAAATTATTCATAACCAACTGTCCTCATCTTATACGCTAGATGTAAGAAAAGGCGCGAAAATGTTGCGGACAGTCCCCAAACTATGCGGGGGAACGAATAAATGTCCCTAGAGTATGCGCTGTGCATACATATATATATGTATGCACAGCGCATACTTTAAGGACAAGGCCAAAATTGTCATCAAAATATGCGGTGTATCGAACCAACTCTCTTCATCTTATACGCTAGATGTATGAAAAGGCGCGAAAACTTTGCGGACAGTCCCCAAAGTAAGCCAATGTCCCTAAACTATGCGGGGGAACGAATAAATGTCTCTAGAGTATGCGCTGTACATACATATATATATATATTTAAATTTTTACAAAGAAGCAACAGGAATCCAGCCTAATTGAAGTTTCATAAAATTTTATGAAAAATATTTTTTTTAATTAATAGTTTCGTTTCATTCACTTAATGAAAAAGTTTCATTCCACTTGCAACTTTGCTGTACTGTAACTCAGGAACGGCTTAACTTAGGGCATCGAGCTTTCGGATCTAGGAAATATAAGTAATTTCTAATATGGTTCAAGAGCTACGAGCTTCAAAAGTTGACGCCTACGTAAACGCACACAACATTTGGCTATCCAATGCCCGTGGCCTTTTTTGCCTATATCTCTTGAACCAGGTTGAATATTTGCATGAAACAAAAAGTAAAAATAATGAAAACTAATGAAATTGTACCGATTAAACAGTAGAAAAAACCAAAATAAGCTAGTATGTACAAACGTATCCCGGGAGAATGTTCTCGTAGAAAAAGTTAGGTATACATCGTACGGTTAAAAAGCTAGTTTCATTAAAAGCAATAAGCTTTCATTAATTTTAAAAAATTGTCTAGAAATTATCGTCATCAATCATACTTTTGTAGGTTAATGTTCTATCATTAACCGCCGAAATTAATAATATGTAAAGCATTTCAAATCAATATAAGTTTTGTTGATTTTTTTTTTTTTAATACTTATTTTTACTCAACTATCCATTAACCAATAAATTTGGTCAAATAATGCTTTAATTGGGTATTAGGCTTATATAATGGTAGAGGCTTGACAAATAAGTGAAGCATGCCTATTATGCAGAATCTAATTTTCTGTTTGTTTGTTCTCTATACAAATTTGAAATTCTCAACGGATTTCCCTCAAATTTGGCATGAATAATCCTCGGACCTCGACTTAGATCGTAGTATAGTTTTTATAGACCACGCCCACCTCTACATCTACTTTTGACATAAAATGTAAAATTAAAATCAAAAAATCCACTATTTTTAATAAAGCTTATTTTTTTAATTTGAAAGTATTAAATACAATCAAAACATTTTAGGAAAAACAATTTCGTTTTTAAGAATTGTTTTCCCCCGTATAATATACCTACTGATTTTTTCGCAATGTCTTTATGATTTAGTTTTTTTAAATTTTATTTTTCCCTACCGTTTTTGGCAATAACAAGTCCATTAAAAAAACCAAAAATTTCATAAATTTCCAATGGAATCCTTAATTTCAAGTTTAAAGTTAAAACTCTAACTGATCCTGCAAAACACAACAAAATTAAGTCGTCTATTTCCTAGCTTAACATTTTTCTGCATTCAAAAATCACAGTTGACCCGGGAAACACCGGGCACTTCAGTTAGTACCGAATAAAGACCATTGACATATGAAAAAAAAAAAATATATATTTTTGATGTAAAAATTTGTTGATCAAAAAAATTTGGAACTGGCCTAAGTGATATAATATCGAGTATATTAATCATTTATCCAAACTAGACTACAAAACATTCATAAACCAAAAAAATAGGCGTAACTTGTGGATTATATTTTTATACAAATATTTTAAAAATACTGATACTTTTCTACAACTTTTTAGTTTAACTGAATCACTGTTTAAACAAACTTAGACAATAAGGAGGAGTAATTACTTAAAAGAATGACTGGTGAAAGTGATAATATCGCAAACTAGTACGATAAGTCTGTTATCGTCATAAATTAGTGTGCTATCGTCGGGAATTAGTATGATTACGTAAAATAGAATTTTCAGGCCTGTGTAAATAGAAGAAAAGGCTACTAAAAATTAGTTAAAAATTACCTTGCAGAAAAAAACTGCTATATTTTGCAGATTTTTTTGCCAAATATTAATAAAATATGAACAGCAAAAGTAAAGCTGCTAACTTTTCAAAATTTTAGTTAAACTCGATGTGAATTTTAGTTTATTGAAAATAGCATTTTACTCTGTAAAATTAGCAAAAACTTTTACAAAATATTTGTAGAATCAAAATAGCAAACAAAATCTTTTATATTAACAACATTTTTGCTATATTTACATTACATTTAGTTGTATGTAAAATAACAGTTTATTTTGCTAAGATCAGCAGAAATTTTTGCCTAAAAATTGTGGATTACTGATTTCATAAGGGCATACTTTTATTCGCATTAAAAAAAAGTTTTAAAATTTCACATTTTTTATTTTGTCTACTAATATTTAGTAAATGTTTTTGCAAAATTTAAGCAGATTAATTTGTTATTTTCAATTAACTAGAATTAAGCAAAAATATGCCTAAATATTTATAAATTCAACAGATTTTTTTGCTGTTCTTTTATTGCTAATATTTAGTAAAAAATGCGCTAATTTTAGCAGTTTTTTCTGCAGATTTAAAAATCTAGTTCTGTAAGTATGTGTTAATAGGTCTGCTCATATAGGAATTACCAAGCAGAGATAATAGCAAAGTATTGTAGACATTACTACTATTTTGACAAATAGGAGAACAATAATTTTTACCAATTTTCAAATAAATATATTATTTTTTTTTAACTAGTGGATTATTATATATGATGATTTTCATATCAAAACCGATATGCATTGAACGGTACCGTGAAATAACTCCCAAATGAACTAACTCCCAAAAAAAATTAAATAACTCCTAAAAACTTTCCATATAAATTGGGAATTATTTCACTATGAAATAACTCCCAATGCGTTAGGACTTATTTCACAATTTTCTGTTAGAAATTATTTCATTATGAATAACTCCCAAATGAAATAATACCCAACCAGGTGTTTTTGGAAGTTATTTCACTCCCTTTTTGGCATTGGGAGTTTTTTCACATTTGTTGGAACTTATTTCATTTTCATTTTTAAATGTAATTTATTTTATTACTATGAAATAACTCCCAAATGTTGGGGTTTATTTAATTTTTTCTTTGGAGGTTATTTCATTTATTAAAATTTGGACTAATTTAATTTTTTTTGGGACTTATTTCATTGGGAGTTATTTTATTGGGACTTATTTCATTTGGGAGTTATTTCACGGTACCGGGTTCAATGAAATAACTCCCAATGAAATAAGTCCCAAAAAAAGAATGAAACAACTCCCAATGAAAAAAGTCCCAAAAAAACTTAAAAAATTCCCAATTCAAAAACATCGAATTCTATTTATTTCATAAATACATGTAAAAATGTACATAATATTAAACATATTATAAAGATAGTATTTAATGTATACATACGCGTGCGATTCGCGGCCATGGCCGCGCCTATAGGACGCGAACACGGTGGCGCCGCATTTCGCGAAACGCGGCCGCGCAGCAGGACGCGTTGGCATGTCGTAACGTCCAATGACATAATGTCCATGGACGTTATGTCACTCGAAAAGTGTCATAATGTACATGGACTTTATGACAATTTGGAAAATATCGTAATGTCCATGGACATTACGACATTATTTTTTTTGGATATTATGTCACTTTCAAATGTGGCATAGCGTCCAGACTTTTTAAAATAAAAAGATTAATAATATTTAGTATATCAATACAATTTATTTAAATATTCTTTAGTAGTATATCACAAAATAAAACTAAATTTATAAGTCGTATAATCAAACGCAGAAAAACCTTTATTTCGCGAAGCCGTCTGCCACGTTCTACGGAGGAAAAAACCCCTAAGAGCGGCCGAAGGCCACCACACAGAAAAACTTGTTTTTATAAATTACTTGATGTCTTAAAAATATAAGATTTCAACGGATTCGACATCTGATTTGAAAAACGAGTTCTTCTGGGTCTTAGGGGTTTTTTTCCTCCGTAGAACGCGGCAGGCGGCTTCGCGAAATTAAGTTTTTTCTGCGTGAGACACAAAAAAAAACTTCAAAGTTACTGATCTGTTTCCACACTGGAGTATAATGTCCATGGATATTATGTCGCAACACGTTTTCTTCGTAACACGTATAATATTTTCTTCCTCTAGCTTCCGAATTTTTTAAATAAATTTGATTTTCGACTTTTACGTATAACACTTTACTATTTCTTATTTTGTAACTCATTATTTCAAATTCAAGATTTGCCATTATTTTTAATCACTTTAATACCGATCTTTACTTACCAAAAATCTAGCAAGAACTGCGTTATTTTTGGTAAAATAACTCATTGTATTGATATTGTTTACTTTACGACAATTTTAAGAACCGTTACAAATGCATAAAATTTACCAAAATGTAATTTTAATAGAAATGAAATAACTCCCAACAAAAATGAAATAACTCCCAACGATAAAATCACATTTAAAAATGAAAATAAAATAAGTCCCAACAAAAGTGAAATAACTCCCAATGCCAAAAAGGAGTGAAATAACTCCCAACAAAACCTGGTTGGAAATTATTTCATTTGGGAGTTATTTCATAACGAAATAATTTCTAACAGAAGATTGTGAAATAAGTCCTATCGCACTGGGAGTTATTTCATAGTGAAATAAATCCCAATTTTTATGGAAAATTTTTAGGAGTTATTTAATTTTTTTTGAGTTATTTCATTTGGGAGCTATTTCACGGTACCATTGAACCCGACCCTCTCAGAATTTGATGAAAGTTTGCATACAGCAACATTTTATCTATACATACACAACCTCATTCTTAGAAATATGTGGGCGTGGCAAGGTATCGAAGTTTTTAAAAAAATGACGATAATATGTACTTTCAAGCTGTGATTGTTTTTTCCAAAAAAAAAAAATTTTAGAAAGGCCTCTTTAATATATATAACATATCTAAAAACTAAAATGGCGTTTTTTTTCTTTTTTTTTTAATTTTTTTAAGTAAATGCATCTCCTTTTAACTAACTTGCTAACTTTTAGTGAAGTTTCATCTAAAGGTATAAAAGAATGGAAGCTTTGAGTTCCTGTAATAGTTTCAGCATTTTTATATACCTTGAAAATAGCTCTTCTTTTGTTTTGTCAGCGTCTGCATAAGCAACTTTCGATTATTCGATATAATCGCTGGGTGGCACTTTTACGCAACCAGCCATGGAACGTCTGCATGTGATGGTATAGGTGGGACATTAAAAAGGGGCGCTCGGAATTATAGCATTGCAAATAAAAACCAAATTCAAACGGCGAAAGTCTTTTATCATTGGGCTTCACAAACTTATAAGACCTCCATAGATGTTGCTTATGCAGACGCTGACGACTATAACAAAACAAAAGAAGAGCTAGTTTCAAGATATAAAAATGCTAAAACTATTACAGGAACTCAAAGCTTCCATTTTTTCATACCTTAAGATGAAACTTCACTAAAAGTTAGCAAATATTTCGAAAGTACCTATTATCGTAATTTTTCAAATATTTTGATACCTTGAAACGCCATGCAGTTTTTAAAAATTAGGTTATGTTTGTATAGGTAAAATGTAGCTGTGTGCAAAATTTCATCAATATCTGAGAGGGTTGGGTTCAAAATATGCCTTTTTTTATAGGTTTTGATATGAAATTCATCATATAATAAATTAAATGGGAATTAAATAAGAATTGGGAATTTATTTGGAAAAAGTAAATTGTTTTTTGATAATTTTTTTTTTAAAAGTAAATTTTTTTACAAAGAAGGTTTTTTTTAAAGAATTTTTTTGGAAATAGTACTTTTTTTTAGAAAAAGTAAGTTTTTTTTGGATAAATTTTTTTTTGAGAAAGTACTTTTCTTTGGAAGAAGTACTTTTTTTGGAAAAATATTTTTTTTTTAAGAGAGAAAGTATTGAATGAAAAAGTACTAAGTTTTTGCAAATGTACTTTGTTTTGGTAAAAATATCCTTTTTTGTGCCACTCCCATTTATCATGGGGGGGGGGGGGGGGGGGGGGGGGGGGGTATCACGCTTCCTATGCCTTTCCGTAATAGTACCTCATTTTGTTTTTGCAAAGTTTTGGTTGTATTGGTTTAACAGGAGCTGTGGTAAAACCATTTAGAATGTCGGTTTTTATGAGAGGTGCCACACCCCCTCTTAATATCCAGCTCACTTTTACAACTTTAGATCTTTTAGAACAGAACCTAACTTTTGTTTATAAAACTCCTTGCTGTTATGCTAGAACTACATTTTTTTTTTATGTATTTTGCACCCTAACGTATATTTTGAGATGTGGTGGGTCAGAATCTCAATTTTCGCCCACAGAACGAAGATTGGCCTTAATGCACATATATGAACATAAAAGAACTACTTTAACAGCATCAAATTACAGTTTTATAAATTTACATTCATATTATGCAATTGTTTTGTTTTTTATTTAAATCAAATAAATGTAAGTCATTGTGTTAATAAAAATATTTTTTTCAAATGTTTTACTTTTAAATTTAAAAAAATTATTTTTTCACTACACTTGTGGTTTATTTTATTAAAAGTCAAAAGTAAAAGAAATTTGTTATTTAATTTAATCAAATGTTAGGTGTCCTGTTTTCAAGCGATATTTCATTTATTTTAACTATATTTGCAGTGATCATTACCTACATAATATTTTTACAACGGGAGTAACCCGATGAGTTTTCCCCGATCGTAATGAAATTCGTACATGTGACAAAGGAGAAAAAATATGCGACACATATTTGTTAGCGGTCTATTTTTACGTTTAATGGATACAATGTGGGGCCAAACTTAAAATATTTTTATAAGGGAACATGTCTGATAGTAATGAAATTCAGATTTTTTTTGATCACAGCTTTAATGTTCTCGAGAAAACAACAATTTTGATACTAATATTGCCTAAGTATTGTTTGAGGGTTGCCATTTAATTTAAATATTCTAAATATAGGTTAAAAAGCTCCTCGGAAAAAGTCGCATAAAGGCGTAACAATTACGAATGTCGGAAAAACCTCAGAGACCCTTTTATAAATCAATAGGCATTAATACGCATATTTTTTTTTAGCTAATTCCAACTATAACTGTAAAATCCCTTCTAGTAATGTATTAATCATTTTATTCAACCCTTTAGTAATACAGAAATAAAATATAGCCATAAAATGATAGTCATTAACTGTAATCACCAGCCAAAGAAGTTGACACAGTATGTGTCTAAAAATCATAGACCAGTTGCAAAGTTTTAAAGGCAATTAACTTTTAATAATAAAAATGAGTATAATCAAAACATAAATTTCAGCCCTTTACAAAGAAAATAAAATATAACGAAAGCAGCACCGTGGACACAGTTACTAACTGCAGTAGTACAGCGTTTGTTATGTATGTGTTGTGTATGAAATGAAACGACAAACGATATAATATGCAACATCATAATTTAGCATCCGTTAAATCGCTGTTGTTGTAATTTTTTCTCCAGCACTTCCTTTTGCTTCTGTTTGTCATTTAGTGCTACAACATGCGACAAAAATATAAAGTTTTACTTGAAAAAAAAAAAACTGAACAGAACAAAACAAAACAGAAAAAACATTGTGGTAAATGTCGTAAATTCGTTTTTGATGTGGTTAAAAATTCTGAAATAGAAAAGAAGAATAAACGAGATGAATAAAAACAGAACTCGAAGTCACTACAACATAAGTATAAACATACAACAATATTCCACTAAAGTATTAGGAATTTATAAAATAAATATTTAAATAAACATTTTACAATAAAAGTTGTCAAAATATAAAAATGTACGGCAACCAGGGGCTATCCATCAGACCCCAATTTGATGTATCTCAAAATTGTTGGACATAATTCGGCCATTTCTGACTTAGTGGTCCGATAGCAATGACATTTTTGAACAGGCACAGGTGATGTAATATCGAGCTTAAGTGTTGATGTTAAACTTCCTAGACCCCAGGAGACGGCAATACTACCACCCAAAGTAGAGCGTTATTTGCCATTTTTTTTTGTTTTTTTTTTTGTTTCTCAACATATTTTCAGCAAATTAACATATCTGCTGGAAAAGAGTAACAAAGCATACTACTTGTATGGATTATCGCATAGATAATTCCAAATTTGGTCCTACTCAGGTCCAGTTTTTTGAGAATAGCTGGACGAAATCGAGGTCAATATTTTTTATTTTTATTTTTAATTAAAAATTATATTAAACTTGGTCAATATTTTATTTAAAATGTTAGTTATTTAACCAAATAAATTATTGATTAAAAAAATATTGCAATATCTTGTTACACTCAAAAGCTACATTCGCTTAAATAATAAAAAAATCAATTTTCTGTGATTTTTTCCCTAAAAAGCACCAACAGTCTTTTGCCTCCATATAAATATTTTCTTCCAAAAACATACATATAAAGTATGTATACTATTCTGAAAGGTGTTTTATGTAAAAGCGAAATGTGTTAAAGCAAATTTTTGATTTGTATATGCTTTTCTCCTTAGCCGCTTCTAAATTTGCATTATCAACTTTAAGGCACTGTTCCAAAATTTGTACACCTCCAATTAGGTAGAAGAAGCGGTTGTAGATAATCCAAAATATACCTAATTTAAATGTAGACACGAATTTAACAAATCCCATTTTTGGACTTTTTATTTTTGTGAATTGTGGAATTGTTTACAGCAAATTACAAATTCTGACAGCAATTTCATATTGTTGACTTCGAAGTATATGTAAGTCCAAAAAATGATTTAATTATACTTGCATATTAATAAATATTTTTGTGAATAGTAAAAATTTACATACTAACAAAAAAAGTATTACCCAAGATTTTTTTCTACCAAGAGTGTTAAATAGGATTCTGTTTAAAATGTAGTAAGCTACAGTTAATTACTGTTAATTCCCTTTATAGCGATTAATTTATTTTTATTAAATCGTATCTAATTCAATGTGTGGTCCATAGTGATGCAATTTCATAAAACCCTATTTCGGATCAAATTATATCTCAATATATGTAAAGCAACCATATGGGGATTGAGGAGTCAATTGACCTAAAAGTGACTGGTTAAAGAAATGCTTATCACAGGACTGGTATAATTAAATACTGAAGTGGGTTAAGCAGCATCAATTGTTCTAAAATTACCAATCCTGTGCCTGGTAAAGGGAGAACATACCATTTAACCAGAATATTTATTAACAAAAAAAAGCCAGTTGGCCAGAATTTTACCCATTGGAAGCTGTTTAGTTTTCGTTTATTATATACGACATGGGCCTTTTCCGACAGTCTTGTGGGTCTCTGGCATGAAGGGACCGATCCTGTGGCACACGCAGAACCGGTCCCATTCCCCATATGGAAATATCTCCTGATATGAAATTTTATATAAACTTTTTCACTTGGGTACGCTCAAAGGAAAAGCTTCATCATTTTTATCAAACCCTTCATAAATATGATGAAAATTTGCTAGGTTTTCGTCCAGCGAAACTCTTTCATAAATATACTCAGGGAACTTCTGCTTTAAAAATATTTAGTTGTTTGGGTTGTAATACAGTTTCTTTATTTTTAATGTAAATGTAAGTTATTTGTGGAACAAACTAAAGTTTTTTACTAACATTGTAGTTCATTTAAAAAAACAAACCACATCAAATTACTGTTTTATGATTTTTACAACAATTGCTAGTCATTTTTTGAACACTAAAAAATAAATGACAATGTTAGTTAAATTAAATGAAATGTAAGTCGTATTTTCTCTAAATGAAATTTCATTTGTTTTTGACTACTATTGCTGTCTTCTTTACCTACATAATATCCTAAGTGTATTTAGGAAAATATTGTTAAGGTGAAGCGTTTCGGAATTCTACAAGAATTGGGCCCAATTTTGATACCGAAATGCATTAGTACTCCACTAGACTAAAACATTTCTCTGTCACTTTTGATTTTCGATGTATGGGGCATTATCATGAAAAATATAGTGATAACATTTTTATATTAAATAATGAAGAAATTTTTATGAATGTTGGTTACAAATTTATGAATAGTTCTATCATATTTAGTGAAACTTCATAAATATTACAATGTTTCCTAGATTTTCGACAAATGACACTATTTTATAAATATTATGAAACTTTTTCCCCCGAGACAAATAATAATAAATTATATTCAGAAAATGGGCTCAAAATTTGTCAATACTTAACCAAGCCTACTTCGCCCACCTAATCGAAAAATTGTTAAAATGGTTTGCCTTTTACAGGAGAATAAATTCTGTTAGTTTGATACAGTTTTTGCCAAGTTAGGGGTTTCCCCCAAAATTTAAAGGTGTTTTAAGGCGTTTGGTGGGATTTTAGGGGGTAAGAATTTATCATGGGGAAATGTGTGGGGTAACAAAAATTTTAGCTTCGACGATAGTTTTTGTGATTTTTTTTTAGAGTATTTGCATACATTTTAAATTTTTTTAGATTGTTGGTGAAGTTTTATTCACTTTACTAAGGTGGTAAAATAAAATTTTAGATTTTGACTAAAAAATATCAATAGGAAACCGGTTAAAATCAAAAGAAGACAGTTTTTTGAATATATTCATTAGAAAAATTTTAAATAAACACTTAAAAAATTTGCAAATTTTAAGAAAATTCAAATTTTAAGGAGTATTTTTATTGGTTTTTTTAGACTATTTAGGTCCATTTCAAAAAAAATATACTTAGCAACACTGGTTTGGTATTGCTGCGATATAGTTGATTTTGTTGCACAGTTGGCTGGGAAAGCAACATAACAGCAAAAAATAACATTGTAAGCATTTAAATGCACTGCAAAATAGCCCTTAAAGGTCATAATCTACACTAAAATAGAGAATGTGTAAAAGTTACAGAAAAAACTGTAATTTTTACAGAAAATATAACGCCGTTTTGCTAATTTTAGCAAAACGTGACTGTAATTTTTTAGTAAAGTGAAAGTAGCAAAAAAATTAGATAGCTTGAATTTTAAATATTTGTTTACTGTTGTATGTGATAATAAACTGACAAAACTTCGCTCAAGGCGGGTTTAAAATGTTTTCTTAAAATTTGCTTTCAAGATTGATCAGCAAGCGTATACTTAGAATACTATGTAGTTAAAAAGCACTGTAAATGTTGTTGAAAACAAATGAAATTTCATTTAAAGAAAGAACAACTTACATTACAGTAAATTCAACTAACATTGTCATTTGGTTTTTAATGTTCAAAAAATGACTAACAATTGTAGTAACAATTAACCACATGGTAGTAAAAAATAAACAAACATTTATTTTTTTTATTTTTTAAATAACAAAAAACAACTGTAAAATATGAATGTAAAATCATAAAACAGTCATTTGACGTGGGTTGTTTTTTAAGATTACAAGATTACAAGATTAGTAAAAAATTTAGTTTGTTCTACAAATGACTGACATTTACATTAAAAATAAAGAAGTTCCCTGAGTGTATAAACATTTTTTAAAACACCAACAAGAACGATGCGAAAAAATATCCAGTTTAGTCACACAGCATAAAACTTTGGATTTAGGAACTTTTAATTTGGTGTGGGAATCAGCTAAAACTGGGGTTTAGAAAAGCTTTTCTGGGAGAGACAAAAGGAGTAATAAATCTCTTAACGTTATGTTGAAACTACTTGGGTAAAAGTCTGAAATTTAAAATAAGTGTTTTAATGTATGAGTTAATTTATTATATATACCTTTCGGTTTTCTATAAAATATTGGTGTAAATTTGGTTTAAAAAAGAAGTTCCACCTTTACTGACCTATGCAATTCCTTTAAAGCAAACGGTGTTGTTATAGTGTGTTTTTTGAAATGGAATAAAGCAAAGAAGAATTTTTTAAATTGACGTGAAATTAACTTTATTTGAGAGATAAAATTCTGGCATTTTAATTTAAATATGACTTCTGGCATATGACCGAGACGGCTGGCTCGGACGTAGTCAATTTTGCATGACTGTTTCCAACATTTGTGGCCGTATATTGACAATAATGTTGTCCTCCAAGTGGTCAATTCGTTTCATATCCCCACAGAAAATGGTCCAGCGGCATTAAATCGGACGATCTTGGAGGCCAATTCACGGGTCCGAAATGTGAAACTATGAGGTTACCAAACGTTTCCTCCAATAAATCAATTGTGGCTCGTTTCATATCCCCACAGAAAATGTTCCAGCGGCATTAAATCGGACGATCTTGGAGGCCAATTCACGGGTCCGAAATGTGAAACTATGAGGTTACCAAACGTTTCCTTCAATAAATCAATTGTGGCACGAGCTGTGTGAAATGTAGCGCCGTCTTGTTGAAATCACAGCTTTTGCACATCATGGTTGTTCAATTGATGATAGAAAAAGTCAGTAATCATGGCTCTATAGCGGTCACCCTTGACTGTAACGTTCTGACCAGCATCGTTTTTAAAGAAGTACAGACCAAACAGTCAGTTTTTCTGGATGTAACGGTGTCTCAACATACACTTGAAGATTATCATCACTCCAAATATGGCAGTGTTGTTTATTGACGTACCACTTAACTAAAAGTGAGCTTCATCGCTAAACAAAATTCGCAATTTGGAAGCGTTGTTCAGGCGTCAGTCTATTCACGTTGAAATGCCAAACCAAACTAAACATAAATCACTTGACAGCTGACAAAATGGCAGCCAGTTAAAAAAGTGTTGCCAACGTAAAGTTCTATACCTGTATTAAAAAACACCCTTTAGAAATTTGAAACTTAAAATCACAAAAACGTGCACTTAGTTTTTGTGATTTTAAAGATAAACAAATTTAATGAAAGAATAAATTCCTCAAATAATAATTGACTTTCCTTCCTAATAACTTCAGATATAAACTACCAGCAGCGAAGTATCGGGATTTTAAGCTCGTGTATATAATAAATCAATTAATGAAGGCATTTTGTTGTGCTTTCTTAAATGCATTCATTTTAAGCAGTATAGAATGGATACACTGAAGCAGTAAAAAATACATAAAATGAAATATTAAAGCATCAATGAATCGATTACATTGATTTAATAAAGGAAATGTCATTAACCTTCATACTGGTGTAAGATTTTTTGCAATAAAATTTATACCACGTGTTCGGCACGAAAAATATACAATATGTTCTTCTACCAAATGTTGTCTTCGTTGCCTACTCTAGCCGATATGGGCCAAAATAGGTTGAGATGGAATCTCAGAAACTAATTCATAAAATGAATACATTAAGGCATACATTATTCATCCTACCAAGATATAACTACAGTCCAAAAATTACACTTTTTTCTTTTAACTTAAGAATTTATGGTGCTTTTTGTTTTTCGAAAAACTCGAACTAATAAATAAATTCAATAAATATTTTCTTTTTTACTTTTTATACAAATTCTCATAATAATTAAAAAATCATTAAAAATAATAAATATAAAAATTAAAGGAAATGATTTTATGCTTTAAGAATTTTTACAATAGTATAAAAACGGGGCACACTGCAATGTGTGTGGTATCGCCGGTAGGGGTGACGTCAGCCAAGGGAGCTCCTGGACGTGGGTAATAATTAAGATAGGGAATAGGAAAAAAAATCGGTATCTTTTTGAAGTTTTAAGGTATGCAGCAAAAATTTGTTTTTAATATGTGTTTTGTAAAAAGTATTTGAGAACCTGGCAAGACCGGGTACAAACAGCTAGTTATTAATAAAACTCTTAATGCTTTTACAAATAATAAATCTAGCAGTTTTTGAAAATAAAATATCCACTTTATAACAAAGACTTTAGCAAACAATTGAAATACAAGCTATCGCTGCTATTATTTTTTTCACCACTGCATATAGTTGAAGCTCGATCGCCCACGCAAGATATATCCCAGCAAAAAATAACCTGGATTTGGTAAGCAGTAACTAAATTTGTATTCTTCCAAAATAAAGGAATTAGGGAATTGCATACAATAAAGGAATTAGGGAAGGCATTCTGCTGTGGTTCCCAAAATGATTTCTTTGAAGCAGTGAATAATACTTACAATAAAGAATGCATACTATGAAGCATTAATGTTGTCAACATAAAAAAACGCTTCTTATTGCCAAAGAAGGCATGAAATTAATGCTTCTTACAGCACATGAAAGAAGCGCTTTTCACCTGCTTAAAAGAGAAATACTAAGTGGGGCATAGCGAACAAAAATCATGCCTTCTGGATTTGCTTTGGAAACGCTTCGTAATTAAATAATGCCTTCCGAAAGCACTTCTCGGAAAGCACTATTTGTTGCAGGAATGTAAAATATGTTTTTAAGATTTTTAAAATTTGTGACTGTTTCAAATTATTATTCATTTTTAATTAACGAAGTTTTAATTTTGACAATATATCTCGCGTTCAATCAGTGCAAATATTAACATTTTTACAAACATTTATTTAATTTTGTTCTCTATCGAAATAATTTCTAATGGTAAAACGCTATTTAACGTATTTATGGTAAATTTAATTTTGAGGCGTGGTTTCAGGTTAATGAGTTAAATGAAGATGTTCAAACCAGTCTTTTAACAAAAATTTTTTAAAAATTGGTCAAATAGATGGAAGGCTTTTTTACGTGTAATACTTGCTTCGGATATTTTCCCATCAATTTTTAATTTAAAACCTTATTGGACAGATATTTACGTACACATTCCGATTTTCTTACCATTTGGTGTTAGACAGTATTCTCATTAAACACATTGTTAAACATTTTTGTTCTTGCATTCATCGTAGAAATTTTATAGTAGCAGAATTTGAGAATTTTTTCCCTAGATTTTATATCAGTGGTCCATTTTTTTAATATTTAAAAATATATTTTCCTATTGGCATCTACTTATTTTTTTTATTTAAGTTCCTGATACTTTTGATCATAGTTTTAACAACCAAGTTGAATAAGAGTTGCAGCCGCTGGCCTCATTTAACTTGTAATTACAGTTAAAAAAATGAATGGAACACATAATGACAAAAACCGTAAAGAAAAAATATACGAAAATATTTTCCAACGACAACTGAAGTATACACTACCCAGCAAAAACATTCATTGCCTCGTAAATATTTATATAATGAAAATAAATATCTCAACACATTATACATAATAACAAATATAATGTATTTTTTCAACTACTTATTTTTTAATTACTGATAAGTACAAGAGTAAGCATTACTATTTACTAACTTGTAACCACATTTATTTTTCGTAGCTTATAAGCATACGAATAACTAACTATTTTGGTAACCACTTATTTTTTATTTTTTGTAATGCAACGGGTAAGCGAGTGTACATATTTTGTGAGTTTTTCCTGGAGCAAACATGAAAAACTGCATACAAAAACGACCTCGTCGAACAAATATAATTTGCAGTTGGAACAAATTCTACTGCTGATTATTTAGGTAATAGTAATGGGAGCACATTACTGAGATTTTGCTGGGTATAGTTAAATCTAGTCACAGTAAGAGAGAAAAAATCTTAAATACATAGACGCAGTAATTGGTTTGTTTACTTTAGTTTTAATATTTTGTTTCATTTTTTATACACAATTTTATTGTATGCTTTTGTGTCCGCAGCTTATTTAAAGTTTTTCCTGCCGACATTTGTTTTTTATTTTTTTTGGAAATTTTTAATGCACTAAGGAAAAAAGTAATATTATAACAACCGCGACCATGACTACGATAATAATTATGATGATATTGATAAAATAAAAAAGTTAAAAAAATATAAAGATTATTTAACTTTAATTTAAAGCTATTTAATTTTTGGGCACTTTTTTTAATGTATGCTAAAAATAATAAAAATTCTATCACTACGCTAAAATTAAACATTTCGCTGAACTCATTTTTGTATTTAAATTGTAAAATATGCAGAAACATTGAGAAAAACAGAATATTTTTATATAAAAATATATTATGTATGCAACGTAAATTTAAAAACAGCGATATTTAAAGAACTGCAAACGAAATTTTTTTTTCCAGATTTTGCGTACCTAACTCTATTAAAAAATAGGGGAATATGGTGTTCCATGAAACGGTTGATGTATAAAGAGCTATACATGATCACAGTTTAATGTGAGATAGATTAGTCCATAAGCGTACTCATATCGTCTAAATTAAAATTTTCAGGAAATTTGAACATTGCAAAAAAATCGAAAATTTTCAAAATTTTGTTATAAGGTACGCTTTTGGGTGTACCTTGCAACAGTTAGAGTGTACCTTAAAACGTTAATTTTTACATCGAAAATATGTTGTTTTTTGACCACGCATATCAGTTTTTATTTAATTTAGCTATGGTTGAGAATATGGTCGGTTTGAAACATTTACACCCTTCACCATTATTATACATTTTTTTACATTTACGTTTAAAATGGTTTTGATACATGCACTAGGGAACTTCTGCTTTACAAATATGTAGTTGTTGGGGTTGTAGTACAGTTTCTTTATTTTTAATGTAAATGTAAGTCATTTGTAGAACAAATACAATTTTTAACTAACCTTGTAGTTTATTTAAAAAAAAACAACTCACATCAAATGACAGTTTTATGATTTTACATTCATATTTTACAGTTGTTTTTTGTTATTAAAAAAAAATAAAAAAAATAAATGTTTGTTTATTTTTTATTACTACTTAATTGTTACTACAATTGTTAGTAATTTTTTGAACATTAAAAAACAAATCACATTGTTAGTTGAATTTACTGTAATGTAAGTCGTTCCTTTTTTTAAGTGAAATTTCATTTGTTTTCAACAACAATTGCAGTGGTCTTTACCTACATAGTGCTCTAAGTGTACTCTCATTCAATGACACAATGGTAGAAAGGACATGTTAATAAACATCCCCGCTCAAAAAAACAATTAAATTTACATGTTATTAGAATAAAGTTAATATATCTGGACTAAATGTATATTTTGAAATATCCGGTTCATTGTAACGGCAATAAATATATAGGAATTTAATCATATTACATCCACTAGAATTAAGTCCTTAATATAGGTCTCTTTAAAATGCCAATATTTAAAAAACTTTTTTCCGAGTTTTTTTTAGACTTAAACATGGAATTTCCTTATGGTTACTTCTTATTTGTTAAAAATAATAAACATGACGTGAGAACATGGTTGGATATATAGAATTAATTTTTGGACTAAATCGGTAAAGTGCAGAAGGGTTGAATTTTTTTCATTTATCGCGTCTACAGCGGCTGTTTTTGCCAAGCACATTTTGCTTTGTGACAACTAGAAGCGATGTATCAATTCCGACAAAACGTTCATCATTCATTGTGGGCCAACTTCGACTGACTGATTTGAAATGCTCATAACTTTTTTATTTTTACAGTATAACTTATAAAATTTTGTTTAGCTAAGTATGAAAAATTACATAAAATAAATGGCGTCCATTTTCCTGATAGCATTTAGTGGCTATTTTCAAGTAGTTTTGCATTATGTTGCTCAACGTTTGTTGCTTCAGTTCTGCTATTTTTATGCGAATATTCTGTTGAAGTTGCTTAATGCTTTTTTTAATTTTACGAATTTATAATTACTCAATATAATTTCCTGCAAATAATAAACCAAACTAAATATCAATAAGCCGGAAATAGTGATTTCCGAAATAATCGCGGTTATAATATATGACAAAATTTTTTTTTTATTGTATTTTTATATTTTATGTCAGTGAAATATATATTTTAAGATTTGATAAGTTCACTTAAGTTTATAAATTGATGTAGATTTTATTTATACTGTTATTTTATATATTTAACTTGCTTTAAACTTAAAACCGACATAATTTTTGCGTCGCTAAATATAAATGATTAACGTGAAAATTTTGTCGAAAATTTTGAAGTTCCTTATACATATAGTACATAATCCAAAACGTTGGAGCTAGGAACTTGAAAAGTCCCCTCGGCATATGCGCTGGATAATGCATGTGTGAACCTAACTGTAGATTAGATTGATATTGTTGGAGAGAAAACAAAAATATAGATTTCTGTATTTTTAAAAAGAATCGCAATAAGCGCTCTTGATAGACCAAAAACTTTGATAATTCTAATAGGAAGGTACAATTTTCTGTTTCTGTTAAAACCAAATCACTATGCAATAAAATATTTATTAATTGACATAATCCAATGATTTTTTGGACTTAAATAGACTTTTAACTCAACAATGTGAAATATAAGTCCCAATTTATGACTTCCTGAAAGCAATCCCACAATTCCCTAAAACAAAAGAAAATTTCAAACATGGATTTCATTTTAAACTTGAATAGGAAGAGACATATCCACAAAATTAAGTATATGTTCGAATATCTACAACCGCTTCCGTTGCCTGGAGAATGTGGCAACTTTAGAAGCAGCTGGTGTTAAAAGTATATACAAATCTAAAGTTTTTTAGAAAACTCGCTTTCATAGAAAAATATCTTTCATAAAAATATACACACTTTACATGTTCAGAGAGAAAATATTTAACTGGATTTAAAATACTGTGAATGCTTTATGGTGAGAATATCGCAAAAATTTTACATATTTTTATTTCTATTTAAAAAAAAAAATTAGTTTTTGAGTCGAACAACATATTGCGTTCATTGTTTTTCTTTTTTAATTAATCAAGGATTTATTCAGTTAAATAATCAATGTTTTAAAAAGAAATTGGTCCCAAATGGGGTAAATTATTTACAAAAATGTTGTGATATATCACAATGTGGAGGGATTGAATGAGACTCACAAAATAAATTAGGTATATGTTGGAGTAATTGGAGGCGTGCACAATTTTTAACGGTGGGTTAAAATTGATATTTGCCAAAAAAATATGTAAAATTTAGACGCGTCTGGCATGAAAAGTATTCACAAATAACATTCTTTTTTAACACAATTCATAATTAAGCAAACCCATTATCATAAAACTCTAAAAATGTATTCAAGTGGCTGACTTTTTGTATCACATTTATAAACTTACCATTCCGTTCCAAAATTCATCATATTCGACCAATGCTGGGCGTAGGATGCATATCCGAAAATGTTTTAAATTGCTTTATTACGAATGTTTGAAGTGTGTTCTTTCAAAATATTCTGAAAAATACATGCGAAATACATATAAAGGTGAGTGTATCAGCCTCTTATGTGACCAAAAAATGCTAATTTCACAAGGTAGTCAACTTTGACAACTTGTAAGTACACCCTGTATTGAAACAGTGTGATCCAATTACAATATTATATAAGACTATCATCTCTTTTATAATTTCCAATTTGATTCGCTCCGATCGAGTCAGTTGTTTAGATTTATTTTATATTTATTTCCATAAATTTTTTTCAAATACCCCACTGTAGATAACGAGTCAAAATAAAATAATGCACTCATCTGTTATAGAAACATTCACAGTATGACGCCTGTGGCGTATGAGTGTTATTATTATTATTAAATATCACTCATACGTAACCACCACTTCTTGTTTTCTTAATGTTAATTTAATTATTTCCGATATTATCGACATTGTTCTTTTGACCAAATATGGCACAACTGTTTTCCACTATTACGTCAGCAAACATGACAATACGAATGCTATTAACCTTTCGTATTGCCTGCAAGCAAAATTTTATTACGACAGCAATCGTTTTCGTATTATGGAAAATACCCCATTTCGTAGAAAACATGTCCGAATACAATACTTGAAAGCAATACGAAAGCAATTATTTTAGGAGACAAAAAGGCGATATCACTAGATTATCATATGGAAGATAAAATGGTCTCGCATATATCACCGATATGTCAGCTGGTAGTTTAAAAGAAGATATCACCTAATAACCAACAAACAGATAACAAAACTGTTTTTATTAAAATAAAGACACGTTCAGTTTTGAATTATTCGTCTCACAGCTTTTCGCTTTGTTTTAAATGTAAACACCATCTGATAGTAGTTCGTGGCTTTGAATTTATTTTTCCACGCTTGCATAACTTTACTTTCTCTAGAAACAAACAAAAAACAAATTTCTTTATGCAATATTCCATTAACTAACGAAAAACAATATAACTTACCTTTATATCTGCAATTTTATTTGATAATTTGTCCCAAATCGAGCTGATTTTAATTTTATTATTATATACGAAAATTTACAAATCACAAACTTATTTTTTCGATAAAAGAAATATATATTTTTGGCACTTAGTTTTCAATGTTGCCGACGTATCTTCTAGCTGATAAAAGAAAATATGTTCGAAATGCTAATTTGATAGTTTTCAAAAAGAAAAAAATTTTGCGGTACTGCCGTATTATTTATTTATTTTTAAAGACTAAAAAAAATTATTCGTGTAGACTGGGCGCAAAATAATCTTTCTCAAAATATAAACAAAATATCAGAGAGTTTTTCTACGGGAACAGTAGAAAATTTTTCGACGAATTGTGTACATGAGGTATAAGTTTTCGCTAGTATTAAAATTTAATCACAGCAAAAGATTATTTTAATATTAATTTTTTGCTTTTGTATAAAAATTTTTTGATTTATGCTTCAAAATATATGAAACAGTTGTAAGTATAAGAGTAAGAAAGAGTAGTTTTTCGTTTGTTTACTTAAGATTTATATCAAAATAAAGAATATCATAATCGAAATAAATTAAAAAAAAAAGCCAAATCATGTTCAAAATTAGTTTTTGATTTTTTCGTCTGCACTTTTGCTGGCTGTGGTCTCTTTGAAAATTTAAATTAATTAATAATGAAGATTATTTTTAATTTGTTAATTTAAACGAAATCCTGTTATAACCATTAACTTCATTTTGTGGGACATTTTAACCTTCTGCAAATGTGCCCTAACGATGCGCCAAATTTGTATTATTTCGGACATGAGTTATTGTAATCAAATGATACAATTTCCAATACAAAATTAGTAACTTTCATCAACACATATTATTCTCAAAAATAAATTTATAAAAAATAACGAATTTCCTCCAAATTTGAAAAAAATTAAATCGGTACACACGCTTGCTGGATTAAGTGATACACTTAATATTATTTTTATTTAATTCCTAAGTTTAATGAAAAGCGTACAAAACTAATTAATTTTTCGCTATTTCTAGTGTTTTTATACATAACCGGAGAATTGAAAATTATAAAAAATTTTATAATTTTTTGCCATGGTGTGGGTAAGGGTTAACAATTTTATAAAAAAAATAAATATTTTTTCCTCAGCAGATGATTTTAAATGTTAAAAAAAATAATATTGATTAGTTTCGTTAATTTTTTGATATGAAAAAGCTTTATAATTTTAACCATTGCTAATAAATCCTTTTCTTTATTCGTATGTAACTTTTAATAAATAAAATAAAATTATTCATAAAATTGTATGAAAAACTGCATTAATTTAATGAAAAGTTTCGTTGGGCAAATTACAGTGATACTTCATATCTCTAATGCAAAAATTCAATGATATCATGCAGATAATTCTATCAGTATTATATTTTGTCACCGATGCATAATATTTTGTTTGTAGATGTAAAAACATGCGCAGTAGTGTGTCCCAAATTTTTTTAAGATTTTCATGGGTGACCAAACTTCAAAAGCTATCTTGGGTATGTTTTTTATTTAGAAAACAAAGTGGTTCGATTTGGGTTAGTTCAACCTTTAGTTGCCGATTAGTGTCAGAGAGGGCATGTTTGCTTTCCTAACATAGCCTAATACTTTTCCTCTGTTTTAGTATATGCGGATCGAACGTTTTTTCCGTATGCTTCTATATTTTGATTAGGTGAGTGTGTAAAAAGAGCTGCTCTAGCGTTTAGAGAGTTAGAAAAATTTGTAGCAGTCTACGGGTTTTCCAATTTCGTTACAATAAATTTTCTTTCAGCTATAACCAGATGATGATCGCTAAGTATATCGCACAGTGCTTTGTCCCATAGATAAAAGTAAAAAATAAATCGTATTCTCAAATTGTGATTAAAGGCATATATTTTTAAAATACAAGAAAGTACCTCAAATAAATATGAAAAAAATTTGGTAATTTTGCTTTCGCCGCCAATAGAAGGCACCAAAGTTTGATAATATGTAGCAAAAATTCCAGACCAACAAAATTGGTTTCAGTTGTTTCACAAAAGTACTTAATTATCAAAAATACATTTTTGTAAATACTGGCTCAAATTTAGTTTTTTGATTACTTCGATACATGTTGAGTTAAATTTAAATACATATTTTAATATATGATAATCCTAAAACTACTTTAGCTTGATGGAGAATAAAATTATATAAAATTATAAAAATGTTTTCTGTTTTTTAAACCTAAAATAATAAAAAAAGGGCCTGGCTTTTAACGGTAACTAAAAATATAGGCGTTTGTAAAAAAGCTAAATTCACGATTTTTTGTATCATTTGTTAAACTAATATGAGTCAATATCGACCAATTTTCACTAAATATAATATATAACAATAAAATGAGTCAGTCACAAATATCATGTACCGAATTCTAACCGAATCGGAGACAAATTTTATTGTTGTAGATGTGTAACAGTTTGATTATTTTTACTTCATTTCTGAGGATGACAGCCAAAGGCTGACGAAATATTGAAAGAAACTAACATATACTAAACATCAAAATATTTATAAAAAATAATCGCTAAAATATGCTGTTGTTCTAAAAAGTACTAAAATATGCTCAAAAATAAGATATTTTTTTATCAAAAATAAGATTTTTTTGTCGAAAATAAGTTTTTTTTTTATCGAAATATGCAAAAACAAGAGCAAAATGTGCAAAAATATGCTGTAACAAATCAATGCCCGAATTGGGCAATTGTTCTAAAAATGATAAATATCCTATTAATTTTTCAATATGAAGCACAGGAAAAAATATGACAACATATTTCTGGTTGATCTGAAACAGAGGATATTTTATGTAACGAAAATCCGTATAAACTTCAAAGAATTTGAGACGTATAGAAGTTTAAATGTTTCGGTGGGAAAAAGCAATAAACGCCAAACAAAATAATATGTTAAATTCTGCAATACAATTGTAATTAAACAGACAGGAGGAAACCAAACGTGTAAACGGTTGGAAAAACACTTAAAAGCAACAAAGTCAATCAATTATAAAGCCTAAAAATCCAATAAATTTTAAAAAAGCCAAAAACGACAAATTACGTTTTTTTTTTGGTTTTAAAAGAACAAGTTTCCCGAATTTAGTGTTTGAGGCAGTTTTTCAGATTTTATTCGATATAAATAATTTTGTGTAACGGTCACTTTTATGACCTTAAAATGAAAAATTCAAAATTACACACCCATACATTTACTGAAGTTAAAGAAGTTTGAATTTGGAAAATTCCGAAGTTTTAATTTTAAGATCATCAAAAGTAAATAATCTGTAATAATTTAGTACACGAATAATTTTTGTTTAGTAGCCTGGAACTCTTGAATATTGAAGCTTTTGCGCAAATGTGATACAGAAAAAAATAAAAACTTTTATATTTCATAACTAAATTTTTCGGATAAAAATATATCTCAGATTTAACATTTACAAATATTAAGTTTGATATAATTTTTATTAAAAATAAAAATTATATTTTTTTTTCGACCTTTAATTGTGCAATTAAAATGAAAATTATTCATGTGCGACGCCATACTCTATATTTCATTATTAGGATATTGTCCAAACAAATAATCTATAGAGTTTTTGTTTTCAAATTTATTGTTTGACCCTTTCTGGAATGTGTTGATAGATCTATTTAGGGAATTTTCTAAAGTTTCCATTATCAGAATACGTTTTGAAAGAGGTAACAATCCCATGCCAAACATCAAACATTCATATAAACTAGTTTACTCACTACATGAGAACTAATATATGAGTTCGAAGTTAAAGACTATCACCATTGATTAAAAAATAAATTGAAAACTTGTTTGTTATGTGCAAGGTCCACCTTTGGTGGATATTCAATACACGTTTTTAGTTTTTTTCCTCCTTTCTATTTTTTGTTTTGTTTATAAACAAAAACAGGAAGAGTAAACTAGACCGTACTTTGTCTTTTATAAAAGTTGTTTTTCGACCTTTAATTGTGCAATGAAAATGAAAATTATTCAAGTTCGAGGCCATACCCTATATTTATTTATTAGGTTATTGTCCCAACAAATAATCTATAGAGTTTTTGTTTTCAAATTTATTATTTGACCCTTTCAGGAATATGTTAATAGATCTTAGTATAGAGTGTGGCCTCGAACTTGAATAATTTTCATTTTCATATACAAATATTTTTAAAAATTATCCCCCCCCCCCAAATTGAGGGCTGCATACACTACTGGAATTAGTACAGGTGTTTGATTTTGCCGAATGTATTAATTTTTTAATTTGTCGAAATGTTTATTAAAAAAAAAATTATGTTATCGTTATAATTAAAAAGAACTAAAAATTCAATTGACAGTTACTGTTGTTAAAGGAAGCTTGATATAAATTTAAAATTCTAAGATGCAAGCGAAGTCAATTTTAAAATTCTTAATATCTCAAGACCTGTTTATGGCAACTTAATGATTTTTGCAAACCTTATATTTCAGAATAATGTTAAATAAATTCAATTAATCAAAAATATAAAATTTTTGTACATTTATTTTTTAAATAGAAAATGGTGTATCCTAAATTTTTACAAAAATCAGCATTGGTGAGCGTCAGGTACCAGGTTTTTTAAAGTAAATAACTAAGAATATATAAGTCACTCATTATAACTCAAAAAAGTATAAAATTCAGCTTGAAATTTTTTTGATACTATCCAAACACCCAAACTGTTTGCAAAAATTTATAATTTTCGAACAATGGTAGCTATGGTGCATTACCAAAAAATATAAAAGTGTTGTCAGAACGATTACTAAAGCCTGATCTTTTAAAAAAATTAAATAATGTTAAAGTTTTTGAACAAAATTTTTAAAAAATTGTGAAACCGTAAAATTACCACTTTTGCAAAAATTAAAAATTTTGGAATTGTTTTTAAAGTTTTGACTTTGCGAGTTTTTCTCTCCAAAAAGGTCTCAGATAATTACATCAAATTAACACACAATATTATTTCCATTTTTATTGTTAAACTTAAATAGTTTTTAAAACAAAATTCCCTGTTTTCAAGAAAACACAGTAGAAAATGGCTGAACTAGTTCCGAAAAGTACCAGTTTTCAGTCTAGTAAAAACAAACTAGATCTCGAACAGTAATTTTATACCAATTTTGTACTAGGTTAAAAAAATCTACGTTGGTACTGTTTGAAAAGATTATTTATGTTTTGTTTACTACATTTGTTTTAAAAAATATAATCTGAGTTATCAAATAAATATTTAAATTTGTTATTATAAAATGGTCTTTGCATTCTAAGACAATCATTTTGAACTAGTTGTGTACTAGTTCCTTAGGAAATATGTTAAGGCTGTTTCAAAAAGCTCCATACGAGCTCTGAAGAATTTATTTAAATAACATGTTCAGAGTTGGCAAATAAACATAAACATGTTTCATTCTGAATAGAAATCAGAAACACAAAATATATTAAATATTTTTAGTATATGAACCTATTTAATTAAAACTACTGTTAGTTGTTTGTGCTGGTTTTAAATTGTGCTCCAAGTTTTTCGTCTAAAACTATTGTAATAAATTGTTAATAAATGTGAGTTTTATAGTTTAAAATCTGGTTAAATATTCACATTCTTATGTTAAAAAACAGTTTCAAAAAGTTTTCTTAAAAGCCGAATTTTTTTCAAAAATTGTTTTATTAATTTTTTCAATACATAAAATTACCAACAATAACCACAACTAAAATATCAAATTCATAGCAAAACAATTGCAAGTTAAATACAATAGAATACAACACAAAAATAAATAAAAATAAATAGAACAACAACAGCAATAAGATATTCAAACACAAGTGCCGTACTCTTTAAAGTGTAAAGAAGGATAGTCGTGTTTGATTTGAGCTCCGTGATTTTTTTCGTTAAAACTTACCCACCAAAGCTTTGTTTACAAGCAAAATCAACTTTATTACCAAACAAGCCAAGCAGTGCATTGAAGATGCATATGGCAAATATATTTGACTGATAAATTATATAAAATATTGATTTAAAAACAATAAATTTGTCAATATTTCTCTGGAAAGTTTAAATTCGTAAAACCACTCAAAATTTAATAATTTTTTAAAACACTGAAATATAACAACAGCTGTTTCTTTTCCTCGTAATACTGGTTTAAGTTTTTGTTGTGCTACCATATTGCTGTGAATACAACATAGTGCCATATCTTGATAATAAGCAACTGTATTGTCAATAAAAAACTAATCTCAAACTCCGACACCAATATCCAGCAACGTCCAAAACCCAAAAGGAAGAAAGAAGAAACTCCACCAACTGACTTTGTTTATATGGAAGGCGACCTTGTTGGTAATATTAAAGTCACTGACTTAATGAAAATGATGCAGATATCGATGGAAGCAATTATGGATGAGAAATTAAAAACAGTGTCTAGAAAATCAGATATTGATGATATAAAAGTTCAAATCGATGATGCCAATATTAAATTTGAATCTGTAAAACAAGAAAATGTTGCTCTACGAGATGAAATTGAAAAATTAAAAAATTAAAGGCATAAAGATCATCTCCAACTTAAACGTATATTGGACAAAGCACGAAGAAAAAATGTTATCTTTAAAGGCCTTGAGAATGGTTCGCCAAGAAAAAGAGGTTGAAAAAACTTGCAAAACTATCCTAAAACTTACCGAGGTTGAAGTTAGTTCAGCTAGGGTGTTGTATACAACCAATGAAAAGATACGTGTAGTTGCCGAAATGAAAACAGAATATATGGCTGATGAAATATTTAAGAATTTAAAAAAATTAGCAGGTTCAAGGATAAAAGTAGAAAAGGATTTTTGTGAAGAAAAACAACAAAATAGAAAAGTGATGATGCAACTAAAAACTGAAATATTAGCCGTAAACAAACTTCATAAAGTGTTTGTGAAAAATGATGCTATCAAAATTGGTGTTAATTGGATGGTTTGGAACCAAAATCGAGAACTGGTATGCGGTAACAAAAACGGAAAGAATGTGTTAATGGAACTGTATGGTGAACAAATAAATACTGTTAGCATAAATTATGATGATCTATTAAAATTAAAACTAAATGCAAAAAACTTATAAACAGCAATATATGTAAAATTATTGAAATAAGAACCTTAATATTTTATCTTATAATATACACGGCCTAGAAATTAAATTGTTTTATGTAGAATATTTTAAATATGTTAAATCTTTTGATATTTTCGCTTTACTTGAGACCCATGTCATTCAAGAGAAATTAGGTAACTTTAAAAAGTATTTTGGAGGTTTTGAATTATTTTGTTTGCCAGCAGTAAGGATAAGTAATTATGGAAGGGCAAGTGGTGGATGCCTATTAGGTTTTAAAAACAATCTAAATAAATCTGGTTTTAAGTGCTCTTACCTAAACTATCAACAAACTACTATAAAAGAAAAAAGAAATTTGTTTTAATATAATACCTCTTTATATAAGAGACGCTGTATGGATCGATCAATTTGATAATATGGATCGGCTTTTTAAAGAAAATTATTTAATGAATCCAATAGTTATAGGAGATTTAAATGTAAGAATTGGATTACTTCAAAATCAGTTAGATGACAATTTGAAATATCAATTTAAATCTGGAACTGAAGAAAGGAAATCAAAAGACAATGTTGTTAATGCAAAAGGTCGAAAACTTTTTAACTTTTGTAATGACTATGGTTTGATAATAATAAATGGAATGACAGTAGGAGATACAGAAGTTGAATTTACTTGCGTTACTGGAAATGGTTCATTGGTTAATGATATCTGTGCAGTCTCTCAGGAGTTTCTTGGACATATAAATAAGTTTTCAGTGGAAAGTCAGATATGGTCCGACCATCTACCTATTGTTCTATCTTTGGAAGTTAATGCTGACCAACAATGTAATAAAAGTTGTAATCTATTACCAAAGTTACAATGGAAAGATAAATATGCAATGCAATATCAAATGAAAGTTCGAGACGTTATAAATAAAACAAAGAATGAAAAAAATTTAATAAATTTTGAAGATATTACAGATATAATTAAAATAGCGTATCAGATGGTTTATAAAGAAGGTCCTAAATTTACACCAAAACAAAAATGGTTAAATATTAAATTTCACTATGCAAGAAATATGTCTTTTAAATGTTTGAAAAAATATAGAGAAACTGGTAGTAATGAAGACAGAGCAAAGTACTTAAAAGCTAATAGAAAGTTTAAGAATGAATGTCAAGAAGCTAAAACTAATTATCTTAAAAAGCTAAATGAGAAAATAGATAAAGTTTATAATAGTAGACTGGTGGAAAGTGGCAAAAATAATTTGAAATTTGGATGCCCCGTCTTCTATAAACATTCCTGCTGATCAACTGATGACATTTTTTAAACAGTTACTTAACCCAGTGCAAAATTTTGTTGATATTTACTACGCCTATCAGCATAAAGTAGATTATGAGTTGGATAAAGTTATAACAGTAACTGAAATAAAACAAGTTCTGTTTAAAGCCAAAATTAATAAAGCGCCAGGGGAAGATCGTGTTCCATATGAGTTTTTAAAAAACGCTCCAGATGAACTTCTGGAACAAGTGATAGGAATATGTAATCTTATGTACGATAGTGGGAAAATAGATAAGTGTTTTATTCTAAGTATAATATACCCGATTCATAAAAAGGGAGATAATACATTACCCAGTAATTACCGAGGAATCTCATTCATGAATTGTTTGCCAAAAACTATGATGGGTTTGCTAAATGATAGACTGTATAAATGGTCTGAAGCTCATCAAATTTTGAACGAGTTCCAAGCGGGCTTCCGAAAAAATAATTCCACTTCTGACAATATTTATAATTTGTCCTCCATAGTACATTACAATTTTTATAAAAAGAAGAAAACTTACGCATTCTTTGTTGATTTTAAGGCGGCTTTTGATAAAGTCTCCCGTAAAGCATTGATAAACAAGCTCCATGCAATTGGCGTATCATCGAAAATGGTACATTTTATCGAAAATATTTATAACCACACAAAATCTGCAGTATGGACTGACAAAGAGCTTTCTGAGACATTTTTAACGGAATCTGGTGTAAAGCAGGGCTGCCTATTGTCCCCTTTATTATTTGCCCTTTACCTTAATGATCTCCATGATCATTTAGAAGGCGGATTGAGTATTGAAAATTTAAACGTCCGTCTGCTGTTATATGCTGACGACATAGTGATACTTGCTGATAATATTGAAGTTCTGCTGCGAATGATATATAAACTAGAAGAATATTGCAAAAGTTAGAATGTGGAGTTCAACTTAGCAAAATCCGAAATAATGGTGTTTAGAAAATGCGGTAAATTATCGAAAAATGAGAAATGGGTCTTTAAAGGAGAAGAAATTAAAATTGCTAAGGAGTATTGTTACCTAGGAGTTACATTAACTCCGAAAATGATTTTTAAAAATCGTTTGGAAATTAGAAATGAAGCTGCAAAATGTAGTATTAAACAAACGTGGGCAAATTTCTTAAATAAAACAACTATATCTCTCGGCTCGAAATGGAAATTATTCCAGGCAGTAGAGCTATACAAACGTATGGTGCCCAGGTGTGGGGTTTTTCACATTTTAATGATGTTGACAAACTTCAACTCTACTTCATCAAAAAAATATTAAGACTCCCAAACTTCACGCCAACTTATATACTAAGATTAGAGACATGCATTGAAAGTGGTTATTTATACACCCTACATCTACATTTAAGATATGGGGGCAGAACCCTTTTTGAATATAAAGAATATCGGCTGCCATACAAGCTAACAAAGCTACTCCTACGGCACGAATTATACTGGGTGAAAGAGATGAACAACATTGGTCGGGAATATAACATAACGTGGACAGATGAAACATTTAGTAAGACTCAGTGGAGTGAAAATCGATTGAATCTGCTTAGCTCACTACATAGAATATATGGCAAAAACCTCCCAAACGGAAAGAATTTATAAAAAATTAGATGTAATAAATGAAAATACATACTTGATTGGAGAAACAAACATAGAAGATATAATGTGGATTTTTAAAGCTAGAAGTGGTTTAATAGCTCTCAATGGCAATAGGTTTCAAATAAATGGCTCAAATTTATGTTCTCTCTGTAATATTAATGAAATTGAAAATATAGAGCATTTTCTAGGTCGGTGTAGGGCTCTAAGAGAGTTTAGAATTATGTATATAGGAAAGTCTGAACATAGAGAAAATGAAATTATTGATGTATTAAATGGTATTACAATTGACTGGAATTTCTTGGCAAACTATATAAAGGCATGTGTTAATTATAGAAATTTTTTAGTAACTGAATATAATTTTTAAACATTTGTATTTCATATCATTCAAACTATCTTTTGTATTATTTTAAATAGTTAGTCGACTGACGACATATGGTCAAAGTCGCTCATTACTTATTTTATTCTTATTTTAAGAAACTATGCTTTTTGTAAAAATATGTATATTGCTAAATTTAAATAAAGAATACTACTACTACTACTACTACTACTCTTTATTATTAACAACAACAATAATAACACTTTAACAAAAAAACAAACAAATTTCAATCCCGTAGCGGAATAACATAATTTATAAAACATTATAATTATCCTGTCTTAGTACAACTTTTACGTTATGGAGTGTTTAAAAGTTAACTGTATTGTAGGTGTAAATGATCGGATGATTTCATCTGGCTTTGCATCGGAAGCTTTCACATGAAATGCAGTGGTCTTAAAGCCCGAGATGCGGATGCACTTGCTGACAATGGAAAATTTCTCCACTGGACCTGTCCAAAATGCAGACCTATCAGTGTGGAATTTTATAATTTTTTCAAAAGTTCTAAAAAAGAGTTTGAACAACTTAAAAGCGACTTACTACATCGAAAAATTACTAAGTTTGGTGAACTATTTACAAAATTCCCAAATTTGTATAAGTTTACCAGTGCACATCAACTTTTGTCTTCTAAGCGGAAAAAAACTGAAAACAATCTTTTTCAACCTCAAAACGCTCAGTCATTGATTGCTGAACCCTAAAACATAACCGATTCTGTTTCTCCTCGTCCTGTTATTACTGTCTCTGATAATACAAATGCTGTTCAACTTATGGTAATCGCTGTCCCTGTGGCACAAATGAATGTATCAGCTCCTGCGGAAACAGCTGAACTGAATAATTTGCGTGGATCTGCTGAAAATTCGTTAAATGTAAATCGAAATTATTTAAATTCAAATACAAATAATAATGAAAAATCGATATTTGTTTCACGCTTTGCTTCTGAAACTACAATTAATGACATTAATCATTATATAAAATCAACTTTGAAATGTGATGCCGTTATCTCGACATATAAATTTAGAAATTTCGAGCAAAGAAGTATTGCCTCCTTTAGAATTATGGTACCATTTGAATTTTTTGATCGTGTTGTTAGTCCTGGATTCTGGCCGGAAAACGCTCTCGTTCGAGAATATATTCCCACGTATGCTAAATTCTCCAAAAAAACTCAATTACCACGTCATCGTATTTACAGAAACCTAACTTAGTTGTAAAACTTTAAATACTGAAATACTTTGTAATAATTATCAGATTTATAGACGGGATAGAATTACTAATACTACTTGTTGAGGTGTTTTAATTGCTGTGTCTAACCAGTTACCTTCGGTTGAAATTGCTACCGACACTATTTGTAATATCGAATTTATTGGAGTAAGAATAAAGTTAAATCGTGAACAAGTCTTTATAACCTGTTCCTATATTCCTCCGAGTACTGATAAATTGACTGATAAATTGATTTTTTTCCCAGCACTCTGAAGGCATTAAATCTGTTGCTCAAACAACAAATTCTGAGGACTCTATGTTTGTCTTTGGCGACTTTAATATGACATATTTAACTTGAAAATTTTTACCAGACATTTTTATGTATGCTCCCATTTATATTAAGGATACTTATGAAGAATTTTTAAACAACATATCGGATTTAGGGCTTCTCCAGATAAATATTGTTTATAATAATAATAAAAAGTTACTTGATTTGGTATTTGTAAATGAACCGGCTGATTGTACCTTGACTCGCGCTAATCCTATTACCAGACCTGAAGACCATCATCATCCTGCTATTGAATTAATTTGCAACTTGCCATTCGTTACTGAGTCAAAAAGACATTTCAATAATATTAAGTATTACTGTTTTAAAAAGGCGAACTGCAATGATTTGAATTCCTTATTTTGTAACACAAACTGGCTACAAATTTTGTCATTTTCTAATGGATCATCAGATGCTATAGACACAATGATATTTTCTTTCTATAAAACTATTTTTGGTTACTTTGATGAATGTATCCCGAAGCACACTGTAATAAAAAAATCCGGTCCTCCATGGAATTCAAAATCTTTATCTAAACTAAAAAATTTGAAAAATAAACGGTTTAAAAAGTATAAAAAATCTGGCTCACTTTTGAAGTATGGTAAATATTCTGTATTGCTGAATCTAAAGTTGTACACAAATTACCGTAATAACATAAAACTTAACTTTAAACGTGACTCTAAATCCTTTTATAAGTTTGTAAATTCTAAAAGAAAATCTGAAGGCTACCCTCCAGTAACGAAATATTTAACTCGTGAATCTAGCGATGATTTGATGATCAGTAATATGTTTGCTGAATTTTTTGCCACTACACACACAGATGCTGAATATGATAGTTCTAAAAATTATCCTTTTACTATACCTGAACATCCGTCAATTTCATTTCCTGTTGTTGACACGTCTTCTTTTGTTAGCGCTTTAAAAAAATTTAAATCGTCTTATTCAGGCGGCCCTGATGGTATTCCTAGCTGCATTCTAAAAAATTGTGCTTATTCCTCAGCAACTCCGTTATCTATCATCTTTAGTTTGTCTATTAAATATGACTATTTCCCAAAAAGTTGGAAAGAGTCCTACATTATACCACTATTTAAATCTGGTAGTAAATCTGATGTTACAAATTATTGAGGTATAGCTAAACTAAGTGCAATACCCAAACTGTTTGAAAAATGCATCACTGATTCCTTATGTCATAAAGTCTCTTCCATATTATCATCGGTTCAACATGGTTTTCGTAAAGGATGCCCAACAATGACAAATCTATTAGAACTTACAACTTTAATTAATAGTGGTTTCATCAAAGGAAAACATACTGTTGTAAAATACACCATCATCGGTTCAACATGGTTTTCGTAAAGGATGCTCAACAATGACAAATCTATTAGAACTTACAACTTTAATTAATCATGGTTTCATCAAAGGAAAACATACTGATGTAATATACACAGATTTCAGCAAAGCTTTCGATAAAGTTAATCATTGCCTTTTACTTAAAAAATTGTACTTGATGGGATTTACAAAAAACTGTTTAAACTGGTTTCAATCTTATCTAACTGTTAGAGAGCAATGTGTTTTGTTTAATAATACCTCATCTAAGAAAATAATTGTAAATTCTGGAGTACCGCAAGGCAGCCACCTGGGTCCAATTTTATTTTCTCTATTTATAAATGATGTTCCATCTATAATTAAATTTTCTAACGTGCTTATGTATGCTGACGACGTTAAAATCTTCTTCAGCTATAAAGATTCTGGTGAGCAAGCTTACCTGCAACGTGATTTAAACAGTTTCTTCGTTTGGTGCAATCTAAATTTATTGGATTTGAATTTAAGTAAATGCAAGTACATGCGTTTTTCTAGAAATTCTGGAGATCTTGGTCAACATTTTCTTGGTGAACATCAGTTGGAGCTCGTAAATGTTTTTCTCGATCTCGGTGTTTTACTGGACACAAAACTGACATTTACTCAACATATTACTATGACATCTAATAAAGCTCGTGGGGTACTTGCCTTTATTAAACGTTGGGCTAAAGAATTTACTGATACAAGCATTACAAAACTAATTTATACGTCTCTTGTTAGACCAATTTTGGAATACTGCTGCGTTGTCTGGGATCCGTATTACGACGTTAACAGTAATCTTATTGAGTCTGTTCAAAAGCAATTTTTAATTTTTTGCTTACGAAATCTTTTTCCTGATCCTACTAATCTGCCTTCATATGAATCAAGGTTAGCTCAAATTAAATTACCTTCAATAATTAGCCGCAGAAAAATGCTAAATGTAACATTCTTAATCAAGCTGATAAATGTCGACGTTTGCTCTGAATTTTTGGTGAACAATCTTACATTTAACGTTCCTCAACACGTTACTGCAGTCCATTATATATTATTTACTTTCGTATAAGCTATGCTAATGCTAATCCATTTAGGAAATTATGCGACGACTTCAATAAATTTTATAATTTAATAGATTTTTCCACAAATATTAACGTAATTAAACGCAATTTAATATTGCTCCTAAATACGTAGATTTAAAACACTATTGCACACAGTGAAATAAACTGCCAACCGAATTGAAAAGTGTAACAACTTATAAATTCAGTTAGTACAATGATATTTACATTAGATTTCTCAATAATTTTGGTGTTGCAACTACAATTCAGTGGAATTAACCTAACTTTGTTGTGAAAGCTAATGTTAAGTTGTGCCAACCGACTGAAATTTGTAATAACCGAATTTGAGTAGTAGTAACCAAATTTCAGTTGGCAAATAGCAAAATTTTTCTCTGTGTGTGTAATTTAATTTAATATATTCTCAATAAGATGAAACTATTGGTCCAACCGTCATTCATTAAAAGAAACATTTGGTTTTTATTTATATAACTTAGTTCTTAACCACCCTGCGGGAAATGAAGGGTCGATTGATCCAAAGTTTTAATTCTGTGATATATGATTTGGGAGCACGACACGAAACTGTTGATACCAAAAATTGTGGTGCTCGAAAAAGTGTTTATTTGGGTGAAATGCCTAATCACGTGACTATAGTTATGGGGACAAAACATTCACTGGTTGGTACCAGATACATCACGTAACTGGGGAAAAAGTAATATAATATCGAAGTGTACTGAAGCAACTCGTTGCAGTTAAAGTTTCAACAGGTCATTGAACTGGTTCAAAACCATTAGCAGTGGATGAAAACATTGCAATTAGTACCAAAGGATGCAGTTATTTGACTGCTACAAAGTGGACACAACACTAGGAATTTTTTATGTACCGACTTTGTGACAGACTGGCTTTATATAGAAATCAGTTGTTAACATAGAGTGTGCTATATTCTGCCACATGCCTTCTCCCCCAGACCACACGTTATAAAATGGCCAATCGCATAAGCTACTGACCGCCGCTAGACTTCGCTTCCACCTTTAAAAAAGACTGTTGCCCTATGAGTGTTTTTAATTGTCAAGACTTTTTTCAAAATCTAGATTTTTTTGGTGAATGTCAAGCATTTTGCGAATTTGAATCTGGCAAACCTTTATGGATTATACACTCTAAAAATTGCATGTAAATTGAATGCTATTAAGTGCGCAAAATTGTGTGTAAAATTATATAAGATGATGTGGATATTGGAATACACACAAAATACTGAAATAACAAATTTATGTATTTATGTATTCAAAAATATACATAACTCATAGTAACCTGCATGTTGGGAAACAGTTTTTTTAATTTATAAACATTTTTACCTACAAACAAAGGTACATTTTCTTCCTCAAATCAGAAACTAGTAACAGAAATTAATATCATATTAACAGAATTAATATCATACATTTTTTTTGAAAATTTAAACATCCAACATATTTTAGATGTTTTTTGTATAATTATGATTGGAAAATGCAAAAAATAAGCTAAACCACAAATAAACGTTCAATGGAAAAAAACTTTTCTTATGCTACGCAACAAAATATGAACTGAGGAACAAGCAGTGTAAACAACACGTTCATTAGTGATTTTAATATTGTCGTATCATTGGGAGGATGGAGTGAATTTATAACTTCTTTTATAGCATTTTGAACAGTGCATGAATGCTCATTTTCAACACTTCATGAATGGTCTTTTCAAATTTATATTAACATTTTTATTTAATAAAAATGTGCTGTATATTCTAGGGGGTTTTTTTTTTAAATATTAAAATAAAATAAAATCTTTTGGTGCCAGCGAGTATTGAACACACGAATCTGAGACACGATCATCTGTATTGAAGTAGACCGATCTGCCAAAGTTACTTATGCAGTTCAACAAACTTAAAACGAACTTAAGTTAAAAATATCGATATATTTTTATGAAAACAAGAAAAATATGTTACAGAAATATATAATGAAAAAGGTAAAATTATAATTTAAAAAAAAATTTATTATGTGATTTCGTATCAATGACATATTATAAACTATTTTTAATATAATATTAAGTTGCGTTTGGTTTCAAAAATATTAAGAAATAATAAAAAAGCTCTTTTAACAATTTTGAATTTATAGCATATTTTGAAATATTTTGTTAATAATTAATTTGACGATGAAGTGTCTTTAATAAAATAAAATATACTAGAAAATGAGAAAACAATATTGGAGAAGTAGTTTAATTACAGGTAGTGAAAAGTGGCCTGCTTTGAAATATGTGTGCTTTGGAACGTTAAATCTTTTAACTACACTAAATCTCTTTTTGAACTAAAAGGTCCTTCTAAAAAGGGTTTATTTATCCACTGCGCTGATGTTAACTAAATATCTGGGTCTATTAAATATATATATGTATGGGAAAGAGGTCGGTAAAAGCTCTATATGTAAACTAAAGTGATATATTTAAATTAACTAAAAGTTAAGTAATATATTATAATTATTACACTCAGGGAACTTCTGCTTTAAAAACAGACTTGGGCGACGTCAATTACATTTCAAAATCATTCACTTATGAAATTTTTCTATATCATTAATAATATCAGACCTACACTCACACTTGTGAGCTTAATCGCTTCCTTGGAAAATTTGTAAAATCTTTAATACCAAACATGGGGATAAGTAACAACATCTGGGTCTTTAATTATAGGGCAATTACTCAATTACACACAATTACATGTAATTTAACATAAAAAAGTAATTGGCCTGTAATTAAATACTCAGACAATGGAATTATGTCCCATGTCTGGTATTGACAAAATTGAAAATTTCCCAAGGAAGCGTTTAAGCCCACAAGTGTGAGCGTAGGTCTGAAATTATAAATGATATAGAAAAATTTCACAAGTGAACGATTTTGAAATGTAATTAACGTCGCCGAAGTCTGTTTAAAAATATGTAGTTGTTTGGGTTGTAATACAGTTTCTTTATTTTTAATGTAAATGTCAGTCATTTGTAAAACAAATTAAAATTTTTACTAACCTTGTGTGTTGTGCGCCCCGGTAGGCTAGTTGGAAGAGTGCTGGCTTATCAGTGCGGTGGTCGTGTGTTCGATTCCCACCAGAGGCACTGGTCTGTTTACGCTACAACGCGCTCAAGGCCATAGTAGCTAGTGCTCGGTTAGGGTAATAGTATATAATTTGTAATTATATGATTATTAATTAATAAAATAAAAAAAATACTAAAATTGTAGTTCATTTAAAAAAACAACCCACATTAAATGACTGTTTTATGACTTTACAGTTGTTTTTGGTTATTTAAAAAAATAAAAAATATAAATGTTTGTTTATTTTTTACTACCATGTGGTTCATTTTTACTACAATTGTTAGTCATTTTTTGAACATTAAAAAACAAATGGCAATGTTAGTTGATTTTTGTGAAATGTAAGTCGTCATTTCTTTAAGTGAAATTTCATTTGTTTTCAACTACATTTGCAAAGGGGTTACCTACATAGTATTCTAAGTGTAATAAACTAGCTTTATTCAAGTTTTGACTTTGACATTTTTCGCTTTTGCTAATTTTGTGAGATCCGAAACAATAGAATTAAAAAAATCAAATAGAGTTTTCATGCCAAAATCCATTTTTTTAACATATTTTGTCTGAATATTGCACACGTTTCACGTTTCCTTAACAGTTTATCTTGAAACAAATATGAAAAATTTATGTTCCAAACGGTCATATCGATAAACTATTTGCATTTTCTTATCAACAGAAGAAGAAAAAATATAAAATTTTAGGTTTTTTATATTTTGAAATAATTTTTACAAAAAGTCCCATCGGAAAAGCCATAAATAGATGTTATCTAATAATTATTTGTGAACTCTGGATAACAATTTTCTACAATTTTTTTTTTTTTCGATTAAAGGCAAGATGTTAATTATTTGGTCTTTTTTAAGTTACTTAATTATTTTAAAATACACAGAAAAAATTGAATTAAATAAAAAAAATGTTAAAAAATTGATAAGAATTAAAAAAAAATTGAAACAAAATTATCTACCCAGTCCCGAACCTTCTGATCGCAAATCCAACCAATTTCCACCTCAACCTAGATATATAAAAAAGAATATATGATTTTATGAAAAATCACTTCTTATGATGTTAGACACTAATTAATTTATATTGTGATGCAAATGCTGTTTAAAATAACTTTAATTTAACATTTTTGGCAGTTGTTAATAAAATGTGCATATATTAAAGCTTTTTAAGTCAAGTTAAAGAGGTTTTTAAATCACTACTTTCAATTTATTTAGCTGGGTAATACTGAAAAAAGAAATCTTTTGCAGCTGAAGCACATCCATTGTCAACATATGACTTAAGAGTCATATTTTGTTTATATTTATAAAAAAGAAATAAATTAAAAATAAAAATGTTTTTTTTATTATGTGTGATTATGTAAATACTAAATAATTTATTACACACATTATGAGTGCTAATAAACCATGTTGCTTTACATTTTTGTACATATTTTGTGTGTACCAATTTACACACATGGATTAAATTTACACATTTTCCTACTATAAGCAGGGTATAGTTCAACACAAATTAATTAGAGTGTACAATTAATTTCAATACCTTTTCAAATTATGTATTTTTTACTTCTTACATTATTTTCATGGGGTAATCTTTTAATAGCTAAACACATTCTTTAGTACTAACATTATTTTCTGCTGCAAAGTCGTTACTTTATAAAATATAAATGTGAATGCTTAAAAAAAAACACAAAAATATTACAAATAATAACGAAAACTGTTTTTTAGCATGATTTAAAACTTGTGGTAGTAAAGAAAAAGTTAAAAGTAAAGAAAAGTCCATTTGTTAAATTGGCTTTTTAGTGAAATTAAAAATTCCACTACTTGTAAAAAAAGTTCATTGAAGTAAATTAACATGATTTTTTTTTTCTTTTTACCAAAGTTGAACATTTTCTGTCCAGAACTCTTAAAATTTTTATAAGTAATTTTTTTATTATTTTTGTTTGTTAGTTAGTTTTTCCTTTTTGTAATTTTGTTCATATCATTTAGTGATTAAGCACGTTATTCATTTCAAAATATTTCTAAACGAAAACGCCAGACGGAAGTTCATTTTCAATTTAGTATTGGCGCCAAACAGTCATTACTATCTATTCTCTTATGTTCAAATGAAAGCATTTACTATATATGGATGTAAGTTCGTTTTAATGTGCACACATTTACAATCTAACGAGTATTTAAAAACACCTGCCCTTCGTATAACACAGCATATTTGTTTCCCAAAAATCAATTGAGTTGTAACAAATTCGCTTTATAAAAATCGCTTGAGAATTAAACTTCTATAACATATGCCAATTTAGTAAATTTAGTAAAAATCTTTTATTTAAAAAAACTAATTATTTTTTTCAAAAAGTATTTTTATTTATAACACAGTATAGAATATCAATTATTAATTCCCTTTTTATAGACAGCCAACGGTCCTCGATCTTTTATTAGGCGTATTTTGTGCTTGATACCTCCAATCATGCTTTAGACGACATTCTTGACAATTTTTCTACGCTGCTTTTAATTATTTTTTTCAATTTGACTTCCCAAAAATTTTCATACACTTTTTAGCATAAAAAACTCCGAAAGTTCTCAATTGGCCGTGCTTTGGGACGTTTGGAGGATTTGCGTATTTCGGTACAAACGTAATGTTTTTTGCATTTAGCATTTCTAACGACTTTGTGTCGTCTTTAGAGTGTCTATCTCTGATAAATTTGTCCAGTTTTACTAAACATTTATTACTGTAAACATCTGCGTTTTCAGCATATCATTTCAATCTTGGATGTAATGTTGTGATATAAGTTTTGCCGAAATGACTGGCCACACTAGTACCGTATCTTGTTGGGAGTTTTCTTCTAGTCATCAGAATAAAATCCAGAATTAATACTTCCGTTGTTCCAAGCAAATTAAAAATATTTTTTAACATCCAAAATTATTTGAAAATTATTTATCATGAAGTTTTTTCTCAGTTCTCTGTATTTTGTTGGTATTTCTCCCAATTGTTTTTTTTTACTATATTTATTTTTGCTAATTGCGAAACTTTCTGACCAACTTCCGATTTGATGCCCCAATTTGATTAATCGCCGATTTTTTTCAATTTAACAATTTCAGCTGCCGTAATTTTTTTTTGAACGTCCTTTCGTTTTTTATCCCGCATGATGCTACTCCATTTTCAAGCCGTTGAAAAAAATAAACATATTATATTTGAGTTTTGTTGTTGGCATAGTTTATACGAGGGACAAGTGTACAGACACCATCACTATTTATTTAAGAATATATTCACTCAACGATTTCCGGGAAAATCAGCAAGACTTTAATTCTTTTTCAACTTATTTTCATCATTCCCTTAATTTATAGAAACAATAACAACAACAGCTATAACTACCAAGAAATGGAAAAACTCTAACACAAAAAATGAAAACAATTAACGTTGCAAACAGACTTAAAAAATCCTAAGATGTTCCAAGTTGTATAAGAGTATTACTACATCAAAAACCCATTAGGAAAGATGTAGATACATTACCTGAACTACGTCTGATTATAAAAATATTCTAGTGCATACATTTATAACAATAAACCATCATTTGGATAAGGAAATGTGTCCAAAATAATACGATTTCTTTAGGCAAGTATTAAAAACAGATACGACTGTGCACTGGACAGTCGTATCTCCATAACTTCTTTGCTTATTAATTTAAATACACGTAGCTGAAATTTGGTACATAAATAAAGGATATACACTAAAAAAACAAGTCCGTAAAGTTAGTAAAATGTTAGTTTAGTTGTACAGAGAGAACAAATTCTATTTAAATCAAATATTTTTCATATTTGATTTAAAAATATGATTTACTTAAAAAAGAGTAATAAAATAAAAAATAGTAAGTCATCTACACACATTTCATTTTTGCAGACTCGTGAAAAAAAAAATTGAGAACATTTAACCCAAGATTGAAAAATAAACTTTTATTCAAAAAAAAAAAAAACAACATTTTCCGAGGAAAAAAATACAAGGTTTTGTTCGCAAAATTGTCAAGACTTACAAGTTTTTTTCAAGTGAAGAAATAAACAGCAAACTTTGCACGTCCTTGTTATAGAAAATAATTAAAAATAATAACTATACGGTTGCTATTATGGATCAGTACGATATTTTTTTATGAAGGATAAATCTTCCCATACGAACTTCAACAATTTCAGATTGTTCAAAACAACTATTTTGTGGTACTTTTAATTAATTTATTTTCATGCATCCAAGTAATTTTAATGAAATATTAAGTTTAATGCTATGTATATTTCCGATAGCAATAAAATATAGTATAGTTAGGGATAAACAAGGTGTTAAGGAGCTTAAATTTCTGAGATGGAGCGGCGCCATAAAGCCCCAAAGTGACTCACCTTGTGTGAAAGAAAACTTATAAAGCTAATCAATAATGCAAATGTGTTCCGATTTTCAAGATAGTAATATATTATTATTTTGCTAGCAAACATCAACAAAAAACCATTCTCTCAATTTTGAAAATAATTTCGCTAAAAATAAAAAAAAAATTATGTTTAATTTTCTTCGATCTTCTTTTATTATATGATTCTTCGTTATAATCGAGCTCTTTTGTTAAATGATTCCAAATTATTAATTTCCAATATATCGTCTCCACATTGAGAGACTTCTTCAGGAAAATTTAGTTTAAAAAAAATTAAATAACAAAAAGATCTTAAGCTCGATTATAAAGAAGAATCATAAAAAAAATTATTTGCTATACTAAAGAAAATCTTTATGCAAAATCTTGATTGGTTATGAAAACAGCACCTGCTTAAATTTAAAAATTGCGAAAAATTTTAATTTTTTTTCGTTATTTTCTAAATAAGATCCCAGCAACAAAATACCGAACTCTAAAACCTGTTTTTTACACTAAAAAACAATTGCAACATGATGATACAAAATTACAGCTTTTATTTTGTTATTTTCTATTCAAATGAATATATTTTAATTTCATCTTGCTTATTTTATCGGTAATATTTGAAATAAATAAAAACTGTATTAAATTATTATTTAAAAACATGATAAAAATTCCTTTGAACTTTGAAATTTCTTCAATATTTTTTCATTTGCGCGATGTGAGTTTACGAACTAATAAAAGGAGACCAGACTGAGGTGGATAGATACGAACTGGCAGAAAAATAATATGTTACAATATTGAAAATCGCATCACAATTATAACAATTATTAGATTTATAAATTTTATAATACACGCGAAGACTCACTAGGGCTCTATGTTCCGCTCCAGATGGGCCTCTGAGGCAAATATCGAAAACGTTAGTTCGTTAACAACTGGTTTATCACTGGCTTAATTTTATTGGAATCGAGCTGCTCAGGCCCAATAATTTATTTTGTGAATCCCCCACACTGAAATTCACAATTTTTTTAAATTAGTTTAGGGATTTGATCACATTTACAATTATATAATTTATTTATATTTTTATTAACATTATTTTTTCTATTTTAGATGAATTTATTTAATTAAACAATGTTAATAAATAAAACTTAATCAGAAAAACTTTACTGCAAAACGTTAAAAAATATAATAATTTTTCTAAATATTTTGATGGCAAATCCTTCTTTAAATGACGAACTAATAAAATCTTATTCACAATTTTCAGAAACGAATAACATATGTAATGCTACCAAAATGTTTCCTATCAGGATATTTGCTGCAAAATAATTTCAAAACTGAAGAAAAAATAAACACAAGAAAACGGAAACGTTCGTAAACGTTTGTGATGAAAACTTTTTTCATTAGCACAACTTTAAGAGTTCTTAGACAGTTTCTAGCTGTTTATGTACTACATACAAGCAACAAACAACAACGATTCTTTAGACGAATAGTACATTCATATTCACTTTTATGTACATACAAAGATATATATTAGGGTGGATACCCGAACTGCAACATAAGTAACAAATGTTTTGGGCTTCAACCAAAGTATTTCGACCCATAGAGGAAAATTGGTTTTAGTTTCAAATTAATTTTTAGTGCCAAGTGACATCTATCGTTTGCTCAAAATTATTTTCGAAAATGGTTATGACTTCAACAAAATCTTTATAGCATTACATCGTAGAATATATGCCAACCACAGCAAGACGTGTGGACATATAATATCTCTAGCCAATGAGCATGCCTAATGTAGAGAATTTAAAGCAGCCCTGTGTTCATAACGAATTTTAAATAAATGAAAAAAAAAATATGTTTAGAAGTTATTACTTCTATAAATAAAGTAAAATATCTATTTCTCGCCACTTAAAATTCAAAAGGTTGTAACTAACAAAATTTTGATATTTTTCATTGATATTTATGATTATGATTTAAAAATGTTACTACAAATTGTTTCAAATAGAAGAAATCTTTTTTTTTTGGAAAACGTTTATCCGGCCGAAAATGCCACATTATGGAAAAAAGTGTATGATTAAAAACTCACAAAACTCGAAGTTTCGAAAAAATTCATTTTTACAATGTTTCATTTACTTATTAGATATACTTCATCGGATATCATTAACCCACTTTAGGTTGGAATCTAAAATGACCCACGAATTTGATAAAATTGCAAATACCTCTTTTTTAAATAATTTTAAAGATTTTATGAAATGTCAAATTTTTAGATGTCGATTTCTTTTTTTATAATATGTATAGTGAAAAAAAAAAAATAAATTGGAAAAATGATAATTCGATACTGTGTCGACTCCATTCCAGGACATTTTTTGACAAGTGCTTATTTTGTCAAAAATTTAACAAATTGATGTTTTTATTTAAATTCGCAAAATTTTCGAAAAAATATATGAAAAATAAATAAAAAAAAATTTACATTTATATGGAAAAAAGTATTTTTGAATAGGGTAATGCAAAATGCAATTAAAAATGGCATTTGCATTCTCTTATATCTTTAAAATAGTCCAATTAGTTTAGGAAATATGGCTCTTCACAGTTCACTAATTTTAGAATTATTTTGATTTTTTAAAAAATAATAAACGGAAATAAAAACACGAATTCATACAATTTTAAGGAACTAAATAGAAATCCTGCACTCAAGGGACATAATATTAATGACAGTTTTCATCAATTTTCATCCAATGATACGTTTCTAGTATTTATGAAACATTTAAACATATTTTTGAAATGTTTTACTATATATATATGAAGCATGTTTGGTATTAAAAAGTACTTCATTATTTTTGTGTAGAAACATTCATGTTTCATCAATATTGATGAAATTGTTACATTGATCTCAAATTTATGAATCTTACTCCTGGTGTTCTCTGGGTGTAGCGTATACGTATGTCAAGTTTAAAAAAAATCAAAAATCAAAAATACCATTTTTAAACGTTCTAATGAGTGAACGATGCATAAAAATACAAAAATGTAATAATAAGCTGTCGAAAAATATACGAAATCTATATATGGGTATTTTCATGGTCACATACGTTACACTTGCAGTCTGCAATAAGATGAAAAACAAGGAAAGCATATATTATAAATAAACATTAAATTCCTATTACGTAAATGGTAGCAATTATTAAAAAAAAGTTGTATAATTAAAAAAATTACAAAATACTATAAATTTTTTTGGTGCCATTACTTTTGAGAATTTAAATGTCAAGTACAGAATTTGAAAATTTCTATTTTCTACAGAAATTTTTAAGATTTTACTTAACTGCAGTGCAATGCATAGAAAAAAGACAAAAAAAAATCTTTTCTTTTTTAACCCATTAAACATAACATATATTAAGATATATGAACATTTTTGTAAGCTAAATATAGCAAAAATTTTGTATTTTGTGTATATATTCCGTTTTATTCGATCTCTACACCAATAGTTTCATTTAACTTAATGGTTCAAAAATTTAATTAATTACATATTCGTGAAATTATTTAACTGTAATTACAAATTATATGTTATTGCAATTCAAAATTTTCAAATAACAATTACATGTAATTAGTAATTACATTTTTTCCAATTACAATTACAAGTAATTGTGATTAAAAAAACACAATTGAACAACATCTGTCTATTGTGCGCATAGCGACGTTCATATACCTGCTTTTCTTCGAATTTCTTTAGCGAGTTTAGCTAATTATGTATATTATATTATCTTTGCTTGTACACTGAAATAATTATTCTTCATGATATTAATAAAAGAATTTCATATCTTTTTTTCGTAGGTGCAATATTAAGAAATTTTTCATAAAATTTTTTTCATAACCATACAATTTTTTTCAATTTTATAAATTATCTCTTCATAAATTTAATGAAAATTTTATTTAGAGCTATGAAATTATTGCAAGGATTTATTTTATTGCTCCCCACAAAATGATATTTGTCAATACAAAAATGTAAAAATTAATAAAAAAATAATCTAAGTTCTATGGAATTTAATTACAAATTTATTTAAACAAACTTTACGCAAAAACTTTAATCGGCGACACAAAATATATTGTGAGTGTACATTTCAAACTTTAGTTTTAAGATTAAATTCTCATGTGTTGAACTTAATAGTTAGTTCCAATGCATTTTTCAAGACATTAATGAAGAGCTTTATTAATTCAAGGAACTTCTTTATATTACCAAATTTTATGGTACTGTTTGATAAATTCTACAAACGTTGCATTGTCGGAATGATTCATTAGTTTTATGAAGATTTTCATTTATTCTACAAACGTTTTATACATAATGAAATCTGTTTCATAGATTCTATGAAAAATTTCGGTGGAGGAGTTCCAGAGACAATTTTCATTACAGCTATGAAGAAATTTATTACTGAAGTGAAGATAATTCTCTCAGTGTAGTTTTGAACGTTCACTTGTAGTGAACACACGAGTTTATTGCTAGTTTTTCTTATTACAGTTTGTGCCGGAGAATATTTATATTATAACGAAACCCCGAATATAACGAAAACCCGAGGATTTCGAAACTTAAAGTTAAGATATTGAACGATGGAGGAGTTCTGATTACTGATTCAGATTCAGCGCACATCATAGCAATAGAAAAGCATTCTCTAATTGTAGATTGTTGAATTTTCCCGAATTTGTTGGCATGTGTTTTTAGTAGAATTCATGAAATCTTAAATGGTAAAATATTTGCTAGGTGACGTGAAGAGGATTGAAATTTTATAAAAAAAAAAAAACTAGTTGATATGTCTTGGTTTTTGTACATTAAATTTGTCCCAATTAACTTGATTTAAATTAAAAGTGGTAAACACATGCTACCAATAATATAAATAAATCGTCAACTAGACTGCAAGTAGTGCCATGTGTTATATTGAATTTTTTTTTTACTGTACCATTGAGAAGCTCTAGTGGTCAAATATGTAACTCTACCAAGCAGCTTTGCGATATCTTAATGGGTTTAGAAGCAGCAAGTGCTATGTGTAACACATATAAAAAACTTAACTTTTTTTCAATGAACAAATTATTATGAATTGTGGGCGTTTTGGTGTAATGGTTAGCGCTTTGGACTGTTACACAGATGGTCCCGGGCTCGATTCCCGGTAACGACAACATCAATTTAGAAAAATAATATGTATGAATTTTCTATCACTTATATGTATCGCTGCGCCCACCTTCAGTGTTCCCATAGCACTTAACCCCACCGAAGTAAAATAATGAATCAGGGCTATGAAACCAAAAGCTTCAATAAATTCGTCAACTCTACATCAGGTGGCGAGCAACAACTGTTCTAAGACTTATCATCTCGCGCAATTACAGGGTTGCCACATTTGAATCCCTTCATCTTTCACCATCTTTCATCTCTCCACTATCCCCTTTCCAAAGAAAGCAACACATTAATTAATAGGAAGAATTTCCTGAGTGTTGCTTCTCTTTAAAAAAAAAAAAAAAAAAAACAGATTAAACCCGGATTTCTTTTAATGCAGTATGACGTCAATAAAATATCTTGCAGTCTTCGACTAACTCTTGCAACGTGCGGTTGTCTTTGCGATCTCTTTGAGTGTCAGTTATTTTTTTTTTCAATACCATAAACTTTTTGTGTTACAGTGAACAAAAAAATTTTCTTCCTAACAGAGTTTTTCTTTAAAATCGGTACCTGTTAGTGGTTATGTCAGGTCCGCCCAATTTGGGGGACAACCGTTTTTCGTTATTAGCGGATGCCCCCCGTGCTAAAAAGAAACGCACAAATCAAAATATTCTCGAAATCTTTCCTGAACTCCCGATAGTACAAAAACCTGATCCCAAGTATGTCGTGATCTCTGCTACAACTGGTGACAAAAATTTGCAACAATATTCTTGTTTTTCGGTTCACCGATCTTTAAAATTAATTTGCCCTGACATATTGTTTGTATCGGAATTACGAGATGGAAACCTCCTACTCCTTATTGGAAATAAAAATAGTGCGGATAAATTGTTAACGTCGAAAATGTTGCCAGGTGTTTGCAACATTAAATGCGAATATCATTCGAAATTGAACCAATCAAAAGGCACTATTTATGCTCCATATTTAAATAACATTCCTGAAGCTGAAATTGTCAACGAACTTAGCTCACAAGGTGTAGTCGAGATCTATAAATACCAAAAGAAAAATTCTGATGACAAACTAGCCCCATGTGGCGTTGTTTTATTGACTTTTGACCGATACTCTGCCCCAGAAAAACTAGATATCTCATGGCATAAAGTTAAAGTAAGACCATACTATCCGAATCCAATGCGCTGCAAATCTTGCCAACTTCTCGGTCACACTAAAAAATGGTGTAAAAACTCCCCTTTGTGTGAAAATTGCGCTCTGCCTCCTCATTCACCATCTCAGTGTACGCGCACTTTTTGCGTTAACTGTTCCGAAGATCACCCATCTGTATCAAAAGAATGTAAAGTTTTTAAGCAACAAAAAGACATTCTTAAAATAAAAACAAAAGAAAAGTGCTCTTTGAAAGTTGCCAAGGAGAAATACCAAGCACAAATTTCAACTCAACCATTAGTTCAATCATACTCTGACGTCACTAACCAAAACAATGTTACCGTTGAAAACAACAACCAAAAAAAAAAATAACAACGAAAAACATAATAATGAAAATATTTCTACAGCCAGTTCTTTGATTTCAATTCCTGGAGTACTTTTTGGGGCTCGACTGAAACCAATCCACGCGGCGAAATACTTGAAAATTTTATTATAAATGAAGACCTAATCGTTTTAAACACTGGCTCTCCAACACATTTTAGTACCCACAACTCGTTTACAAACGTTGACATTACTCTGACCTCTCCCCATCTTGCTCCGCTCTGTTCATGGGAAACCCTCTCCGATCTTCACGGCAGTGACCATTATCCAATTTTAATAAAAATCGAAAAAAACGTCCCTCATAATAAACCTAAATTTCAACCAAAATATAAAATCGAATCAGCAGACTGGGTCTTGTATCAAAATAAATGTGTCGAATACATTTCTAAATCCAAAACTACATCTAATATTAACCAACAAGCAGCTTCTTTAGTAAAATGTTTAAGATCAGCGGCAAACGTTAGTATACCAGAAACTAAACGTAAGTCTTACAGACCTCGTGTTGTTTGGTGGAACGCAAACTTAGAACATTTACGTAATTTAAAACAAAATCTTTGGCACAATTTCAAACGTGTAAGAACTGACGAAAACCTAATCCTTTACAAAAAGCAAAACGCTATTTTTAGAAGAGCAATTAAGGAAAGTAAAGCTATTTGTTTGCAAACATTTACTTCTAATATCAACCCAAACACATCTCCCCAGCGTATCTGGAATGACATAAAACTTATCACAGGTGGAAAAAGCTTAAACAGAATAAACAACCTACAATCGGGATCAGTGATACTCTCGTTATCCATTGATATTGCCAACTGCTTTGCAAAATACTGGTCTGAGCAATCAGATGACAATAACTTCAGTGCAGTTTTTCAACAAAACAAAGTAACGTCATCTACGCAAACTTATAACCCGAGAACGTGCAACAAATATGCTCAAAAAATCGAAAGTCCAATCAACATCACAGAATTAGAGGACGCTTTACATTCAGTTAAGGGTAAAACGCCAGGCAATGACCGCATTTCTTATCCAATGCTAAAAAAAACCTCCCATTTTCAACAAAAAAACATGTGCTTTCACTATTTAACAACATTTTTACATCAAATGTATTCCCACAAACTTGGAAAACAGCAGTGGTCATCCCAATCTCTAAACCAAACAAAGATAGCGTTACAGTTTCTGGATATAGACCAATATCACTCCTATCGTGCATTAGCAAAACCCTTGAAAAAATCATTGCCAGGCGTCTTATGTGGTTTTTGAAAACAAATAATCTAATTTCACCTAATCAAGTTGTCTTCATGAAAAAACAAGGGACCGATGACGTCCTCCTTTATCTTCAACACTATATATCAAAAGCTTTGTCTAGCCGAAATCATGTTAGCATACTTTCTACCGATTTTGAACGAGCTTTCGATCGTATCGGTATTCATGTAATTCTACAACAGCTTATTGAATGGAAAATTGGAAAAAATATGTATTCTTTTGTCAAAAGTTTTCTTGGCAATCGAAAAATTAAAGTTCGAATAAATGGTTAATTATCTAGCACCTTGCCATTATACAATGGTATACCGCAAGGGTCCCCACTATCAGTTGTGCTATTTATCATAGCCTTTAATCAATTTAGCAAAATTATCTCCAAACAAAAACATATTGAACATGCTATTTACGCTGATGATGCCGCAATTTTTACTAAACTAAATGACAACAATAAAGTAAAAGACATATTCTCAAACACATTAAAAAAAATTGATGAATGGGGCTCTGCATCAGGTGCAATATTATCCATAGATAAATGTAATTTATTGCACATCTGCAAAAAACAAAACTGCAACATATTCGACGTGTAATACAATAATATAAAAATCATACGCGTAAAGTACCTACGAATTTTAGGAGTTATTTTTGACAAAGGTTTTACTTTTAAAGAGCACTGTCAACTTTTAAGAAAAGTTTGACTTCAAGGTTAAATATAATAAAATATTTAACATCAAAAAATTTTATGATCCATATCTCGACAATGATAAATATAACAAGATCAATTTTACTTTCCGAAATCGATTACGGTCTTCCTATATATGGTTGGTGCGCTCCTTCTCATATCAAATTAATCCAGGGTCCCTACCACGCAGCAGTTCGCCGCAGTATCGGTGCCTTTCGCACCAGCCCAACCATAAATCTTCTGGCCGAATCTGGTATGCCGTCAATAGAAAGCCGAACATCATACCTAACATACAAATTAATTCCAAAACTTTTTATATGCCGCAATAAAGTCCTTTTCCAGGAAGTTAAAAAAGCTTTTACTTATATCAGAATGCCTAGGCTTCAGTCCACTATCTCGAGATGTATAAATTTCTGCCGTAAAATTGATATAAACATTCACCCAATACACATAAAAAGCCAATCCGAACCTCCGTGGCTTTTAGATAAATCTTCTTGCATTCTTTCCATGTGTAACCTGCCAAAAACCACAACATCTCCCTTAGTTTATAAACAAACTTTTAATAATATAGCTGATCATTTCCTTAGACACAATTGGAATCTACTTTTCACTGATGGATCTAAATCGACAGATTTTACAACTTTCGCAACAGTGGAACAGAATGGCAATCTCGTAAACTCAGGCTTTTTAGATACCTTCTGCTCTAACTTTACAGCTGAAGCTTTAGCAATATTGTTAGCAGTGGAATTCGCATCAAAAAAAGACTCAAAATATATAGTTTGCACCGACAGTCTTTCGGCAGTAACAGCTATGAGAAACTCTTCTTACGATTCTCCACTAATAAATCAAATTAGAAACTTTTGCATACAACAACCGCATAAAATTAAAATAATGTGGGTACCTTCTCATGTTGGTATACCAGGCAACGAGTATGCTGACTCAGCTGCAGCAGAAGCAAAACGCAGACCTCTCTTAAAATTTACTACATGGGAATCTCGTGATATATTAAATGCCATATCTTCTCACATGGTAACCTTAACATCTCATAAATGGGCTAACTACCAGCACAATTACAAGAATATGAATCCACTAGGACTTAAACCCACCTATCCAAATAATTGTTCCAGAAGGAAATCTAATATAGTAGTTCGCCTTCGGATTGGACACTGCAAATTCTCTCATAAACATCTACTGGAAAAATCTGCAGCTCCACTATGTTCTACTTGCAACACACAGCTTACAGCCTACCACATTCTAGACGAGTGCATCGCCTACAATTCTTCAAGAACAAACATCTTTGGATCAATTCCACCATCTGATCTCTTAAAAAACACATGTGATAATAATATTAATTTAATTTGTAAATTCGTATTAGAAAATAGTCTACAACATCAAATTTAAAGTATTTTTCTCTAATTCGGAGTCGAAAGCCACAGCTGCTAGTACTCCTTTCATAAATTAGTTGCATTAATTGTATTATGTAATTAATAATTAATAAATAAATAAAAAAAAAATATCTTGAAAGGATAATATCAGTCAGTGTCTCGCTTTACTGAAAATCGGACACAAGTGACATTAGAATGGCAATGAAAGCAAATCAGAAACTTACAGTTTATTGATCTTTATGTACTACGTTAACATTTGTTGATGTAGCAAATATTTTTAAATACATGAACTTGCATCATAGCTCTTAAAAAGTGAATATTGAGATAAAATTTTACTGAAACTGAAAATGGGTGACCAGAAGCATGAATGTATCTTTGTAATCCATTTTATCAGCATGGCAAATTTATAGTCATGTTAAAATGTGCCTTGGACTTTTTAATTTAGTAAAATTTAAGTATTTTTCTTTAAAAACACAAGTCACAATTAATTATTTTTCCACTTTTAATTTTTATTAATTAAAATTCATATATTTTTTATTAATTAATATTCATATAATTACAAATGATAAACTATTACCCTAACCGAGCACTAGGTAATAAAAGACCAGTGTCTATGGTGGGAATCGAACATAAAGAAGTAAATGTTTGTTTATTTTTTACTTACATGTGTAATGTTAGTCATCCTTTCTTCAGGTGAAATTTCATTTGTTGTTCACTACATTTTCTGTCGTTTTTACCTATATAACATCCTTAGTGTATTGCTGACAATAACTTCGTATATTTTTGCATGGATTATTATAGGTATATCTAAAATGATTTGGAAGATTTAGACAAAGTAAAATTACTAGTGTACGACCGAACATTTCGGCCAAACAACCATATTCGCTCGGTTTTTTTTGTATCTAGAGGCAATGATGATACATTTTGGTATGGGACACATGTTTGTTGAGCCGATTTTATTAAGTAGAAAGTTCGGCCGCCGATCTATTTTCGATTTGGGCGAACAGTCAATTCGCTGCTTAAATACGGACTTTTCTTCAAATTTGACACTTAAGATCGCATCTAATCAGCCCAATAAAAATTTTTCCATTCGGCAAATTTGTCGATCATGCTTTAAAATACCAAATACAGACCAAATGCATTTTTAGGCCGAAGTTTTCGATCGGACACTACACCTTTTACAATTGTAATTCAAAACATATCAATTGAAATTCAAAATTTCCATTTGAAATTCAAAAACTCCATTTAAAATTCAAAAATTCCATTTGAAATTCAAAAAACATCAATTGAAATTCAAAATTTCTATTTGAAATTCAAAAAATATCAATTGAAATTCAAAATTTCCATTTGAAATTCAAAAAATATCAATTGAAATTCAAAATACATCAATTGAAATTCAAAATACATCAATTGAAATTCAAAAATTTCTATTTTAAATTCAAAAGTTTCTATTTGAAATTCAAAAATTATTCCATTTGAAATTCAAAACATATCAATTGAAATTCAAAAGTTTCTATTTGAAATTCAAAAGTTTCCATTTGAAATTCAAAAATTTCCATTTGAAATTCAAAAGTTTCTATTTGAAATTCAAAAATTTCCATTTGAAATTCAAAAAATTCCAATTGAAATTCAAAAAATATTCCATTTGAAATTCAAAAAATTCCAATTGAAATTCAAAATACATCAATTGAAATTCAAAAAATATCAATTGAAATTCAAAAAATATCAATTGAAATTCAAAACACATCAATTGAAATTCAAAATATGTCAATTGAAATTCAAAAATTTCCATTTGAAATTCAAAAAATTCTAATTGAAATTCAAAAAGAATTCCATTTGAAATTCAAAGAATTCCAATTGAAATTCAAAAAATGTAAACAAATCAAAATGTAAACATTAGGCCAACACTTTTTTAAGTATTTTGGTTTATCACGGGTGATAAAAACATTATGAAAACTTTTAAGCCATTTATTTATTTATTTAAAGTACTTAAAATAAATATTTAGTGTTAATAACAATTAGAACTAAATATAAAATTATATGTTTTAAAAGTAATCGATTAAAAAAAGAAATATTATTTTATATTTATGTATTTTTTTATGTATTGTTCTTGTTGTTTTTGTTGTTGGGCCGGTAAAATATAGTTCTGAGCGGTTCCACTTTCACTCGGTATTTTCTTGCATTTACTACCATTTTAAAATGACATTCCACAGGAGCTTTATGATAGAGTTAAACTAATTTTTCAAATTAATGGTTTCCCACTTCAGCGGTTTCTCTTTATTAATGACAACCGAGTACTTGAGTAATCCATCCAAACACTTACTCTGAACGTCACTAGTTTATACATCAATAGTTGCATGCATAAATATTTTATGGCTTTATGACAGGTTATTACAAATATTTTCCAACAAAATCTTGTATACTCTCCTGCAATAAATGCATTAAAAGTTTTAATAATGTTTTTATCACACATGACAAACCAAAATACTCAAAAAAAGTGTTGGCCTAATGTATTAATTTCTTAAATTGATTTGTTTACATTTTTTGAATTTCAATTGGAATTTTTTGAATTTCAAATGGAATATTTTTTGAATTTCAATTAGAATTTTTTGAATTTCAAATGGAAATTTTTGAATTTCAGTTGACATATTTTGAATTTCAATTGATGTGTTTTGAATTTCAATTGATATTTTTTTGAATTGCAATTGATATTTTTTGAATTTCAATTGATGTATTTTGAATTTCAATTGGAATTTTTTGAATTTCAAATGGAATAATTTTTGAATTTCAATTGGAATTTTTTGAATTTCAAATGGAAATTTTTGAATTTCAAATAGAAATTTTTGAATTTCAAATGGAAATTTTTGAATTTCAAATGGAAACTTTTGAATTTCAAATGGAAATTTTTGAATTTCAATTGATATGTTTTGAATTCCAAATGGAATAATTTTTGAATTTCAAATAGAAACTTTTGAATTTCAAATAGAAATTTTTGAATTTCAATTGATGTATTTTGAATTTCAATTGATGTATTTTGAATTTCAATTGATATTTTTTGAATTTCAATTGATATTTTTTGAATTTCAAATGGAAATTTTGAATTTCAATTGATATTTTTTGAATTTCAAATGGAAATTTTGAATTTCAATTGATATTTTTTGAATTTCAAATGGAAATTTTGAATTTCAAATGGAAATTTTGAATTTCAATTGATATTTTTTGAATTACAGTTGTAAAAGGTGTAGAAATTACTACAAAAAAGGTTAGCTTGTAAAATTATTTCATTGGAATGTTTTTCGCTATGAAATAATTTTAAAATTCTAGAATTAGATAAACCAAAAAAATTAATAACCCACAAACATTTAGGGTCGTAATAATTTAGTTTGTCCCCTTTGAGGGCATTTTCTTTGAGGTTATTTTGTAGCTCCCGATCCACCCTATTATACACCATCGCACACGCAAATGCATGCACCACCCATTTACTGCCAAATATTTTACTGACCGACCATTTGAAACATGATTGAAGCATTGCAAAAAACTATATAAGCACCATCGTCATCAGGGCAGCGACTTTCATACAAATGCATGTTTGAAGTCAGCACACAAAAGACGGTTTTAACCAAATACTTTTCCGAATCAAAGAATATCCAATGGCATCCATTTGTTGTTGCATATTGTGTTATAAATGCATATTTTACTATAATTGCGTATTTGAATTCATATTTTGGAATTTTTGTTGCATATTTTGCAAATTTTCAATTTAATTCCATATTTTGAAAAATTAAAACTATGATTTTGTAAAAAATAAAGAAAAGAAAGCCCTTGTAATACTTTTCACAGCTGTCATTTATTAGACATTTATAATGGATTTAATTTTTAAACCAACGATATCGAGTAGTATATCAATTTTTTAAAAGCCACAATTTTTAAGTGCACATTTTTTAGTTCAAATTTCTTGATTTGTGCTGCATATTTTTTGTTTTTTAAAGTATATTTCGGATTTAGTGCATATTTTAGACTTTTTACTGCAAAATTTAAGCGAATATTTTCGATTTTTTAGTTTATGAAAGTCGCTGCTCTGGTCACGAGAATCAACTTTATTTTGGTTTGGTTAAAACTCGTTCATACTCACATCTTATGTTTGTTGAGATACACTCTAAAAAATTATTGTAAATTCAGTTTTAGGGTTTAGGTTAGGTCGACAAGAGGATTCGGAGAAGGGAAACGCTTCCCTAATCCGACTCCAGTCCCTGAGGCCTTACGCCTAAGCCAGAATGTCGGCTTGTTGTGCGCTCTAAAAATCAGTCCCATGTGATATTTTTACCACAGAAACACCATCGCACTGACGAAACTACTCAACCTCTTCCATCCTATGCCCCTAAGATACCCCAATGTGGATATTGGGTCACTGAATAGTATTTCGACCCGGATCCTGGCAAATGCCGGGCATTCACAGATTTAATGTTACAAGGTCTCCTCCTCCTCCCCACAGCCCCTACACACTCCCTAGTCCACCCTACTAATACAGTAAAGATGGGCCCACTGTGTCGATAGTCCCGTGAGGATTTCCATCAAAAGACTCAGTTCCTTCCTACTGAGAACCAGAATTTCCCTCGTCATGTCCCTGCCCGGATTGCCCGAGAGAATCGCCATGGTCCTGCCAACACCCGAATTCTCCCGGATGCTCCTATGCATGATGCCAGCTTAATCCAAAAGCTCCGCCTTGAGAGCTCGAATAGGTCTACGTTCCCCAAAGTGACTAAGTACAGGGAAGATCCTCCCCTAGCCAATTCATTAGCCATTTCGTTTCCCACTATACCACAGTGTCCCGGCATCCATATAATCTCAATGCGTCCCCGTGTAGAGAAATCGTTTATTTCCCCTTTACACCTGAGTATCGTCGTTGATCTCACAGAGTCCGTAAAAGGCGCCCGTATAGTCGCTTGGTTATCCGTGAAAGTCACAATATCACCGGTCAAGCCCATGATATTCACCTGCTTAATGCACTCCGTAATCGCGGTGACCTCCGCCTGTAGAACGGTATTATGGTCAGGAAGACGGAAGCATTTGCGTACATTGAAGTCAGCGTCACAGAAGCTTAAGCCCGTTCTCCCGTCCAGTTTCGATCCATCCGTGTAAAAGTGGATCCCCAGGCGGTTCCCCAAGAAGGTCCCATTTAACCATGGTTCCCTGTCGGGAATTAACGTGTCACAGAGCGTACTGACCGACCTCTCTGAAATCCAACTGTTTACTTCCAGGAAAAATATAATGATAATATATTTTGTGAAAATCTATTTTTAGACTCATTACAGTTTGTGTTTTTGTTAGCTATAGGGTAAGGTGTTTGTTTTGGTATATCTTGAACGAATTTACATAGAAGACAAATTCATTTAAGATTCAAACTATCAAATAGTATATGCATCGGTTTCCTGTCAATCAGACAACCTGGAATCGATTCCCGGCTCAACCGTGTTACAAACTAAACTAATAACTTATTTTTTTAAATTCGTAATTTTTTTTCAAAATCTATTTTAAGACCCATTATTTTGTTCTTTTGATAATGTCTTATTTTTTATACCGATGAATGTAACGTGCGCCGGCATCACTGCCGTGGTGATGCCAGCCAGCTGGCGTTGGTAGTTCCCACATGTCAGATTCTAACCCACCACTTCAGCCCAGGGACGAGCACAATTATAATAACAAATAAAATAAAAAAAAATAACTATCACTTACTTTAAGAGAGAGTACAAGGTCATACAAATTAGAATTATAATATAAAGAGTACTACGTCCAAACTTTCGAGTTTCACATACTTACCAAATAAAGAGTCTAGTAATATAAAGTCGAAGGTTTGGACGTAATGCTCTTTATATTGTAATTCTAACTTTTTTATATGAAATGGCAGAAAAGTAATGAGTTAAGCATTACTGGCAGCATTACGTAAATATGAATTATAATGGGTTACCTCTATGCATACAATGCTGTGAATAATAAGCCATTACAAAAGGAACAAAATAATGTTTAGATTGGATTTTGAAAAAAAAAATATGAATTTAAAACCTATATTATTAATTTTTTTTAAAACATATTCGAGCCGGGAATTTATCCAGGGTCTTCAGATTCATTGGTCTGCTCTATACCCTAAGCCACCGAGGCATAAACCATTGGATAGTTTTAAATATAGATAAATTTGTTTTATACGTAAATTTATTCAAGGTATACACTTTAGCTTACAAAAAGGCGAATTATAATGAGTCTAAAAAGAGATTTCCAGAAAAATGTTATATCATTACATTTAGCTTGAAGTTATAAGATGAATAACCTGTTATTGTTCACCAATTATAATTTGTTTGATAGTAATACATTATAAGTTTATTGTTGGTAACCAATTATTTTATTATTTATAGTAATGCAGAAGATAAGAAGTACTAATTACAAAGTAATGAAGAAAATAATAAGCAGGCGGTACCATGTTGTTGTTAGATTATATTACTAGACTCATTATTTGGTAAGGTGTGTTTTTCCTCGGAAACATACATAAACTATAATTTTTAATTTATAATTGCACACAATGCATGTACGTTCAGTATTTTTTGCTTACAAAAATATTAGGCATAAAGTGTATAAATGTACCAACATTTAAAATAAAAATTTTATTTGTCATTAAAAATATTTGTGAACAATCAAAATTAATAAAATATTTTATTTCAAACAAAAGTTCAGATAAAAACGCTATAAAAATAAATTTGAAATAATTGTATTGCAGCGTTTCTTGTGCACGATTAACATGTTAAAATTTTTGTAAATGTATTATGTATGTACAAGGCCAAGTTTAATAATGTTTTTCAATTACAATATCTTTTAAATTTACATTATCTAATAGCGTATTATCTCATTAAGTGATTTGTTCCTCAATTGCTGGGATTCGAACCTGGGGTCTCTGAGAACTCTACCAAATGAGCTATAGATATATATAATATTTTAGTGCTTAAAATGTAAATGAGTTGTTGTGCTTCGTGTTTTCGTTCGTGATATCAAAAATATACACCTTACCCTAATGCTTACAAAAAATCACAAAGTAATGTGTTTATAAATAGATTTTCAGAAATATATATTAATAATTACTTTACAATTATAATTCATGCATTATGTAATTGATAATCGGTAAGTCATTATTATTTTATGTTTTGAAGTAATGTAAAATGTAATGAGGTATCATTACAAGGTAATCCATGAGCGTTTAATTATCGGTAACTCATTACTTCTTGTTGGAAAATAATGATACAGGTAAGGAGTACACACTACAAGGTAATGCATTACTTTATCGCACCCATTACCAAGTTTTGCTTGGTAGTATATAGTACCCTTCTGGTCTACTAAATTAGAGTAAATAATTAATTTTTTCTAATATACACATTTTTTAGAAATAGTATATCATAATAATACAATGAACATTCGCGGTTAGAATTTTATTACTCACTGGTTTTAATATAATCTTAATTTAAACTGCCAATAATTGTTTTTAAACTAATAAGTTCTTCGATTCAGTGGGATTTTTTTTTTGCTAAATTTGGTAGAAAGGTGTGTTGTTGACTGGCTTCTTTTTTTTTGTGTAAATAAAATATTTTTGTAAAATATTTGATAAACATTGAGCTAAATGGGATAACCCTAAATTTTTACCATGCAAGTTTTATGCTTAATGCTACAATAATTTGCCTGAAATTAGAAATCGGTAGACAAAAAGTTTTATTTATAAAAAAATTTCCGGTCTACAGAATATCTTTCTACAAAACTTCCTTAAAAAAACACCCACGGGATAGTTTTTAGATTTTCTTAAAATATAAATTACGGACATTACAGTCTTTACCATGAGCTACGGCGGTCAAATTATAAAAAAAACTATATATTAAAAACTGATTAAAATAACAAACGTGTTATAAAATAATTTTTAAATATTGTAGTTTTTGGAAAGTAAATATTTACCACCAAATGTGTAGACATTTTATGATCTTAAAAATAGTCTTATAAATCAAATATTGCACGCGCAAGAAGAAAAAACTTTATTTATAAGACTGCTGTAACAATCAATAAAATAATTATGTACTTTGTAAAATATTGAATTCTTATGCAATTTGTAAAATCTTGCTAAAACCCGATTTTAACATAGCAAATTTTGTTAAAAAAAATCTATTTGTATCCATAGGTGGTAGAAAATGGTTAACATGTGTGACGATCTAAAATATATTTTATTTTATATCTTAAAATAGAACACATAAGAAAAATTTAAATTATATAGACCACCTAGTTTGCTTACCCTAAGACTAGAGTGTACTTTGCGAGATATCGTAACATTAAGTTTTAAAAACGCCTGATTTTAGCTACTCGGGACGTTATACTATACCGAATTAAGCTTTACTCACAAATTTTTAAGCACACATAGAAAAAATATGATGGAACATGATTGGGGACACAAAATTGTCATATTATGAGCCTAATTATCATATATAAGATTGTAGCTGATCATATTATGATTACCCAGAACCATTTTATCGTCATTTAGGATCATAATATGATTACTGCTATAATATTATGATTACTACGATCATATTATGATTACATCTGAATTGCAATCATAACATGATGCTCTTAAACTATCGTAATATGTTGCTATTTTGTCTGCGTGTGTCATCTGAAAGTCCTATATTTTACCTTTAAAATTATCTTATTCGTTTTCGGAGAAGTCGTTAGTATGGTACCATAAATAATATACCCATGAATTTTAACGGACGATTTCTTCGAAAAGGAATAAGATACTCGAAATGTTAAACTCAATTTTCTATGACAACATATACGCCTTTCAGATGACATAACAACTTTTGTGAATGAAGCTTAATTCGCGTTGTAGCAGAAAACAGGGTGCTTTAAAATTTTAGGGTAATATATCTCGATAGCCTGATGTGAGGTCAGATTTCAGTCCAAAATCTTGTTTTTAATTTGTCGCATGGTTTTATATATCTTCTAACAATTTCGATTTTCCGCCACAATATTTTTCTTTTCTACAGCCTGGCGTCAATGAAATCTGTGGTACCAATGCCAACATTCTCAATAGGAAAAATGGTGCACAATCGTAATAATTGCTCACCATGTCTTGAAACTATCATGCTAAGTTGGAGGAAAAAAAAGTATAAATAATGATACCAAGATTGTAAATCTTTAAAAGTAAACCCGTCGCAGATGCAGAGATCTAAATAAAAACAATAATTAGTATTGGCTAATAAAAGAGTTTTTATAAATGAATAATTTCTAAAGAAAATAAACCTACACGGTTATTTAATTACAAGAACGTGCGCCCCGGTAGGCTAGTTGGTAGCGTGCTGGCTTATCAGTACGGGGGTCTTGGGGTCGATTCCCACCAGAGGCACTGGTCTGTTTTCGCTACAACGCGCCGAAGGTCATAGTAGCTAGTGCTCGGTTGGGGTAATATTATATAATTATTAATTAAAAAAAAAACATAAAATTTAAATATACATGTTTTTCCTGTATTTGCAAGCATATCAATATGCATTTTCTGGCATAATATAAACGAAGTTACTAATTATCAACGTACAATCAATGTGCATTCACACCTGAACTACAATTTCTGAATTTTTCATACACAATTTTAATATAAATTTACACACTTTGTGTGTATGAATATTAGACACAATGTGTGTACAATTTTTAGTTTATAATTATACAGACATTGCAGTAGGCAAAAAATACATACTATATATGGTAAATTTAAACAAAACTTATTAGAGTGTAGTCTTACTGACTTCTGGACATTGCAAATGTTCTTCTTGATATTCCCTACGATTAACAGGTTATTGAAAGTTCATTCGAATGTTTAATACTCTTATGCTAGTAACGTTTGAACGTATGCAACAAAATTTTAATTTAACCGATAAAGTCCAAAATTGTGACACAATCATCAAAAATTCAGGTTTAAGTGATTTTGATAGAAAACCGTTTTCAGAAATAATGAAAATTAAATGTAAACGCTTGAGGTTTTTTTTATAAAAAAAAACAATCAGAAATACCTATAATTTTTCTATTTTGCATTTCCTACTCCAGGTTTTATGCTTCTGAAAGATGTTTTAAATTCGGTATTGACTAACTTCAATTCCGTTAATGTTTGTGTGTATAATTTTTTTTATTTATTGTCAGTTGAAATTTAACAAGTATTTTTTTTTTAAATTTTTTTATTATTGTCTTTTATTCGCTTGGTGAAAAGTAAAAAGTTTTACTTATACTGTTTGTAAGAAAAGAAAAAAAGTTTTCGTTTAACGGCCATCAAAAGAAGTTAGGAAAACAAACTATGTTTGGGAAATATTAACAGTACGTTTTGTGGAATTTTCTATTTTCTTGATAAGCACGAAATTATTTTGTGTACATTAATGTTCCAGTTTGTGATTTAATATCAGAATGTTGTAGTAAATTTTGTTAATCTCAAATGACAGTTTGTAATATTAACTTTAAAAGGTTGTAATAAAAAAAACATTTAAAGGTTTTTGTTTTGGAAATAACTTGCATTTTACTTACAGTTTGTAGCTTTTTTATTAAGTACTTGGGGCTTTCCATAACAACGAATACGTTTTTTTTTATTATTTTTGTTTTTTAAAGATTTATTTGACCTAAATGTTGTTACGTGAGATTTACATTGCTCGGTTTAAGATCATATTATCATGAATTTGAAATAGAAATAGATAATTTTTTCTTAATGTCCACAAAAATTTCAATTATTTTTTTTAAGCTGTCAAACCCAAAAGTGTGAGCACCAGAAATCTTTTCAGAAATCTTTTTCTTGATTATGCTTTTTCTTGATTATGCTTTGATTATGTTTCAGAACTATTTTACTAAAAAATAGATAACTTTTGCAGAAATTTGTTTTGAATTTCCAAAAATTTTAATCTTTTTGTAAACTATTCGAAAATCGAAAAAAACATTTAAAAACTAAATTATTCTAGAGAAATATACAATCTGTATGGCGTATTTTTGCATTTGCATTGCAGTGTTATAGTTGTTAAAAAAGAGTAGAACTTTTGCGTTTACTTTTAAATGTACGTACCGAATCCGGCCAATATTGGTATCGCAAAAGCTTATTCAATTACGTTCAAAATAATATATCAAATTATGTCATGCCATAGACGGGAGTACTCTCTAATTTCCGTTGAAATTTACCCAACTTATAGTAAGAAACTGTACTCCTACTACTAAGTTTGGTAAATTTACTCTGTGTGATTAAATCAAAAAAAAAAAAAATACACACATAATGTGTAAAGAACAAAATACACTAAATATGTAATATTACATTTCAAATGCGTAACAATTTAAAAGATTTTTTTTAATTTAGACTGAGCACTTCTCCCTACATAAAATTGTAAGATAATGAGAACTTTTTTCTTTAGAAAACGCAATAAACACAAATGTACACTTAGGAAATTATGTTGGTAAAGACGACAGCAATTGTAGTCAAAAACAAATGAAATTTCATTTAAAAAAAGGACGACTTACATTTCATTAAATTCAACTAACATTGTCATTTGTTTTTTAATGTTCAAAAAATGACTAACAATTGTAGTAAAAATGATCCACAATTGTAGTAAAAATTATCCACAATTAATGTAAAATCATAAAACAGTCATTTGATGTTAGTTGTTTTTTTAAATGAACTACAAGGTTAGTAAATATTTTAATTTGTTCTACAAATGACTGACATTTACATTAAAAATAAAGCAAATGTATTACAACCCAAACAACTACATATTTTTAAAACAGAAGTTCCCTGAGTGTATTTCTTCATATAAAAAGCCTCTGATTCTAAGGGAGTTTTTCCAAACGGAAGGCTTTCGGAAAGCTGATTTTTTAACTCGACAGCCAATTGCATGTATTGTTACACATTGTCATATTTTTTACTATGCGACAACACTAATTGTTTTTTGAATAACATAGCCAATACAGCAGAACATAGTGAGTCGCCGCTCAGAAAAGTTATCCAGACTCATATTAGTTTTTAATATTGAATAACGGACTGCGGAGCATAACTATATGCAATTTCTATAGGATGCCTTTGAAAACTTCGTTCCACTTCTTTATTAATGGTTGTCTTGTGGTTGAGTTCGTCTACCGGTATTAGTTCGCTTTTCTCTCGTATTAGGGCTTCATCAATTTAACCTCCATTGTGAAGACAATGGTTATGTACATGTTGCTGTTGTACATCAGTGATTTATAAATTCTGTGGTTGATTCTTTCTGGAAATTCCAAAACATTGTTTTTTTGCATATTATAACGCATTGTGTTTAACAACTTGGCAATATGCCAGCAAGAAGCAGCGTCATATAACTGTACATTTAGCTGTACATCGTAGAACTCAGAAAAAATAATAGCCAGCACGGGAACTTCATGATGTATTGTTATAGACAGCTAGTCCAAAATTCTGTCGGCATTATTACCATTGCTTCCATTAGCATAAGGCTATTGTCTCTAACACAATTAATTGCTCAATTCAAAGTTACCTCTCTACTTCCAGTTAAACTTGATTTATGTAGACAGTTATGTGTACGTTTTATTTTTATTCAATTAATTTTTGTTTATATTTTTCTAATTTGTAAATGTCAATGTTTTTGTTACTATTAAAAATAGTACATTTACAAAATTTTTGCGTAAAATTCAAATCAGGAATGGAAACTGCTAACTCGCTCAGCTTGTGCTCTTTTCAGCTGAAAAATATTTGCTCGTTCTTTTGTAAAAAGGTAACAAGCCAACAAAATATAACTCATTTTTTAAAACGAGCGAGCGAATAAGAGCTTTCAAAAATCACGTTTCTTTTTCAACATATAAAACGAGCATTCACATTTTCCAGAGTATACTGATCATGAATGTTAAAAAGTGAGCCCAGTATGACATTTCGTTTGACAGCTAACCCTTTCGGAATTTCCATCAGGCTTAAAAAACACCCTTTATTATTAAAAAAAAATTCTACCTACGATGCTTTAATCGTGTTACCTAAAGTCTATTTTTTTTTTTTCAGATCGTGTTTTTTTTTAATTTTGCTTACATGGCTTTCAGTATATTATCACTACGTAATATCGAATATACAAAAAATATACCATAGATGTGGCATCACTTACAACATATGGGAAAACAGTGTACATTAGAGTGAGGTAAGTTTCTAAAAATAGTACTGTTGTGTTGTGTTGGAGTTGTACTTCTGAGATTATGGATGCAAAAACACCGTATATTGAATAAAACTAGTTTTATTCACAACAGAACTCGACCTGACGATAGATCAGTGCGCTAAAGCGCTCTGTATAACATGTAGTGCGAGAGCATGTGGCATTAGAAATCAGTTTATCTATACCGCGGTCAGTAATTGCACCGAAAATGTCATATAGACACAATCGAACAAATAAAAAAACATAACAAATATTACATTATTCAAAAAAACAGGATCACTGACGAAGGTTCAATACCAGAAACTGCGCAGTCCTGAAACACACAAAAATTTTGGTTTTTATATGAAAGAATTTATTAACCTTTTTTAAAAAAAAAATCATAAAAAATAGTTAACTCTCTTGTCACAAAGAAATCGAAGCTTAAATTTATATAAAAAATTCTATATTTTGCTAAAATGTAAACTCTTTTAAAATCGAATAGCGGAAAAAGGCGCAAAATGCATTCTAAAATTGCATTTGCAGTACAAATGTACTTATAGTGGTAGTGTGGTTCTTTCTAGATTACGGAGAGTGGTTATTTCTAGATATCTGAAAGCTACTGTTTAGACTACTGTAGCTTTCAGAAACTTTTTGAAATAGTCCATCTAATTAACAAATTATGGCTCATAAGTAAATAAAATCGCAAGTTTTTAAATTTCAAAAATCATATTACTTCAATTGATCTTGCCGGAAACAAATCTGGTTCATAAACTTCTAAAAAAAAATTAAAAATCCGGGACCCTTCAAAATAAATTCCTAGCTGCGCCCTTAATTCAACTATAAAAAAACTTCATTATACTTGATGGCCGCATTCTATACTTTTTTTGGCGCTTAAAATATGCTGTATTTGTAGTTTTTGTAGTTGTAAGACTATTATCGTTATATTTTTTTGTTTAATTACAAATGCTGGAACGATATTATTAAAAATATATAAATAGTTGAAAAAATAGAATTGAAAAGCACTGTAATATAGTAGTGAACATAAAAATCCAACTTGTACAATATATTTTAATGCTCACAGTATATGTCGATTTAAAAATGTTTTCTTTTAGATTTGTACAAAAATGAAAACATTACAAAAACTTTTCCATTATAATTTTTTCATAAAACCAAGTAAATGTGTGAACTTATAATCTCATTAAAATCAAACGTTATTAAAATTTTCATTTAAAGTAAACAAAAAAATAATGATTTTGTATTAAAACATATATCAAATACAATTCACCTTTCCCTCCATTTACTCGATAAATTTTTTAAATAATTTTGTGTGAAGTGATAGAAATGTTTTTTTTTTGCACGAAATATATTCTCCAAAAAAAAAATTGCACATTTTTCTCTAATCACTTCATTTTACATTCAATAGAATTTCACGGATTAAGGAATAAACATTTTTATTTATAGTGCAAATAGTATGACAAATGTGAAAATGTGTTCATATCACTATAGGTTAAAAAAATGGCTTTTAAATAATAACAATCAAGAGCCAGGTGTAATTTCATATTTTTGATAATGCAGTTAATTAAAATTTTAACACTAATTTGGAATGACGATGAGAATAAATGTGTTGATGCATAAAAGTTGTTCAAACTAAGCAATTTTAATACGTCAATGTTGAATTTATATTGTCATAGTGACAATATATAATTTTTATAAAAAACTTTAGCTAGGAAAACACCACAATAAGTTAGCATACAGACTTTCTTGTTGACACTGACAGGAAATTGTAGCTAATATGATATCAATAAAAATCCTCTTGAACTTAAATATAACGAAAAAAAAAAAAAAAATGGTTCAACATAATGTCGGTGAAAGCAACAAGCAATTTAACCCTATAAAGTCATTCTTATTTTTGTTGTGTAAATATCATATGTCTTGCGTAGTCGATTCAACGAAGAATGACCTTCCAGGGTTAAGTTAAATAAAAATACTTAAGGCTGAATTCGTTTGTGAGTTACGTTTCGTGCTGATTTGTTTTTGATATATGCAAATGGGTGTGTATGTTTAGTTTGCCTGCAATGTAACGTTGCGAGAAGGATGAACCAGTAAAACACAGAATTTCTGTACTACGTTAAGTGACAGCTAGAAACAGCTGATTGCTGTCACATAAAAAAGCTTAACAACCAATACAAGAAAAAAAATTTTGTTAAATTTTTTAAGCTAAATTATACAAATTAATATAAAAAAAAGATTTTGGGGCACATTCTGATAACGAACTGACCATATTTGTAATTCCTAAAACAATAAATACAGTCGTTTAGCCAAAGCAGCGACTATGTTGTTACGGAATAGACTAACCACACAAAACAACCATCCCGAACGGCACGTTACAGAAATGTCACGGAACGCAAAGACTAATGGATCATTTCAATTGCTTACAACAAAAACCACTTTATATTTAAGTTTAAACAATTAGCAGAAGACAAACAACAAAAAGTAAGAACCCACAATTAAATTACGAATTTTCAAATTACTAGTGCGTATATATAAAATAAAGAAATGGGGACGGATTTGCGAAAAGTAAATTCTGTAGAAAATATAATTTACTTTCCGCAAATCCGTCAGCAGTTGCTTAATATGTAAAACTGTAGGTACTATTTTTACACATTTTTTGAGTTACAATCCGTTTACGTATCCGCTCGAGTTCGACAATTCTTTGGATCTGAACCCTTCTGTGGCGTACCCAATGGGTATATCAGAGAGAGGCTCAGAAGATGGAGGGAGTCGGAGTTTGGGACCTATTAGACCAGATCGCCTGGGCAGCGACAGGCGAGGCTGTTTAAATCTCCCTCTGGGGAGAAACTCTTGTCTATGACGAGGGGCGAACTAAGGACCGTGACGGGTTTCCTCACGGGACACTGTGGCCTACATGCATGTTTTGTGAATTAGAACCCGAGACCTCAGAGCATGTTCTCTGCAAATGTCCGAGGCTCTCCGACAGGAGGGTGCGTTATTTTGGTGGTCGAATAGTGACGCCATCGAACGTTTGGAACTGTTTACCTGGTAGGATAGTTGGCTTCGTAGGGAGTCTGAACCTATAGGGTGTATTCGCTGGCAGCACAAAATACCAACTTCTGGTCGCGGTGCATAGTACCACTCTAGTCTAATCTAATCTATCCGCTCGAGTAATGAAGCCAGGCGTAAACGCATCCCACAATGTTCAATCATATTTTTTCTCTGTGTGTAAGTAGGCAATATGAAAAAGTGCAAATATAATTCTTCCAGTAATTGGACTCAAATTTCAATAAATGCGGTGTCAAAACAAGCGAACATGTACTCTTTTTAGTGGTCCAATCCAACATTAAGGAAGGTTAAAGTATTAGAGAAAATGTACGCATTTTGGTGTTATATTCGATTAATTAATATTAATATTATAGAAATGTATTAAATTTCATCGAGGTTGAAGATGGTTAAGTTTTTTTTTTTTTGTTTTTGTGGATTTGACTTATTTTTTACTGAAAGTAGTCTAAAGGACTGAAATAGGTTCCCTAGCAATAAACACAATAACTATTTGCCCACCGATGTTGTTGAACAGACCGAATAGCTTGAATAGCTTTTGTCAAGTGGTGTCTATACAACCCAAAATTATTTTTGCAGTGTACAAAATAGTTTTGATGCCATAGAAAAACTTCTAGCATAAATTTTGTGGATTTTTGTGCAAGAATAATTTTGATAAAACAATACAAATAATGTTGACTTTATGCTTCAAACTAGTATATTTATAATATTTTTTTTAGATAATAGTAAGTGTCTTTTAAAAAACTTTTAATTATACAGGGTGATTCAGTCACGACCCGCCAAATTTCACCAGCGTGTTCGTTGTCTCATTTTATGAAGATATGTCCATTACGACCATCCCCGGAAATGCAAGTGTGCGAAATGGCAGGGGTTTGAAAATTTTCGGATTGGTGGTCGGAGGGTAGTAGGGTAAAATTGCTAACTTCTGAACCAGTGGTCAGATTTTTTTGTTTTTTTGGCTTTTTTGAAAGGTCTTTAGAAGCGCTTTCATAATCATTAAAGAAAAATTAAAAATAAAGTGAAGTCACCGAGATAACGAGCTTTAAAAAAAGAAAATTAAAAAAAAGGCATAGGAACGTGCACATAACCTCAATTTGCTCAGTCAGATGGCAGGTAACTCCTATTTTTTTTTTCTATTTGAAGATAGTTCTGCCTCTTACCTTTCCGAAATGTCCTTTTCGAAGCACAGAGGTCTTACCTTTACAAAGTTATGACCATTTGACTGAAATGCAAAAAGTTTTGTTTTTTTTTTTGATGTGAAATAAAAGCACATATTCATTTGTATGCCATAAAATATAAAAGATTTATAAAAAAATATAAGAAAAAAAAACAACCCGTTTAAACATACTTCTACCAAAATGCAAAGAAAAACATGTATGTAGGGATCTCGTTTAGTATTCAAATAAAACTAGGCCTTAAAACCTAAAGATTTTTAGAAAAAATAGTGCATACTTACAACAATTTGGGTTTTTAAATTGACGTTTTTCGTCACACGAAAGAAAAAAACAATAACAAAATAAATGCAATACAAAACAAAGTGCATGTAGTCACTCATTCGTGTAGCGGCGAAGGTCATGTAAAACACGTCACTAATGTCAACTAACGTCATCTAAAAACGGGGTATACTTTCAAATTTTGTTTTCTCATACTATAAACACATAGACCACAGCAGGCTACAGAGCTATATGACTACAAATGCCGTTCACTGAAATCATCGCCGTGTGGTCAGCTACTTATTATTTTGGAAACGGCAGCAACATAGTAAACAGTATAACTTAAAAATAAATTTATCTAATCCCTCTTGAATATTAATGCAATTATAGCATATAATGTTGCGACGTTTTTTATGTGTTTAACAATATAAGATATTTTTAAGCTCTAATTTGTTACAGATTTTGTTTTATTGTCAACACCATTTTTGTTTTGTAGTCAACAAAAATTATCCTAAGTTGACTACAGTGGCAAAAGTAGTCGAGTAGCCGTGTAGCTGTGTAGTTGTGTTCGTGCCAAAATAATCCTTTTCATATAAACGTGTGCATTTTATTTTTGACAAGCTGTAGTCGTGTAGCTTTAGTCGTCGATGTGTTTATAGCATCATTTGTTTTTAAAATTTGTTCATTAGCCAAATTTGTGGATGGTTCAGAGTTTGCTCTATTTTAAAAATTATATATTTTATTCCACATATTTCGTTATATTGTTTTAATAACGTAACGAACTGGGTCCAACTTAGCCAAGAATATTTGTAAGAAGAACTATTTACTACTTAGAGGTCCAATACAATATTATGTCACAATTTTTTTACTGATGTGGTAATTTTTTTTATTTAAATCATCTTTTTTCACCATACGAAATCAGAATAAACTGCGCCTTAGCATGTTTCATTTATAAAATTAGTTTAGTTTTGCATTTTTAAACAGAATTTAGATTAATTGTTCAATAAATATTAATTTGATAAAAGTATATATAATATCCTTTCTTGCAAAAAAATATATCTTATTATATGTACAAAAACCAGTCCCGCTTATTTTTAGTTTCCATATGCTAGCATGACATTCTGAATGTCCTAGACGTAGGATTAAAAGGGCTTGCAGTTTATACTACTTTTTTATACTACTTTACTTTTTATATAATTACTTATATTAAGCATATGTGAAATATCTTTTCAAAAGTAAAAAAAAAAAAAGATTTGTAGGGTGTTTCGGGTTAAATAAGTATGTAATGGGTGTTTTTTATAGAGGTAAAGAAGTTTGAAATGGAATAAAACAAAGATGAATTTTTTAAATTGACATGAAATTTACTTTATTCGAAAGATAATCTTCTGGCATTATAAAGTAGTCTAATCGGAGGTCCAATTTTCGATGACTTTTTCCAACATATATATTCTAAATAACGTGACGAATGTTGTCCTAAAAGTGGTCAGTTACTTCGGGCTTATCGGCTTAGACTAGCGACTCCACATATCCCACAGAAAATAGTCCAGCGGCGCTAAATCGCATGATCTTGGAGGCGAATTCAAGGGTCCGAAACGTGAAACTATGATTTTACCAAACGTTTCCTGTAATAAATCAATTGTGGCACAAGCTGTGTGACAAGTTGCGCCGTCTTGTTGAAACCACAGCTCCTGCACATCACGTTTGTTCAATTGATGAACGAAAAAGTTAATAATCATGGCTCTATAGCAGTCACCATTGACTGTAACGTTCTGACCAGCATCGTTTTTAAAGAAGTACGGACCAATAAAGCACACCAAACAGTCAGTTTTTCTGAATGTAACGATGGAGTGGATTACCATCACTCCAAATACGACAGTTTTGTTTATTGATGTATCCATTTAACCAAAAGTGATCTTCATCGTTAAACAAAATTCGCTTATGAAAATCAGGATCAACGGCAATCTTGTGTATATTGCTCCATACAGAAGCACGCTGCGCATACCTCCAGGTGACGTTGCTAAAATCGCCAATGAGTGGAACCCACAGGGTAAGACGAGAAGAGTAAGCAGACCGTTTCACACATGGCGCCGTCAACTGGATATAGAAGACATATCTACTGATCAAAGCTGGAGAGAAGTGAAGAGAATATCATCCAACCGGTCCAAATGGAATAAATTCGTTGTGGAACTTTGTTCCCAATAGGAACCACAGGACATAAAATATATACATACAGAAGACTAAAAGTCTTATTTTGCAATATGGAACTGAGGATATGAAAAATTATAAGATCATTAATTAAATAATAGCTTAATAACTAATTACAATTTTTATACAATAATAATAATAATAAGCCACCTCAGTGTGGGCATAGGCTCTCTTTATGTTAAAAAAACTAAAACCTAATGTTTAGTAGATTATCTAAAGAAAGGCCATATAGCTGAGATGAAAAGAAAGATACACTAGAACACCAATTCAGTCCATACACGTATCGGATTATGCTGTTAAATGCAACGTTCAATTTCCCTTTTCTAGTTGCATCACATTTAGTTAGTTTTGGGCCCATTCACCGAATCTACGCCTTGCTAGGTGATCTTGTGGCTTCAATTGTTGCACGAGTTGGATTTTGTAAGCACGCAAACCAAAATCTTTCCGCAAATCTTCTATAAAGTGGATGGACAGATATCAGATTCATGTGCACGGTGGCGGATAGGCTGATTGTGGTCTTCCTCTACGCTACGCTCCACAGCAGCAATGACTTTTTCTGTACGCATTGTACGACGTCTCTGTGGAGGCATATTATCATTTAGAGTAAACGTCTAGCGAAAACGTTCCATAGTTAATCGAATTAATTGTTCTGATGGACGATTATCTTGACTGTAAAATGGACGTAGTTCGCGATACGTATTTCGAACACAACCATGATTTTCAAAATAAATTTTCACAATTTGAGCGTCAGTCTATTCATGTTGAAATGCCAAACCAAACTAAAAATAAATCACTTGACAGCCGACAAAATGGCCACCAGTTAAAAAACTTTTGCCAACTTAAAGTTCTATACCTGTATAAAAAACACTCTTTATGTAAATCAGTGGTAATAAAAAACTTTGTAGGCGCGAATCTACACTTTTTTATTTATCGTAAATTACATTTTGTACTTTCTTTGTATTATCAATGCTAATCAGTAAACATGTTAGAGTACAATTCTGTTCACTTGGTATTATTTACTTATATTCGATTACAGTAAAGTATCGAATTATTGAATGGATCAAATAGAACTTAACCAAACACGTTGTGGTACTATTGATGAAAACTGGCAGCATACTTACTTCAAATAATATAATTAATTAAATTTGAGTATTGCCATTGCCGTAGGCCCCACCCATCACACAGTCACCTACCTGATTCAATTTTTGAAAAAACAAGACTCTTATAGAAATTTTAGATACTCTAAAGAATACTATGAATATTAGGAACACTTTGTTTTATTACCCTAAATCTAAAAAGTTCTGAAATTTTTGACCAATGCCTGAACTAGTGATATTACATTTAGTTTTTTAAGAGGCCAAATCTTTCAGAAAATATTGAAAGTTTTATTGGTTTTTTAACAATGTTTCAAGAAAATCGTAAAGAAAGATAAATACTTTTTTTTTGCCAAAAATTACAATTTTTCATAAATTTTTTAAACCTCGGACTTTAAGGATTTTTCACGATTAAACTATTAAAGATAATTTAATTTTCTATGCCTTTTATCGTGAAGTATTGCTAATGTGGAGAAGTTTTTTCTTTTAAATTTATTAAATAATAAGGTTATTTAAAGGTCATGGGAAAAAAACTTACTTATTATTTTTAAATTTCAATAACTTTGAAAGTAGAGGAGATAACCGATTACTATGCGCACATTTTTCTTTATCTTACAACGTGCAATCAATTTTGAATATACGATGTCGTTAACTTTAGCAGCCTGTAAGTTCGCCTTGTACTAAAGCACGGTGAAGCATTCGTATGTACAGGCGCTTGTAGCCTAATATAAGTATTTTATTTGAAATATTTAAATTTGAGTTTAACGGGGTTTTTACTTATTTATACACTGAACATGATTTGTTTTATTTGCCAATTGTGTTGCTTGACACAAGATCATTAGTCGAAAAAGGGTAATGCAGTGTTTGCGTCAAAAGATAAATGGGTGACATTTTGGTTTGGAATATGTATATGGTTTTATTAGAGTATGTTTTGGTGGTAACCGAAATTTTCAAGAATTTTTCCACAAAGGTTGAAAAAAAGGTCAGCCATTGCAAAAATTTGGTCTTTTTTTTGTCTGCTGATCGTATCAAACAAACCATACATATTGAAAAATTCCGTAAGTTTTAAAATCGAATACAAAATAGATTAGAAATCATCCACCATCTCAAACCTCTAAATAACTTTAAACTTCATCATCATGTAGCATACATGAAAGATCTTTCATCGTTGGATTCTGGGGAATGTAAGTAATTTTATTATTGTTTTCTCTATTTCTGTTCTTTAAAATGAATAAAAGCTTTTAATCACTATTTTCACTCAATTTAATCTCTGTTAGATTTTGATAACAGAGTTAAAACGTAATTATACATTTTGTTTACATTTCATAACAGATGTAAAGCTTTGCGTAAACAAAGCTTTTCTAATGTTAACATTTTGTTAAGATAAATTAAACTTTCTCTTAAGTCAATGTTAATAACATGGTGATCAGAAGTTTTTGTTTATTTTACTAGTGATTAACTAAAAGTAATTAAAGCAAATGAAATAATTGTAATTAAATTAAAATTAATTTTTATACCAGAAAGTGGCAACTATATAAATAAAAAAATTAATAACAATAAACATCATTTGCTTATATTACCTTAAATTATTTGGAAAAAAAAAACATTAAACAAATTTAAGATTAACAGATTTTTTTATTTGTGAATTCGCCGCGACATTTAATGAGTACATAATTTAAATGAATGAAATCTTCGTTTTCTATAAAATTTTAAAAATATATAGTTTTTTTCGAAGTCGTGGTATCAAATCTTAGTGAAGGAAAATTTTTTTTAGTAAATATTTTTTTTTGTCGCTCTAAAATATAAAAAAAAAAATGATTGCGCTTGTTATTTTTATTATCATTTGATAAAACTAATTATTTTTTTTAAAGTAAGAAAAATTAACAATTGCCTAATAAACGGGTATCTTAAATGCATATTTTTAGTGAACGCGGGTTGAAATATCGTCGGGACTTTCATACTACATTTTCTTTTGTATTTTTTTTACAATTTTTCGGATTTGTTATTTTTTGTGTTATTGTTGATTTTTAATGAAACGACTGACAAAACTATTTTAACTGTGATTTAAATTTGAACATGTTAATCGAGTTTATATTTTTGTTATTATTTATTTTATATTATATTTTTAATTTATGTAATTTTTACACCCTGGTATCCGAACGGGATACATACCTTTACATTTTGGTTCAGCAATTTTTTTTTTTATCTTTGCGCACATCATCATTCATTCCATTATGATTTTTTTTTATTATTGCATTAATTAGATAATTTTTCGTCGATTGATGATTGATTTTTTTTTTTTAATTATTATTATATAAAATAATTTTTTAATTATTGCTTTGATTAATTTGCATTAAATTAATTTATTTTTTTTATTTGAATTTTTAATTATGCTAAAATTTTCTATTGAATCTCACTTTTTAATATTTATTTTTATATAGTTTTATTTAGAATATAATAACATTAGTTATGGTTTTTATTAATTTATTTTTCAATAAAATGTTTGAATTAACTATGAAATTCTAAACTTTGGTGTTCTAAGTTCTCGCAAGTTGTTCGGATAGGGTAATCGTATGGGATCATGTACAATAATTTAAGCTTTCTTTACATGATCAAGGTTGGGAGGGGTAATATGTGTCAACATCAACATAAAAGGTGTAACTGGTCCTTTTGGATGTCCTTTACTTTTCCTTTTCCTCTCTATCTATTTTATTCCCTCTCTTCCCTAAAGCACGCGCTCAATTAAAATAACCTTCATAGCATATGCAGCTACTGTATGCTGCTAGCCTGCAAGCTATAATAGCTAATGAATCCCACCGATTGCCGACGAGCAGGAGCCGGAACTCAGTTGCGTGCTGCTGCTAGACAAGCTTGTACAAACCCGTGGCTTAATTGCTTTTAAAAAAAAACTTCGTTATATGCTACACGTAATGTTACCAAATATTTGCACCTCTTTTACAATTTACAATTCGATTAGTACCTATCGGATCAGTACACACAAAAAAATAATTTTCATATTTGACAACGAAAATCGCGGATTCAATTACAAAATTTATCGAATTTCCTCCAATGACGATTTTTGCGAAATTGATTACGAAAATTGATTACGAAAATTGTAATTGAATGTTTCTTTTTTTCAGTCAATAACGAATTTTACTGAATCAATGACAAAAGTTTTTGAATTTAATTTCATTTTCAATAAAAAAAAATATTTATTTGAATACAAGAGTTATTAAATATTTGACAAAATTCAAATAAATAAATAATCAATTATATTACATGCGTTGTTGAATTTTGAATTAATTTCAATAACAAAGTATTTGAATTAAAATATAATTCAATAAAATATGCGTTGATTTCATAAAAAGTGTTATTGATTTTTTGTAGACCCTGTGATAATAAAAACTACTAGAAAATGGGTTTAATTATTTTTATTTATAAAAACAACAAAAACAATACAGAAATAATTCAGTCTTTTAAAAAAAGTAATTAAAATAATTATTGTGAAGTAATATTAACATAAAATAAAATTCATTAAAAAATACAGATTTCTGTTAAATGAAAAAACTTAACATAAAATTAAGTTTTATTTAAATTCAAAATTTCATTTTTAACTGTAAATATTGTGGTTAATTTTGTGTTACTTGGCATTTCATAAAAAAATATCTGTAAAAAATTGTAAAATATTTCGGATTCATTAGGAAACGCCAAGTTAAATACAAAAAAGGTTTTAAATGAAAGATCTACAGCTGTTAAAACTTTTAAAATTGGATATTTTATGCCATCGAAAAAAAGAAACATTTTTTTGACTTCCACTATACTACCAAAAATTAATAATCTTGGTTGAATATTGAGGTTTTGTAGTTTTAAAAGGTTCAGTTTTATATCTAATTCCTCTTTAGAGCTAGCAATTAAAGCAAAAGATTCTTGCGAATCAGTAACCGAAAATTTCTTTCTCAATTTAGCTCCATGTTTGTCCGTTAAAACTTTTTGCTGAGGAGGGAACAAAGTGTGAACATGCCATAGTGTTTTCGACTCTGAAATTCAAATAATATATAAGTATTACCTATTGATAAAAAGTTTTAATATATTAGTTTTACCTTCGTCAAGAGAATTTAAATCTTGTAATTGCTTTGAAGCCGTAGCACTGGTGGCTTTAGTTTTTAGAATTTGTATAAGATTTTTCTCGTGAAACGACCATGTTAATTTTAAATCTTTAAATTAAGTTTATTTAACTACACTTTCAACAAAACGTGTTTGCTTCAAAGAGGATGTTGACACGACAAAGATCAAAGAGCAACTGAACAAAGTTGAAAGAGCAACAACTAATTGTTTACTCATTTCTTTTTTTGTCATAGTCATTTACACGTAAGAAATAGAAGACAAAATAAAATGCAAAATGCAAATCAAAGCATGTCATGACAAACATTTCAAAATAACGATAAAATTTTAAGAATACATACATTTTTTATTGATTCAAATATTGTGTTTATTGAAAACGCATTCTTTTTCAATTATTTTTTTAACAACAGCGAGTTGTTGAGTGTTATTTTGAAAAAAATGCAATATTGATAATCAAAATATTTGAATCAATAACGATGGGTTATTGAATTTACATTTTATTTCAAACATACTGCGGTGTTGAAATTATTTCTTATCTTTTTTTTTCTGTGTAGTTTAGAATTTATACATTTATTACCAATTTTTGTTTAAATACAAGTTTAATTCCAAATATGAAAACTAAAAATTTATAACAAATATTTTTAAAGGTTGAAAAAAATTTTCCTAACAAAACAACATTTTTATTCGTACTGGTCAGAGTCTTATCGTTAAATTTGCATCAACAGTTTGTTTAAATTAAAAAAAAAAAAAATTTAATAACATGTTTTGCCTAAGTCTTCAAAATGTTCGTGGGCAATAGTGGAACTGAAAAGGTTAATGCCATTAAAAATTATAAATGTTGTTTATACTAACTAATGAAATTCACATTATATCTAAGGTATGGATGGTATTAGCCCAAACATGTTCATTCATGCAAAAATAAAAAACTCAGGCGTAGGTAAAAATAAAGTAGGAAGTATGTAATGTGAAATAAAATATTAACGAAATTACCAAAAGTTAAATTTTATTTGTATTTGTGTAAACAATTTTAAAATTATCCGTCACACAATACAGTGTAGCTACGCTTAACCCAAATTAACTGCGTATATTTCGGATTTTTAATTTGATTATGAATTTGGAATAACCAGCATAGCTTTATTAATCCAGTAATTCCCTTTTTGAGTGTTTCCAAAATTCCCTACTAAACAACTAACAGTTTTTATTAGTTCAATTTTTAGAAAGCTATGGTTGCTATGGTACTTAAAGTGAAACTACTTCAATATTTGTTTGCGTAACCATATAGGTGCGCTCGGTCCATTTGAGTTAATATATTTTATAGTATTGCCTTCACTGTTACGACCATGCATATCATTAAATATTTTATCACAAAAATATCAAAACAAATGCGACATATGGTAATTGTAAATGTGAATAAATTTTCATTAAAAAAATTAAACCACCTCCATCAACCAACAACAAAAGTATAGGAGGTGCGGGTAATGTGGAATGCAAATTTTTTATTCTGCCAAAGTAGTACTGCAATATTTTTGCAGTCAACATTAATCCTTGTCTTATAAAGTAAACCCAATTCTGATTCAAACAAAAACATTGCATCGCAGTATTTCGAGAAGAGTCATGCGGAATATCTCAAGTACCTCAACATTTTGAATGGAAGGCTAATGTGAAATAAGGCTTGCGCATGAAATAACTAGTGCACGAATTAATCACAATAACCGATTATATGCGGTTATTGGTAAGGGTAACGCTATTTTATTTTATTTCGGTAACGATATTTTAAGGGTTTTTAGAGTTAACTGTATTTTTTTTTATTTCGGTAACGGCTTTATAGTTATTTCGGTAACGGTATTTAAAGAGTAACGTTATTTTACAATAGTTACTATGGCAATGCCAATGCATACCGATATATTTCGACACATTATGAACGAGTTCCAATGACTAGCTAGTTTAGTATAAAACTTTGGAACAATATATCTATTTACAGCTATTTTAATTTATTTCGGTAACGGCATTTTAGGGCTATTGTCATTTTAATTATATCGGTAACGGTATTTCACAGAAAACCGTGTTTCCATTATAGGGATAAAAATAACCAGTTGGAAGGGTTTTGAATCGGTAGCGGTATTGCCTGACATCCCTGTAACAATATTATATATATATATTATTGAGAACATATTATATATTATTGAGAACAATATTATATGCATTTACATTTATTAATAATTAAGATAAGCAAGGTGTTTTGTATGAAAGTCTTAACTCTGTCTACAATATCCCAATAATACTTTCAGAGACTTCCTTGCTTGACTTATTCCAGTACTGCGATTCACTAACTTTTAACACATTTAGCAGGGGTTATCTTTAACCACACATTTTGATGTTTGCACTAACCACTATGCGATTCACTAACTTATTTTTAACCACGGTAAACAGTTTTATATTTCTGTGCATTCAAATTGACTGTAGGAGCACTATTAACTGGCTCATTCTCCAATAAATTGTAGGCTAAATACTCCAAAGCCATTATATTTATTTTATATATTGGCACAACGATAAATAAAACCTTCTAAAAAAAAATTAACCACACCAAAAACTCTGCTGTTAATAAACCACAATTTGTGTTGTTAAAAATAACAGCTGACTTTAAACGCCAGAAAAAATCGTTTAAAGTGTTAGTGAATAGCAAAATGGTTATTTTTGTGGTTAACATTTTTAAACGAAAAAAATTATGGTTTAAAAAGCGTAGTGAATCGCACTACAGTTCTAATAAAAATTGTTGTCTAACGTATAGTGCGAGTGCATGTGGCATTAGAAATCAGTTTATCTATACCACGGTCAGTGATTGCACAGAAAAATTTCATATAGACGCAATCGAACAAATAAAAACATAACAAATATTACATTATTCAAAAAAAAAAAATTCAAAAAAACAGGGTCACTGACGAAGGTTCAATACCAGAAACTGCGCAGTCTGATTCAGAAAAAACTAAATTTGCAATGTAGTTATGATTTTTAGAAAATACACTCATTCTTCTCTACCACGCCTTTCACAGTTGAAGTTTTATTTTATACTCTTCATCTATGTTTTTACCAATGCCCAATAACCAGCTAATGTTCTGAGTTATAGACAATTTGGCAGATTTGCCTCTCTTATCTCAAACTGGAAACATGGAAATCTTATTCTGCCTTGAGATATCTACTCCAAAAAAATGTCATTGCTTTAAATGAATATTCTGTTATCTGTGTAAAAATGTCGTCTTTTTCAGGATTACCTGAATAAAATTACGAAAAATTCACTGAAGTATATAATTAAAAGAAGTTGCAAGCATATAGGAAACGCTTAAAATTTTGGCATACCATTATGAAAATGGTTAAAAAAAAACCCAGATCAACAATTTTCAAATGTTATTTTAATTATATTCTTTAAATAATTACAAAAAAAATCGAATGGAATTTTTTCGGAAAATTCCTTATTTAAAATATGTCGGAAAAAGTCAAAACTACAACTGCATGTGTGAACATGTAAGTTAATAACCAAAAGGAGCGTATAAATTAAGGATGAAAACATTTTTTTTTTAATTTAAACTCGAATTGTAAAACTTCTATAAAAGCTCGAATTAAAATATTTTTTGAATCTTTGAAATTTAGACATTAAAAAGAATATAAAACTCTTGGTTGATATCAATATTCCCCAAAGACGAAAAAACAATAATATAGACTATAATATTCAAACATATATTTTGGAAACAGCGAAACCCATGTGAATAAAAATGAATTCCATGAATCGGTTTTGAAATAGAAATAAATTTAAGCCAAAAACTTAATATAAAAGGTTTGCCGACGAACACAACCCATGTTAATGTAATATTGCTCTACACTCAACAATTTTTGTCTCAAATATTAAGAAATTTTAACTAAATTTTAAGAAATTCAGTAATGATTTGTCTTCAAAGAAAATTTAACTCAAATTCAGTATGCAGTTTTATTAAAAGCAAGTAAAAGAAAGAAAAAAAATTTGTTTTAAATTCTATTTAGTATATTTTTGAATTAAATTACATATACATTTTGCTTTAAATCTAGTAAAAACATCTTAAAATCTAGTTCGATTTTCTTAAATTTTAAGACGCTTGAACTTGTGAAAATTAACTTGTTTTTAGTTCATAAGTCCTACTAAGTAGGTATATTTAAAACAAACAACAAACTAATTTTTGCTTGCCTTTTTAATTTTATTTGTAATATTATTTATTAATTTGTTATTCTCAAAAGGTATATACACTCATCCCCCGATTTACATGATACTTTTTTTATACGATTTCGCTTTATCATGATTTTTTTTATTTCTCGACTAATATCGACTAATATTGAAATTACCCTCGATTTACCTCAAGGCTCCTGTTTGTCGCCAATTTTATATATTATTTACACTTCAGACTTCCCAACTCTACACAATTGTACCTCATATATTTTTGCCGACGACACAGCAATTTTATCGTCTAATATCAACGCGGTCGATGTTATTTACATTCTACAGAATGCACTGATGCAATTCTGGTTAATTCTGACAACACTCAGGCAATTTATTTTTCAAGAAGACGAAAACCCTGCTTTCTTCCTCAACAAGGAATACAATTCAACAACAACCAAATCTCTTGGACAAGTAATGTAAAATATTTGGGGGTGATATTAGACCCAAAAATCAAATTTAAAGACCACATACCATATGTTATTGACAAAATAAACAAAACGATAAGACTGCTCTACCCACTAATCAACAGGAATTCTAAACTCAGCATTGATAATAAAAAAGTAATTTTTCAATAAATTTTCCAGGCTATAATGTACTACGCCGCCCCCTTTGGTCAATCTCGGCCCAATGCCATCTGAAGAAACTACAAACAGCACAAAATAGACTATTAAAGATGATATACAATCTGCCCTGGCACTACTCCACTCAACGGCTACTTACCCTTGCAAACGTTGAATCTGTTAACAGCCGAACCCAAAGACTCACCACGAACTTTCTAAACAGATGCCGCAAATCTGACTTCGAGTATATTAATGAGTTACTCTCATTGTAATTTTATCCCGTACACTTAAGTTTTATCTAAATTTGAAAATTTTTACCCTACTTTGATACATATTGAAATCATACTTACGAATATTATTAAATTGTTATGTAATTTATTAGTAGAAAAGGAAAAATAGTTTCCTAAACTCTGAAAACATCGTCATATTGTACTTGCACGTAAAAAAGAAAATGTTAAATAAAGTAACACCATTGAATTTAATTGACCTCGATTTACACAATTTTTTTTTGGATTATTTAATTAAAAAACCTTTGTATACATATTAACGTTAGTAAAGAATGAATATATAAATTATTTTTTTTTACTTCTTTTTTTTTTACTTCTTTAGTTGATTTTTTAAAATATCGGAATTAAACACACAAGTTCATTGACAATAAAATTAAAAAATGAATTCTCCGGTTATGCTCATACATACAAAATATAAATGTGTATGCAAACACAAATCACTCATACAAGTCCGCTAGTTGTAGTTTTTTTGTCAAAAAAAAAAATATTATAAAATGTATATAAATAGATCGGGTTATATATAATAATACTGCTATTTTTTGTAAAGCTTTTATAACTCGATCGATATTTTATAAAAATTACTTTCTATATAGCATTTTCATTTTTTTCGATTTACACGATTTTCCATACAAACTTTTTTGAATTCGATTTACACGATTTTTTCTGGAACGTATATATAGTGTAAATCGAGGGATAGGTGTACTTTCAGAAATATAAGTGTTTAGGTTTGGCACCTATCAGTCAAGAAATCAATTTCTTATATCTCTTAACTTAATATTAACAAACATAATTACAAGACTATTTCCGTTAGTACAAACATTTTGAATGTGACATGTATTACTTAAGATTTCCATAACAAAACTAAAACACTTATAACTATAATATGAACTATAAACAAAATGAGGAAAATTAAAGAAAAAGCCTTCTTTTTTTTACTTAATGAACAATTAATACGAACTAAAATCTAATAAATTTGCATAATTCGCAAGCAACTAAGCAAAGTGAGTGTACTAAGGAAATATTTTTCAATGGCTTTTAATTTTTTTTTTATCGAATTCTGAAGTTCGATTTTATTTTTTTGTATATATTACATAATTTTTTCCCATAATTCGGACATTTTTTACTTAGTGTTCCGATTACAATGAAATTTAGAACATATGTGACGTAATATCGAGCTTAAGATTTTATATTGAACCTCCCACACCCCACGGGGACGGCTACATTACCCACCAAATTAGGGCACCATTTGCATTAAATTTGTTTGTTCTTTTGGTTTCTAGACCGATCTTAAAAAATTAACATATTTGTAGTAATGACCATCAAAACTCATGCTTACTTGTATATGATATCTCCTATAAATATCCTGAAAATGTGAAATTCAAAATTGTACGGTTGTATATAAGAGAATAACAGGTTAACAGAAAACAAAGAGAATTACTTGGTCTTAATTAAAGCAACCTTATCATTTATGATTTGTGGTTGATAGAATAATAATTTTATTGAGACAACCATATGTGGCTGTAGAAAACGCAGTTTTGTGGCCGCAATCATATTGCAACCATATTTTTTCTCTGAGTGTGCCTCTAAATATGCAGCACTTTTAAGAAAAATTTGCACGCATCCGATTAGGCAGCGGAAGCGGTTGTATATACTCCAACACATACCTGGGTAAACATTATTGGGTAAATCTCTTTCAAGACCCGCTTTAAATGTAGGCAAGGCAGCAGAAAATGTAAAAATCTAATTTTTGGAAGCAACAACCGCAATTTTCTAATAGGATCACCCCAGTTATTGTCCTGCCAAGAGTGCTTTCGTCATAATCTAGGGCTTATTTCCTTTCGAACGACACCAACATATTGTACGACATGTTTATAACTCTTTAACAGCAAATCTTCAAAGTTACCCCATCTTCAAAAATATAGAAATATTATCATTTAAAGATTTCCTGTTAAGTTATAAACATATCACATAAGGGTTTGGCATCGTTAGAAACGAAGTTAACTGTAGATTAAACCATTTGCAAAAATAATCCCATTTTGCAATATTGGTATTACAAAAAAATTCGAAAATTCTTAGGAAGTTAAAAATAGCGGGATTTGTTAAAATGTAAATTTTCACTTTTTTTTTATATTGACAAAAATAAAGCAAATCAAACATATTAGCTAGGTTGCTACTAGTATTTCGATCTGAATATAGATCCCATCAGAACCCGAAGTTTTAGAAAAGTTAGAGGCTGCATAATAGATAGAGCTTTAACAAAAAACATAATAATCATAACTTTTGCTCCATTCTTGTCTATATTTTCTTAACAAGCATCATGACGTTACTAAACTTTGAAAACCAAAAATTTTCAATTTATATAAAAAATTTTAGTTTTTACTCTGGCTGAAGTAATATGCTTTTACAGTTTTATTAAACACAGAAAAAAGTTTAGCTATTTGCCAACTGAAATTCGGCTACAACTACTCAAATTTGGATATTACGAATTTCTGTAGATTGGTACAATTAAACATTAGCTTTCACAACAAAGTTCGGTAAATTCAACTGAATTATATTTTCAACACCCAAAATATTCAGAAATCTAATGTAAATATCGTTGTAATAACTGAATTTATAAGTTGTTACCATTAAAATACACTTTTCAATTCGTTTGGCACTTTATTTCTCTTTGTGTAGTTTTTTGTTTTTATACACTCACAATATTTTTTCCTTAAAGACTACTGAATATACACATTGAATTAACTGAAAATCAGTTAAAAACAGGGCTACTTACTTTTCGTTTAAAACAATTGTAGTTTTTAGTTTATTTTCAACTGTTGAATATTAATCGACAAAATCCATAAAAACAATAGATTGTTTTCGTTTATTTCTATACTCAATATAATATAACAACTTTTTGTTTTGAATAGAAAATTTTAACTGAATATTTTAACTATTACGGAAAGTCCGTTTTTTTTTTATTTTTTTTGTTTAATAACAGACAGAACGTTAAAAAATATATTTCTTTGGTAATTTAACTGTATATTCTATTGAAACAACTTTACCGATTATACTTTTAAACAACTGTTGATTTTTTATGGAAAAGTTCTTGTGAGTGTATATGTATATCAAGATTATTTTTATGTCATTTTTGATTTATAATAAAATAAAATATTTATGGTTTTTGGACTTAAATATACTTTAAAGACTGATGTCAGAATTTATGATTTGCAGTATACAATACCAAAATTCCCGAAAACAAAAATAAAAGTCCAAAAATAAGATTTTTTAAACTTTTGCAGCTGTTTTTACATTTAAAGCTTGATTGGAAGAGTCTTCGCCAATAACTTATGATTGGTTATCTGAAACTGCCTCCGCTACCTCATTGGAGTAGTTCAAATTTGGAAACAGTGGGTTAAATTTTAGATTTGCCCTAAACATTTTTCAATTTTAGAAGCGGCTTGTGGAGAAATGTTTACTTAAATCCAAGAGTTTTTTTAAGACAAATCGCTTTAGCATGAAAAAACTTTTAAGAATAATATGAACACTTTATATGTTTTAAACGATAGTATTTATATGGGGGCAAAAGACTGTGGCCGATTTTTGGGAAAAAAATCTAAAAAACTTTGATTTATTTTTAAATTATTATTTTCAGCGAATATAGTTTTTGAGTGGAAAAAGATACTTCATTTATTTATTTTATTTAATCAAGAATTTATTTGGTTAAATGGCTATTATTCTAAATAATAAATTGAACTCATGTCGTCCCGCCATTAGCAAAAAAAAAATGGGTCTGAGTCGTACCAAATTTGGCATTTCACATTTTCAAATGGGAATATCTAGGGGAATATAGGAGATTACACGCACAAGCGAGCATTTTTTTTTGTTGGTCTCTACAATGTGTATGATCCCAGTAAAAAACGCTGCTTACATGCAAGCAGGTTTGTAAGGGAGTAAGCCAAAAAGAATCCCTTACAAACCTATTTACATATGCTATAATTTTTATATGGCGAATTCCCACTTGGAAGAATTACTTTTGGGCAAAATAAGCGCTGATTTTAGCGCTCATAAAAAGCTGTGATTTCATGGCTTGCAGTAAAATCATATTTCATGTCTAGATTATCACGATGAAAAGTAATAACATGAATATACCATACATAATTTATTTTACATAAAATTCTACAGATAATATTTTATTTTCGTTTAACGCTCCACGTGCTACCTTTTCAGAAACAAGTAAATGACTTATTATTTTTTATTACATACATCAAACACAATCGGAAATCACTCGGGAAAATTGGTACAGATCATTTATAATACACGATATGAAACTTTCTGCATTACAACCTGCATCCTTATAAGGGATTAGGGTAAGCTGCTTACAACCTGCATCCTTGTGAGGGAAACAGTAAGCTCAAAATTTGTGTTTATTTATTTTTATACGAAAATTATTCATTTCTTTTGCTGCTTCTCAATATTATGTAATAGTAAGCACTTACATCAGCGCATTTGTTTTATCCTGTTTCTAAGAGCACGAACATTTTTTACTGGGATGCTATGGGAAAATCGGGTTAGAAACAAAAAATAGCGAGCACTCAAAATTTTTTAAGCAAAAGTGCCTTACTTTGGGTCATATTCTGGGAGGTTCAACATCATACTTAAAATCGATATTATGTGACCTATGCTTGTTTCAAATTTCAATACAATCGGCCTACTTAGTAAGAAATGGCTGAAATATTTCCAGAAACTTTGTGATATATCCCATTGTGTGAGTCGTTACTAAAAAAACTATTTGTTTGAAAAAATTCTTTTTACCTAACAAACCTATATCTCAAATCTTTAATTTGTATATTAAAAAAATCCCAGCGAAACCTCTGTAATAAGTAATAAGTTAAACTCCTCACTCTTGCATTACTACGCAACAGTTGGTAATTACCGCATGCAAATTAGTAATTCCAAATTGACACGTTTAAAACATTTTTGTGGTATAATTAGTTCGTTTTTATACAAAATTTAATATAATTGAGATTGTACCACATAATTGACAATTTTACATAATATTTGATATAAAAATAATATATTTAAATAAAAAGTTTTTGATAACTCCCAGAAAACCATTTTCTGAGTTCTCATAATTAACGACTTTTTTGGAGTCTAAAATATGAACGATTTCTGAACGCTCATAATTTTAAGTCATATTTAATTATTTGTTATGATGCTATAAACACATAGACGACTGCAGCTACACGACTACAGCCTGTCAAAAATAAAATACACACGTTTATATGAAAACGATTATTTTGGCACCAACACAACTACACGGCTACCCGACTACTTTTGCCGCTGTAGTCAACTTAGGTTAATTTCTATTTTTGTTGGCTGCAAAACAAAAATAGTGTTGACAATAAAACAAAATATGTAACAAATTAGTGCTTAAAAATATTTTATTTTGTTAAACACAAAAAACGTCGCAACATCAAATGGTATAATTGCATTAATATTCAAGAGGGGTTATATAAATTTATTTTCACGTTATAATAATGTATTATAAATAAGTAATTGTATTTTTAAGTGAACTTTATATACGTGTCTACAACCAAGCATGTTGTTCTATTTTAATAAAGAAAAAAAAGATGTAATTGGCACTACTGAAACAAAAATGCATTTGTATCAGGGATGTTAAATGTAGTTTTCAATTTTGTACCAACATCCAAAAAAAATTGTACTTTTTGAACGTTGACGGTACCATTTTTTTTAAATTTATTAAAACAACAAAAAAAAAATACATAAAAATTCTCTTGTACAAAAAAAAAAAAAAAAAAACCTTCCAATAACATACATTATATGTATGAATAAAATAAGGCATAAAAAAGTCTTATGAATATATGAGACCAAGTCATGGAATTATTTGTTTAGTTAATAAACTATTTGGAATTTCTACATCATTCATACATACATTCATACATCAAATTTGTCGCTCTTAACCAATCCTTAGTCTGTATGAGACTTGATAATGTTGGCTAATGTAGTCTGTTTCTTTCCTTAGTTTTTATTATATTTTGAAAAGAAAAAAACTCTTTCCACATTTGTAGACCAGTGTGGAATGGATAAAATTCCAGCAACGACTAGAAATGCCTGGAAACATATTGACATTCAGTTCATTTTGAAAATTAGCTACTACCGACCAAAAACTACAAACGTTTTAATTTTTTAACGACTTCAGTTAAAAAAATTTTAGTTTTTACTCTGGCTCAAGTAATATTTTTACTAAGAAGACAAGAGTGGAGCAAAATTAATGATTAATCGGTTTTTTCTGCCTATTATGGAGGCTATAACTTTTCTAAAACATTGGGTTCTGATGAGATCTTTAACCAGATCGAAATACTAGTATTAACCTAGCTAATATGTTTGATTTGCTTTATTTTTGTAAATATACGGAGGTTGAGAGCTCGTTCTAAATTAAACATATATAAGATTGTTTGGAATTTTCTTTCATTTCTTTAACAATAATTTAATTTTCGTTTGAATTTTAACGTCTTTTTCAGACAATTGCAGTTAATACTATAATTAATATGCAATTTTATTTAATTTAATTGTGAAAGGCGTGGTAGAGAAGAATGAGTGTATTTTCTAAAAATCATAACTACATTGCAAATATTCAATTTTTTCTGAATCAGACTGCGCAGTTTCTGGTATTGAACGTTCGTCAGTGACCCTGATTTTTTTTTGAATTTTTGAATAATGTAATATTTGTTATGTTTTTATTTGTTCGATTGCGTCTATATGAAATGTTTCTGTGCAATCACTGACCGTGGTATAGATAAACTGATTTCTAATGCCACATGCACTCGCACTACACGTTAGACAGAGCGCTTTAGCCCTCTGAGCTATAGTTAGGTCGAGTTTTGTTGTGATTAAAACTAGTTTTATTCAATACACGGTGTTTTTGTTCTTGCATACATAATCTCAGAAGTACAACTCCAACAACACAACAGTTCTATTTTTAGAAACTCACCTCACTCTAATGTCCACTGTTTTCCCATATGTTATAAGTGATGCCATATCTATATATCAATTTTCACTTCTTCAGAATTTTAATAAATTCAAAATAAAAGTGAAGTTGGCTGCAACAAGTGTCAATATATGTAAGAGCTGCCAGATAAATTTTGTAAAAAATCGTAAATTTTTAATCGATATTAAAAAAAAAAAATTGCCAACTTTATTCTTCAAAATCCTTAAAATGATGATAAATCGTAAAATCTGGCGGATATAGTCGCATATATTTTAAGAGCTCATTACATAAAACGAATAAATGCAATGAAAAAGGACACAATAACAATTTGTTTGCTATACTAAAAATTCAAAAAGGGGAAAAATTAAAAATTTTTAAATTGTACCAAATGAGTCGCGGTAGTACCACGGTACTTTAGAAGGTCAAAATGTACCAAAAAAGTACAATTGTACCAACTTTAACATCCCTGATTTGTATAAAAAACAGCTGTTGATATTTTTAAATTGAATCGTGATCAGCTGTTTACTATGCTGCTGTCGTTTCCAAAATAATAAGTAGCTGACCACACGGCGACGATTGCAGTCAACGGCATTTTCAGTCGTGTAGCTCTGCTGTGGTCTATGTGTTTATAGCATGAGCCTTTAAAAAATTATGCTCCTGACGCATTTTTGAATATTCATAAAAGATTAAAAATTCAATCTGAAATAAGAGGGAAATATTTTCAAAAGAAAATTTTTAAATGACATGCTCATAAATTACTCTTTTTGTTGAGTACTTTATGAATGCTCAAATATTTAATTCAGGAAAGAGTCCGAATTGTATTTAAAAAAGTATTTTATTTAAACACTCAGAAATTGTTCACAAATATGTACACATTTGGAGTTCACAAATTTTTAATTTTTGTCTGGAAAGTCAAAATACTCTATTATTTTTTTCATTAAAAAAAAAACAATTAAAACGTGTGTTTATACAATAAGATAAAAATAAGAAAATACGCGAAGACAACGCGACGTGTACTATTAAATATTTATTGTGCACTTATCAATGTTAATGTATTTTTGTAAAGAAATGATTAATTTTTTTTTTTTTGCAAAAAGACCGAATAAATATCCTTACTTTTCTCCGAAAAAGTACAAAAAAAAATCCTCATTATTAATCCTGAAATTGAGTAGTTTCACGCTCTTTTTGTGTATTAATAGGGCCCTTGTTTTTCATATTATTTTACTACTCTTGAAAAGGATTGAAATTTCCCCTTTAAGGCTAAAAATTAAGATTCCTTAATGAGTCATAAAGAACAGCCAGAAAAAGGCTTCAAAAAACACGCTCTTATTTTATGCTTTTTTTATAAGTCTTTTTCGTCTCCAAATGTTAACTGGGACTCTTTACCTGTAACTGAGGAATAATATATTACTGAGATAAGTAGTTACCTTGATGGACATGTCCTTGTTAAAATAATAGGGTTCATAATAATAAAGTCAGAAGTTTATTTTTCCACCAAGAACTTATAAAATAAATAATTTATTAATTTTTAATAAATAATGTTTAAATTTAATACCCAATATAAAAAATAAAATTTTCAAAAAAAAAAAATTACATTTATTCTGAATTTAATATGTGTTTTGTAAGGTGTTAACAGAATGTATATGCCGTTGTTAAAATAAAAGGGTATGTAATTGAAAAGTAACCAGTTACCGGCCTTAATTTCTTGTTCCCAAACTTATTACCAGGTAAAGTTTCACAGTGTCACAGAGAAAATTTTTAAAATGACCTAGTGTAGGTGCAAGCGTTTTTGAGTAAATCACTTTTAAATTTTCAGAATTTTGAATACACCCTCAAAATCTGAAGTTATCTTTAAAAAAATAAAAATAAATAAAGGTGAAAGTTTCAAATATTTTGGATAATATCTCCACATGGGGGTCCAATTGAAACACCGTTATCTGTAAACTACTGCTACTGATATAACTAAATTACCAATATCTTTCAAATACCGTTACCGAAATAGCAAACATGCCATTATCGTTAATCACCGTTACCGAAATAATCCGTTAAGATCAGAAGTAATAATCGCTTTAAATATATATATGGGCTATTCTCAAAAATATTTAAAATAGGAGTTAAATTTGTTTGTTTTTTAACTTTATGGTACATTAATATGCTTTAAGAAGATAATAAATCACTCTTTAAGAACGTCACATTCGTTTGCGTGAATCTCTTTCTACAAGGCGCCTAAAAATTATGGCGCTTTAAAAAAATTAAACCTGTAGATTTTTTTTAATTCTTAACTTTAATTAAAGTTAATATAAAGATTCTATTTTTAAATAGATTTCAAAAACATTTCCCTCATTTTTAACATTGTTTTATATATTTGGGGGGTTTCATGGAAATTCACTACCTTATTTTGTGCTTTCTAAAAATATTTGTCTAATTCTGTGGTGCTTCAAAAAATGTAATTTTTTACTTAAATTCGCAGTTTACGAGGCATGAAAACATTTTTTTTAGAGGTTATATTTGAATTAAGAATCATCAGATTAAAACTTTTAAAACTAACTAAATTTCATTTGGTAAATAAAATATTCCTTAAAATTCTTTAATGCTCCTCAAGTTTTGTGTTAGATCATTGGCAAAACGTACAGATAATGTTAATTTTGAAGAATTTTGCAAAACAGTGTTGATGTGCCCAATAAAAACAGGTTTAGGTAAAAGAGTAAAACACATAGTGGTTTTTAAAACAAGTTTGTGATGGCGATCAATTTTGTGCGTTGTCACTATTATTTATACGCTTCTAAAACCCGTTTGTTTGCTATATGAAAAGCAAAAGCAAATTATGCACTTTTTGCACAATTTTCAAAAAGTCCATTTGATTTTTGTATTAAAATTTTTTTATTTGCTCCTCTGATTTTATGTTGTAAATTAAAAAAAAATTCAGTTCACGCAGCAAAATTACATGTCGAATTTATCTCCCAAGTGCGGGGAGATTTTTTTAATACCCAATTTAATCCAAAAGTTGAAAGGCCCAAACAAAAGAAAATAGAAAAACTAGTGAGGTTGTTTTAAACGATTTTTTAAATTTTGCCTAATGATAACATTTATAACTCATATACTCATATGAGTTAATTTTTTATAATCCAAGCATATAACCCGCCTTTTTAAGACAAAAGAAAGATAAGGAACTAATAATATTGGTTTCAAAGAACTTAAAAATTGCAAAGTATTATTATAAACTAGTCAGCTCTTAGAATTCAGACATAGAGACGCTTGAACCATCGATATGTATTGACATTGCCAGAATAACTAAAATAACGATACCCTTAAAATACCGCTACCAAAAAAACTTTAAAGCCGTTGTTTTTAAAATACCGTTATCGAAAAAGCTTAAAAGCCGTTGTTTTTAAAATAACGTTACCGAAATAACTAAAATACCGTTACCGTCAAAATACCAATACCGAAATAAGCAAAGTACCGTTAATGCTAAAAAGCCGACGTCAAAATAACTACAATAGCGTTACGCCTAAAATACCGTTACCCTAAATAAACGAAAATAGCGGTACGCTTACCGATAGCCACATTGAATCGGTTACCATTCATGTTAATAACTGCATGAACAATGAAAAGGATCAACTTAATAATTCTTCGAAATGCAGTGAAAATTGATGGTGAAATATGCTCCCAGTGGCGGAATCGTCCTCTTATGCCGTGTTGCTTTTAGTTGTTTTATAATTATCATTTCTTTTTGTAAAAAAAAATCGTTGCACCCTTTAACCGTTTTACTACCGACTTTTTGTTTGTGAATATATTTCTAGTTTGACTTCAGATTATTTTTAGGGGTTTTAAAATTAGAAAGAAACAAGTTAACGTATATGACCACGGCACCTCCTACCCGCAAAAAATTTGTACAGAGAATATAATTATGTAAACCTCTCAGAACATTTTTACCACTTAAACATTATAATAAGGAAACATTTATATATATTTTTTTTGTTCTGGTCATTACATGAAGCTACGTGCCAAATTTCGTGATACAATCTTTGCTAGTTTTGGAGATACACCAAATGCCCTGTTTTTCTGAGATAAAGGTTTTTTGAAAAGTTTATGCATATAATGACTTTTTTCAGTGACCAACATCCTAATGAACATATTTTAAGAAAAATATAAGTTTTAATTGGATTACCAATTTCTTTATACTTTTTTTTTTAAATGTTTAAACTGTTCTGAACAAGGGTAGTGAATAATATTTCAAAAACAAATACTAGTTTATGAGATTAGTGCAATTCCATATTACCCGCCTGTACCTTATTATAAGCACATTCGCTTCAAACAGAGAGAGAGAGAGCATAAAAGCAAAATGCCAAAAGGCTCAGTATTGTCATGTACTATTAAAAAACATTAGCTGCCAATTAGTGGTGCATTAAAAATTATTTTAAAATAAATTACCAACATAAACACTATGTTCAATTGAACGTAATAGCGAATGTATTTTATAATCTACAAATAATATATACCAAATATACAGATGTGGATATAAAAATAGCAATCAATGAAGGACACATAATAAAAAAAGTAAAGCAGAAGCTAAACCATTTCTAACAGTAGGGCCTCTAACTTGAATAATTTTCATTTTCATTGCACAATTAAAGGTCAAAAAAACATAATTTTTATTTTTAATAAAAATTATATCAAACTTGTAAAAAAGACGAAGTACGGTCTTGTTTACTTCCCCTTTACATCTTGTTTTTAAACAAAACAAGTGTAAAAATAAAAAGGAGAATAAAAACAGCGTGCATTGCATATCTACCAAAGGTAGAGCTTGTACATAACGAAAAAGTTTTCAATTTATTTTTGATCAATGGTGATAATCTTTAACTTCGAGGTTATATATTAGTTCTCATTCAGTGGGAAAACTTGTTATATGAATGTTTGATGTTTGCATGCGATTGTCACTTCTTTAAACCGTGTTCTGATGGTGGGAACCTAGAAAATTCCCGAAATAGATCTATCAACACATTCCTGAAAGTGGTCAATTAATAAATTAGAAAACAAAAACTCTAGATTATTTGTTAGGACAATATCCTAATAAAGAAATAAAGAGTATGGCCTCGAACTTCATTGCAAAGGTCGAAAAAACATAATTTTTATTTTTAATGAATATTATATCAAACTCATTTCTAACATTGTTAATTTTAACACCATTTAAAATGCTGGAGCTTTTAAATTTTCCCAAATCGTGTTTTTTCAGAACAAGTTGCTGAACAGGTTCTTGGAGTTTTAAATAAAATGGAATTGTTTATTAAAACAAAAATACTTTTCACGAAAAAACTAAAATCGGCATTATATTATATAATTCTGACTGCATATCGGAGTATAATGGTGTGTCTAGGTCAGGGTTGGCAAAACTATGTTTCACAAATAAGCAGCAGCACGAGACTTTAGGGTTAATATTTAAAAAAAATCGGAAAATTCTGTAATAAATTTGTTAGAGTAGCATCAGATTAATGGTATTTACAGTGTTTCGATAGGAAAAAGTTTCATAGTTGGAAGAAAAATAAGAGAAAAATCGAACAGCAATGGAAAAAACTGTATAGCTTCAACTTTAAAAAATGCGAGTATGACTTTTGTTTAGTTTTTCTTAACTCAAATATTAGCATGTTTATTTGCATCAAAATGGTTAAGTTTTTGCAAAATTCTGTCATTTATTTTAAAACAACTTTTCGTCGGCTTGCCTGCAAGTTGTGCAATATGATTTTCAATAAGTTTTTAGGAAAGCCAAAAAACTGATTCATATTATAATTTTAAGATATTTTATTGACAGCATATGCCTTTTTTTAAAATATGTTCATACCACACATAACACTTTTTGTTCAAAGCAAAAAAAGTTTAGTTTTTTTTTTACATACATGAGTTACAGTTTTTGTTGATCGAAAACATGTTTAGTTTTAATTGTTGAGAATAATATAATATTAGACACATATTTTATTTTGGTGCGCAATCTCACGTTTAATGGTTAAAAATGGGGGGTAAATTAGAACACTTTTGTGTGAAACGTCTTTAAAATTTGCGAAATACAGATTTGTTTTACGAAATGTTATACGAAAAAACAAAAATTTTGATACAAATATTGCATATGCTGCACAGTGAGATATCTCACAAATTCTTTGGACATAATTCGTCCATTTCATAGTTAGTGGTCCGATTGCACTTAAATTTGGAGCAGTGTGAGCCAATATCGAACATAAGTTTTGATCTTGAACCTTCTAAACCCCCGGGTGCGACAATATGACCACCCAAAGTAGAAAAGTTTTTGCATATAAAATTTTGAATGCTCACCATTGTTTTGTTTCTAATCAAATTTTCAAAGCACTAACATATTTCTAATCTGCAAGTAGATACTAACAAAACAACATGCGAACATGAGTGAGCTGAGTGAGTGGTTCCCGATATATTCGCATTTGAAAATGTGAAGGTACAAATTTGGTTCGACTCAGGTCCAGTTTATTGCGAATAGCGGGTTGAAATATGTGCCAATTTCTTTTTTAAAATATTGAATATTTAACAAAATAAATTTTTTATTAAACAAATTTATGGGGAACATTAAATTTGTTGATAATAATAGAAACCCTATTTTTGCAAAAAAAAAACTTCTTTGCTGCACTAACAGAGCCAGTTAAACATGGAATCAAAAGGCATTGGGCCTAACACCAGTTGTTTATTACTCATACTTCTATTATTATGAACAAATCTTTAGATAGATTCGCATTTTTTTACATAAACAACCATATTGATATTACATCCATACATCGACATCGACAGATCCAGGAAAATTATAGTGTTAAATATGTATTTTGTATGTATTAATGTCCGGCCAATTGTAATGTTCAACTACAAATAACAGTAAAATAAATAATCGTTATCAAAAAAACGGCAGCAAAAATGTATGTAAAATTTGCGCAAAAAACTGTGGCAATGTGAGATTTGTAAGCAAAGGTACGTACATTAAGGTATGCTAAGAAAGTATATGGACACGTTTTGTATGCAATAATAAACATCAATTTCAACAAAAAAGTTAATAGAACGAAATTGGTTTATTTTTGTGAAACATGTTGAAAAATTGTCTAAAATAGCCAAGAACAGTTAAAGTGATGCGTAAACCACTTAACAATAGATTACAACTTAGAAAAAAATAAGAAAATAAGGGTTCACTATAGGGAACATTATGAAAATTTAATTTTCACATTTTTGTTTTTTATGGAATTAATTTTGTTGTTGAACCCAAATGGCCTGTCAAAACATATCCTGGTCTGAGTTCCATATTTCTTAAAACTCGAAAAGTCGATTTGCTGCTCATACGGAAAACTCATTTTACCAAAAGTTGTTTAAGCATGCCTAAAAGAGTGTCCCGAATATTTCACTTTTTCGAATTGGATGAAAGAATACCACTCAATCAATATAGCAGAATATGGGACAAATAAGTAAACAATTTTGGAATTGGATCTTCAGTTCTCTGCCAGCGATTGAAGTTGTAGGTTTTAGCGCATTTTGACCAAAAAAAAGTTTCGAATTCTTTTTCGAAGTAGGGCTAAAAAGTTTCGTAATTTTTGGCTTATTACTGAAACAATTTGTTTAAATTTTCAAATCAAAATCTAGAAGTCTATTCTAGTTTTCAGCCAACATACTGGGCCACTGATCACATAAAATACTATATTAATTGACTTTAGTGCAGTAAGGGACATTTAAGTTCCTGTTGGCAAATTTCTTCACTCCTGTCACACTAAGCAGTAAGATTGTAGAAAACCTGAAACCATGTGTTCTTTATAATACGCACAAGGATTGAGCCCAACACAAGTATCTAGTTTCAACCTCTCCACAGAAGCAGTGGTACAATTAATCAAAATCATCCAACAAGCTGCTTGGAACAAAGGTTGTAATAAATTTGTCCCTTTTTGAGAAAAATCTGGGAACAAACATGACACAACAAAAGAACTCAAAACGCTTTTAAGTTTTGATAGACATAATGAAATGAATAACTATTTGTTAAACTTAGATAACACAAAGGCCACTGATTACTCGTTATGATAGGCCACAAAAGACTTTATTAAATCAACACAGCATGGCCCTCCAATTCATAAGCCCAACATAACTTGGACAAGGGGTGACTTCGATATAGGTGAAACATTTGCAGTTTATATTCGTTCCAAACAGATATGAAAGTCCACCCGAATTTCCTAACAACATTGGTCAGACTCTTAATGAATCATACCAACTCGATTTACCAATTAAAAAGTTTTATATTAATGATGTAAAAAGTTTACTTGATGAACAAAATGCTTAGGTTATGAAGGTACTAAAAGCGCTGCCGAAATATGGATTGCAGTTTATCACGTTCATATATAATGCACTCTTAATTAAAATATTTTTTCCTCCTCAAATGAAAATTTTTTGAAAGATGATAATGCACTAAGGTACAGATTTTTTTAAAAAAATGGATGAAATTGGTCAACTGCCAAATGCTAAATGATTAAAGAGGAATTAAAAACCATTAATATGTGCAAAAAATTGGGGTGTTAACCTCAGGAAAAATATGCTGCATAATGTTGCATATACGTAACGAATAATTTCAATCTATTTGTCACCTTAAACATGCATCTAATTCTAAATATGTTTCTTAATTATTATTATACAACAACAGCAATAATTATACAACATTAGCAAGAATATCCAAATTAACGGCAAAATTTGAAATAAATGAATTTTTATAAGTAAAAAATTTAATTTTTCATTTGTCAGTAAACTTAAAAAGTCGAACGTTTTTTCGAGTTGTTAAAAGTAATAAAAGTGTAAAAAACTGAATAATCACAAAATTTAGAATGTGTTCTTAATTTTAAAAGTATAAACATTTGTTTAAAAATTCGTGGAATATATTTTTATAATTTCGATTTTTTACAGAAATGTAACAAAGTAGTAAAAATAATAGGGTAATAATAAGTTTGTTCGCTTACGCAAAAATTTGTACAAGTTTGTACAAGTTTTTACTGGAAAGTGTTCGTTTACACAACAACTCAGTAAAAAATAGTAAAAGGAGAGAGTGAAGTGACATGTTGATACCAAAAGCTTACAAGTTTTTACTGGATAAATTTTGCCAGTAAGAGTTTGCAAAAAAAACAAATTATTGAAAAAATATGCTTGTTTTTTTCTGCCAGTAAGAATTTGTAAGAAAAAAAAAACATATGATTGAAAAAATATGCTTGTATTTTTAGTAAACAAAAAAAAATATTAATCTAAATTATAATTGTTTATGGATTTAAAGTGAAAAATAAAGGGTCCGCCATCTAACGTTTTTTTTTTTTCAACTAGTGCTTATTTCGTGAATGGTAACACTTAGCTCATGTCTGATTTGACAGATAATTAGTTTGATCCTTCCGCTGAACGAATATGGTTGTGTATACGCTTGAATAACGCTGGGAAATATTGCGACATTACTTTGAAAATCATGGTAATGTTGGAGAATGTGTGCGAAAATTACAATCGATAATGTGCTTAAAAATTGGACCGATCGTGTAGGCTACTGCATGGCCAGCCGAGGCAGCCATTTGAATGAAATTATTTTCCATTATTAACCGGAAGGATTGTACTTTCAAATAAAAAAAGAAATTTGAGAAAGTATTCAGTAGTTTTTTTTATAGCATTTTCAAAAAAAAAAAGTTATTTGGCGGACCCTTTATTAAAGAATTAACTATGAAAGAAGTTAAAAAACATTTTAAATTGTTTCTGGTCGACAATTTCAATTACCTTTTATATTTTCCATTACGACAAGTTGATTTTTTTTAATATTTGGTATTTAAAATCAGCTGTTTTATATATTTTACCAATTCTTACAAATTTTCCGCTCATTTACTTTTTTGTAAATTTGTCTTACTCTCTGTAATTTTGTTACTGAGTAATTTTTACTGGACTTTACTGGGAAAGTAATCGAACAGACTTAATATTATCTTTGTATATGTTTTTTTTTTAATAAGTGACAAATGTAATAATAATAATTTTCAACAGTTTTATTAGCTTTTTGTTTTTATATACATCGGGATTATTTTTATGTTATTTTCAATTTATAACGAGCTTTCAAAAAAAGCAATTCAAACATATTAGCTAGGTTGGTACTAGTTTTTTGATCTGGCTAAAGATCTCATCAGAACCTGAAGTTTTGAAAAAGCTAGAGCCCCCATAATAGGCAGAACTTTAACATGAAACCTATTAATCATCAATTTTGCTCCAGTCTTGTCTTCTTAGTAATCAAGCACGTGGTTAGGGTCTTTTCCTAACAAGCATCATGACGTTACTAAACTTTGAAGACCAAAAATTTATATAAAAAATTTTTAGTTCTTACTCTGGCTCGAGTAATATTTTTTACAGTTTTATTAGTTTTTTATTTTTATATACATCGAGATTAAACATTTTAGGAATATCGTCTAGGTGGTTAGGAGCAGAAAAAGAAATATGAATTTTCAGGAAATAAACCCCGGAAAAAATAGCCCCAATTTCGTGAGCACTCTGATAATAATTCATGCGTAAACTTACAAAAAAATGTCGACATAACCAACATTTTTGTAAAATAAACGAAAATTTGTTCATTTTACGAAATTTTTTGTAGTTTTGAAAATAATTTCGTATTTTTATGCATGGATTATTATGAGTGCAGTAACTATATTTGTATGCTTCAAAAATAGCGCTTAACCGCCTTTCATACAATAAAGCAATTAGGGAAGGCATTCTATTGTGCTTTCTTAAGAAGTGAATAATGCACATAATGAAGCAGTGAAGAATACAAACAATGAAACATTAATGTTGTCAACACAAAAAAAAACGCTTTTCATTACCTACGAAGATATAAATTTATTTCTTCTTAGAGCACTTGAAAGAAGCGCTTTTCACCTGCTTAAAAGAGACATACTAAGTGGGACATCGCGAAAAAAATCATGCCTTCTAGATTTACTTTGGAAGCGTTCATTAATTAAATAATGCCTTCCAGAACTGCTTCTGAGTAAGCACTTTTTTTTTGCTGGGTAGGATTAACTTTCAGCAAATGTGAAAATGTAGAGGTATACTTTGCTTAATGATAAATAATAACACAGACCAAAGAGTATACTAACCATAAGACCAGAATATACTTTCTAAAGGCTTGACGTGCTGAGAACTTGAATCTGACATCAGAATTTACCCATCAAACCAAGTTTTTGTCATATCTTAAGTTTTAATAAACCCTGTTCTTCGCTATATTCGTGACGTTATAGTATCGCTAATTAAGATTTATTCACAAAACTTTTTATGTCATATGTTGCTTTTTAAATTAAGGTTTGCCCTATTCGATATCTCATTTCTTCTCTGAAAATCGTAAATTGATATTCATTGGTGTGACATTTTCGCTATTAATACAATACTCCATACTAATAAAGGGTGTCCCAAGAAGAACGCAATTTTTAAATCTGGCAACATTCGAAGTGTCATTGTTTGACATTTGAACAATTGTTATTGTTTGCTAGTAGAAGGTACGAGGTTAGTAAAAATGGAGCGCTACACGAATGAACAACGCATTCTCATTGTGTTAATTGGGTATTGGAGAGACAACATGAAAATGCTGATTTTGCCGATAAAATCATCTTCAGTGACGAGGCCCATTTTCATCTTGATGGCTTCGTCAATAGGCAGAATTGTCGCATTTGGGGTGAGGAAAATCCTCGAGTGATTCACGAGAAGCAAATGCATCCTCAACGTGTCACTGTGTGGTGTGGTTTTTGGGCTGGAGGAATCATTGGACCTTTTTTTAAGGTGTTCGGTATCGTGAAATGATAACCAGATTTTTCTTGCCTAGAATTGAAGAAATGAATGTGGAGGGCATGTGGTTCCAACAAGACGGCGCCACATGTCATACAGCCAGAGAAACAATTCAATTGCTGCATCAGTCATTTCCCGGTCGTGTTATTTCGCGTTTTGGAGATCAGAATTGGCCGCCTAGATCGTGCGATTTAACACCATTATATTTTTTTTTTTTGGGGTTTTTTGAAGTCGATGGTTTACGCGAATAAGCCGACGACGACTCAAGCCTTAAAAGAGGAAATTGGACGCTGCATTAATGAAATACCGCAGCATTCATGCAAAACGGTCATTGAAAATTTCATTAAAAGATCGCGTGCATGCCAGCAAAGCCGCGGAGGCCATCTGCACGATATATTGTTCATACATAACCTCATTCTGTCTACTTTACGATATAATAAAGTTCCACGATTTTTTTTTAAATATCTGTGTTTTATTTAAAATTTAAAAATTGCGCTCTTCTTGGGACACCCTTTATGTACACGTGATATTAATTATTTTAAAGAAAGTTATCTAACACAATAAATGAATTATCTGAAAAATTCAAAAAGCTTTTTGATGAAAAAAAGTCGTACTATCAAACACTAACAAATATGCGATGTCACATGCTTCAAAAGTGCCGAATAGCCACGTGAAAATACCGATATGTTTATTTTATACGATTTTGTTACATATAAAATTCATCTAAATAAAAAAATATGAAATATATATATATATTTTATGTCCTATGCAGGAAAGGGTTAACAAAATATGTAAGAAAGCTTTTTATTGGGTCATAATCAACAAATGAAGAAGATGGGCTACCTATTTTTCCACAAATATACTTAGTCCACAGATCGGACAAGTCTTTCATTATCGGGCGGTGTTAGCCATGTATTAAAAATTTCGAAGTGTGATGTGTTGTCACTCATTGTATATTTTTAATAAGTTTTTTTTTTTGTTTGAGGCCCAATCTCAAGTTTAAGAGTTAAAATGTTGGCCATGGCCATTAATACATATCCGAATGGAAACATGTCTGCAAATAATAAAATTCAGATCTTTCTGAACGCAGTTTTGTTGTACTCGTGAAACCAAATATTGCCTATGTAATGTGTTCGGGTTGCCATTTATTTAAATTATTTAAAATCTAGCCTAAAAAGCTCTTCGCAAAGGTCGCATGAAAGCCGAACAATTACAAAAATCGAAAAAAGCTCAGACACCCCTCGATTAAAATTAATAAAAATTCATATACACATTTTTTATTAAGCTAAAAATGTGTATATGATAACACAGGTTTGATATCACTTAAAACACATTTTTATGAATAACAAAAATATTTGAAAGTTATCGGACATTCTTCGTATATCAGTTAATGCGATATACGAAACAATTCGAAATAAATCGTTAAAAAAAAATGATTTACTTTGTTTTCCTTTTTTTTGATCACATATCTAAAAAAACCAAAAGTCAAGATAGATTGGCCAAATCTTACTCTGTGCGCTGTATTTCTATATATTTCGCAGGCTTTTGACAAGCGTGGCACAAAGGCCTGCTTTACAAATTAAGAAAAAAATACATGTGAATTTATCCGTTAACCCATTGACGACCGAACTTAAACAGCTGAAGCTTTTTGCCAAAACTGCGTTGAGACTTACCACTAAAAATTAATTCTGTACTGTTTTGTAGCTTTACTGCTCCGCTATCAGAGAAATATTGCACTAAATCTAAAACATTAATATATTAAAGCTTCTGCGTTTATTAAGATTTTAATTTTGTATTTTGTGTTAAATTTTGCTAATTCAAAAATGTAAGCACAAACTAAAAATAGCATTCTTAACATTAGAAGAACCAAAACAAAAACGAAATAAATTAAATAATAAATTTTGGATTTCAAACTATTACGCTACAATTTATAGGTATTACTAAAAAGCTACATCTCTTTAGTGTATATCATAACAAGTTTTGTTAAAATCGTCCTGCAGGTTTTCCTAACATAGCAAAAAGTAAAAATGGGGCATAGATAAACCATTAGTAGTCAAATTGTTAAACAAGGTGAAGAAATATCATCCTTACACAAGTTAAATGCTGTTGTCCCACAAGGTAACATCTTCGGACCATTGCTAATAAGAATGTAACATAAATATCTATTCTCCCAAAATAGTGCATTAAAGTGCACTTAAACTGATTACTCGCAAAAATTCGTAGAAAAGTAGAACACATTTTGATCAAAATTTTTTTTATCTAGAATTAACTAGCACTGACTGCGCGCTATGCTTTAATAAAGAAATCTCAGGTAGGCGATTCTTAATGGTTTGCGAAGTGGTGAATTGATAATCTCTGTCATTTGCTATCATTCTTCTAAAATCAGTGTTGCGAACTTTACTATTTATGGTGCTTTTCCAGGACACAAAACGCTAAAATTTTACTCCTGGTGCCAAACAAAAAAAAAAAAAACGCTAAATTGGTGCTTTTGTATAACGTTAGTGATTTTAAACCAATTTCGTTTAAAACATCTGTACATGGTTCAAAAAACTCTAAATTATTTTTTTTTTATTTTTAAACCTTTTATAAAATAATACAAAATTTAAAAAAGTAACGCAAGTTTTTTCAATATACGAATAGTTTCAACTATGATCTTTAATTTACACGTTTTGAAAGAGTCGATAATATTTTCTACACACAGAAAATAAATTGGTTGGAAATCGGTTGAAAATATAAAAAATTATTTACTCAATAATAAATTTTACACCGATTATAGAATTTTCTTATTTGTAACAATAAAAATATTCGTCCACTCAATAACTTTGTAATACAAAACAAATGTAATCTGCAATACTCCAACAAATGGGTAAACCAACCAATACTGAAGTGAAAAAATAATTGTGGTAATGATCGGTGGACCCAATCGTTACAGTAAATACATATTAGTACTTGGAACTACCAAGGTTTAGCACGAACAGATTTTCAATATTCACATCTAAATACAAAGTCAATAAAATTATGGAAATTTTATTTTGATATAAAAAAAAATAATTATCAATAATGTTAAACAACATGGGGAAAGCTGAAAAAATCAAGTAATTGGAAGAAAGTATTGTTCAGGTTAGTACCAATATAAAAATAAATATAATTCCAGTATTCTAACAGAAATGTAGGTCTTCTTCTTCGCTTTAGTTGAAACAATCTATTCAAAAAACCCGTATGGAATTAAATATAATGTCCAAGTAGAATAAAATTCAGAGCTCGAAGATATTTGAAAGAATACATGATTAATTAATTAATGTATTCCTAGAATCTCAGTAGGAAGACTTTTTCAAAGGAAAATAAGAGAACTTGCAGCTGAAATTTTGTAGGCGATATACATATTTAGCATGGTAATTCATGGTTTTCATTTTCGTTTTGATATTTTTTAACATTCATAATTTTGTTTATATGTATAAAAATTGAATAAAACATAAGTATATTGTAAACAGTGTTTTATTTATTTCGTAAGTCATTTTATAAAAATTTCGGTCCATTGTACGGAATATGCTGTGGTAGACATAACTGCAAATGACGATTGCTGTAACCGAATGTTATAGCACATATGACCACCTAAATTCGGCTGGAGACAACTTCGGTTGTCATAACGAATCTGTTCTCTGTGTGTATGCATCTATTTAAAGTTGAAATTTCTCATTTTGAACGATTTCGTTAATAAAATATCTAAAACGAAAAAGACATCCAAGACTTTAACACATACCTTAAGAGCATGTGATTTGCATTGTGATTTGGTTACCTACTTTATGAAAAAACTCGCGCACTTTTAGTTTAAGAAAAAAATTGCTTAAGCAACAACAATTTGATATATTTTTATGCACACAGAAAATAAATCTGTTGGAAATCAACATGATTTTATCATTACAACACAGTTATTATAATAACTAAATAATATCAACTGTATTATTACAAATTGTAAATTAATAACAGAAAATTAGAAAGATATACCAAATATTGGTCAATTTTAGTGGTTCCTAACCAATTTTTATCTTATTAAAATGTTATTAATAAATTCGGTAATTGCAATTAAATAAAAAATGTAATTCAGTTTTGTTAGTTTTTTGTTTTATATAAAGGGTGTTTTTTATACAGCTATAGAACATTAAGTTGGCAACACTTTTTTAACTTGCGGCAATTTTGTCAGTTGTCAATTGATTTATGTTTAGTTTGGTTTGGAATTTCAACATAAATAGACTGACGCCTGAACAAAGCTTCCAAATTGTGTAAATTTATTTTGAAAATCATGGTTCTGTTCGAAATACGTATCGCGCACTACGTAAATTTTACGGTCAACATAATTGTCCATCAGAGCAATAAATTCGATTAAATTTGGACGCTTTCGCCCCACGTTTACTCTAAATGATAATATGCATCCACAGAGACGTCGTACAGTGCGTAAAAAAAATCATCTTTGTTTTAATCCATTTTAAAGTTCTATACCTCTTAAACAAACACCATTTATTTGGAGCAACTCCTTTCGAGGACATTTTTTGGAAAACTTAACAAAATTTGAATGTCTTCATCAAAGTTTGCATAATTTTAAGAAAGATATTACTTAAATTTAATAAGACTATAAATTATCGTTGCTGTTATTTAAAAAATCTTTAACACTTAGTTGCCTGGGGACAAAAAATACCCATTAAACTAAATTTTAATTATGACTGCAAGATTGTAGAGCTTTTAAATTGATTAAAAAAAAATCTTAACGTGATAGAAATAATTATTTTATGTGGCTTGATCAATATAAGTTTAATTTTCATACTTTTGGCCAGAAAAAGACACACTAGGAAATTTACAGAATAACATCTTTTATAATTTTCGCAAAAATATCACTTAAATTTGATAAGACTAATAATATATACCTTTATTCAAAAGATATTTAATCCTTAGTTGTCGGGGGACATAAAAGACCTTCATTCTAAGTGTACAGTTTTGTTATTAATTTCGAATAAATTCCTATTGAATATTAAATAAGTCGTAAGAAAACTGCAATTTACTTATTTTAGTATTTATTTTTATTCCTTAATTTTGAGGATTATTTAATTTTACTCGTGAACTGATGAAACTTTCTTAAAAATAACAAATACTCAAAATACTCGTGTTCACTAAAGAACATTCTGCTGAAAAGTATAAGGTCCAAAAACAGTACTTAATTCGTCTGTAGAATACGCGAATCTGATATTTTATTCACTGCTTGAAAACGAATGTTTACTAAACCTTACAAAAATCTTTTATAATTATACAAATATTTTCCATAAAAATTCAAATAGACCTCACAATTGTTTGTATTTTTCAAATTTAACTACTGTATAATAATAGTTTTTCTAATGTCTTTTAATAAAATAAGATTCGGCCCCGAAATTTTTTAAAAAGCGCTTGTGGAATACAATTTTATGTTGAATTTTATTTCTTAAATTTGACCTTAATTTTCGAAGAAACCAGTTGTGTTGCAAAAATTTGAAGACTATATTCGGACTAAGCACGGAAAGGTTACTCAAAAACGTGTATTCGCATCACCGAGATATCCGAAAATTTTATACTGAAAATTTTTGCGGGTTTTTTTATAACTTTTTCAGCACACAAAAAAAAATAATTCACACGAAAACATTATTGATTGTTAATGTATTTTAAATAAACTAATCTAGAAAAAATTGTGTGTTACTAATTTGAAGTTTCTAATTTTTAAGATCTGAAATGTTACGATACGAAAGACCTATTGCTTTTATCGATTTTTTAAATTAGCTTATTCCCAGAAAACCTTAGTGCTTGCCCAGAAGCCGTTCTGGAAGGCATTATGTAATTACCGAGCGTTTCCGAAACACTTCCTGAAGGCATAATTATTGTTCGTGATGCCCCGTTTGATATGTCTCTTTTAGCAGTTGAAAATCGCTTCCTGCATGTGCTCTAAGAACCAATAAATTCATGAATTCGCATGAAATGAGAAGCGTTTTTTGTGTATTGACAACATTTATGCATTACTTACTGCTTCATTGTAAGCAGTATTTATTGCTTCATTGTAAGCATTATTTATTGCTTCAATTATATCAAAGTGCGTATTTAGTAGGTTTCAAGCAAAAAATATATTTACAATTTTTCAAATTTAACACCAAAAATAAAAAATTACAATTACTCTTCTGACAAAGGTTATAATATGTGTTTTTAAAACACCATGTACTTTGTTGTATGTTGTAATAAATTAAAAAAAAAAAATGTGACTAAATGATATTAATTACACATATTTACGTTCATGTTTAATTATCACAATTATTTTTTTTTGGAATATGGTTATCGACGTGACATTGGTGATTGTTCCCAGCAAAACTACACATTACCAAATAATGGGTAAAGTAATGTACGCCTAAAAGAAGCGGGTGGGCTCATTACCTAGTAGGGGGTAAAGTAACTGGTTACTTATAAAGTTACCAGGTGTGAAAAATAATGTGCATATAAATAGATTTTCATAAAAAAAAGTTAAAAAAAAAACTATTACAAATATTTTTTTAATTAAATATATAACGTGGTCGCGCTGAGATTCGAACCTGGAGCTCTGGTTGTTATAATAATAGGTTGCCATAAATGTAATGCTTACAAAATGTTAAGCATTTCATGGTACCTAAATGTTACATTCTTGCAAAAAATACTACTTTACGTTGATATTTCAAAAATAAATAATGCATTAGTTAACCCATTATCGGTAACTGATTACTTTTTGTTGGAAAATTATAATACAGAGAAAGAGTATACATTAAAAGGTTATGCATTACTTCATCGCACCCATTACAAAGTTTTACTGGGTAGCTGGTACATGGTTGTAGTTGGTAAACATTTTTCATTATAATTTTGACGCTGTTCGTGGTGTTTCTTGCATTTGTAATGTCGTGTTCAAATTTTAATATATTATTTGTGTATTTAAACAACGAGTATAGAAAGCTAAATATATTGGTGAATACCCAAGGAAGAATTTTAACATTAGTTGAGAGTCTTAATATGTTGCTTAACAAATATTAATAAATTCTTTGATAACAAACGAAACATAAATCATTGTTTTACTAGCAAGAAATTTAGTTAAAATGTGTTTTATTAACACTTTGACAACGAATGGTTGATACATGTCCCATTTATTGTTTTTGTTGTATTAGCTTCACTTTCCACTAATTCTTCGAGTGTGATGTGTATCGACAACAGCTAGATGTATTTTTCAGATCATACCAACCACTTGGACCAATATGTTCTAAGAACCGAATATGGTGACCCCGAAGTTAAAAAATATGTTTTGTGCGTTATTTTTGATACTTTCCGGTGGAATAGTAAAATCCAAATAACTGGTTGCAGAACAGCTTATACTGCTTTATAACAGGTTCTAATTTCTGTTCTGCAACCGGTTCTTTTTATATGGAGTTTGTCCTATTTGCAAGAGGCTCTTTACCTCCAAACAAGAACAGGTTGCTTTAAAACTGGTTCTAGAACTGGTTCTGGGGCAATGACACCTTATATTTTGACCCCCAGGAACCTGTTCTAGAACCAGTTCTATGTATCGGGTGGTAAAAGAAGTTGTTTTAGAACAGGTTCAGAGGTAACCTGTTTTAAAAAATGTATTTTATTTTATTTTCTCGATCGCAATTGGGGATAAGGGACCTTTTGGTAGGACATGCTCCGCTCCTTTAAGTGTCAAGAAACATTGAGATATTTGGATTTGTTTCATTTCAATTTCTACAATACACTGACAGAATATGGGACATATATATCCTATTGGTCTTCAAAGTTAAAAAATGGGATGTTTTTGTTCGGTTATTCTATTTTTATTTTTAATTTATAACCATTATTTTTGAAAACAAGCATATCAAACATATTAGCTAGGTTATTTACATCTGGCTAAAGATCTCATCAGGACCTGAAGTTTAAGAAAAGCTAGATCCTCTAGAAAACGCAGAGCTTTAACAAAAAACCTACTAATCATTAATATTACTCCAATCTTGTCTTCCTGCACTCATAGAAATAAACCTGTAAAAATATTACAAAAAGCTACTAAAAGTTAGGTAAAAAAACACATTGCAAAACTCTGTAAAATTAGCAAAAACTTTTATCAAATATTTGTAGACTCATAATAGCAAACAAAAACTATAATATTAACAAAATGTTTGCTATATTTACCTCAAATTTAGTGGAATGCAAATATCAGTTTATTTCGCTAAAATAAACAGAAATTTTTGTTAACAAATTGCAGATTGCTGAATTCATAAGGACAGACTTTCATTCGCATTAAAAAAAAAAACTTTCAAAATTTCACATGTTTTAATGATTTTTTGTCTGCTAAGATTTAGTAAACGTTTTTTTTCTAAATTTAGCAAATTATTTTGTTACTTTCAGTTAACTAAAATTAAGCTCAAATATAACTAAATATTTGTCAATTCAAAGGATTTATTTTTGCTATTATTTTGACAAAATCTAACTATCCCTCGATTTACACGATACTTTTTTTATACGATTTCGCTTTATCACGATTTTTTTTTAGTTCTCGTTAAAATCTAGGAATATGGAAATTACCTCGATTTACACAATTTTTTTTTTTTTTTGATTACTTAATTAAAAAAAATTTGTATACATATTAACGTTAGTAAAAAATTAATGTATAAGTTAGCTCATTGTTGTACTTCTTTAATTGATTTTTTAAAATATCGGAATTAAACACATAAGTTCATTGACAATAAAACTAATAAGGGAACTCTCCGTGTATGCAGGTACATATAAATGTGTGCGCAAACACAAATCAGTCATACAAGTCCGCTAGTTGTAGTTTTTTTGGGGAAAAAAAAATATTATAAAATTTATATAAATAAATCGGGTTATATATAATAACACTGCTATTTTTTGTTAAGCTTTTATAACTCGATCGATATTTAATAAAAATAAATACATAAAAAAATACTCTATATATAGCATTAGCCTTTTTTCGATTCACACGACTTTCCATACAAATTTTTTTTGTATTCGATTTACACGATTTTTTCTGGAACGTATCTATAGTGTAAATCGAGGGATAGGTGTATATATTTTTTTTTTTTAAAAGAGAGGCAACACTCAGGAAATACTTCCTATATTTAGTGTGTTGCTTTCTTTGGAAAGGGATAGTATAGAGATAAAAGGTGGGGAAAGATGAAGGACTTCAGACATGGCAACACTGTAATTGCGCGAGATGATAAGTCTTAGAACAGTTATTGCTCGCCACCTGATGGAGAGTTGGCGAACTTATTGAAGCTTTTTGGTTCATAGCCCTGATTCATTATTTTACTTCGGTGGGGTTAATTGCTATGGGAACACCGAAGGTGGACATTGCGATACGTATGAGGGATAGAAAAAACTCATACATATTAATTTGATGTTGCCGGCACCGGGGATCGAACCCGGGACCTTCTGTGTAAAAGTCCAACGCGCTAACCATTACACCACAACGCAATAGATTGTTTTCGTTTATTTCAATAATCAATATAACATAAGAACTTTTTGTTTTAAATAGAAAATTTTAATTAAATATTTAAACTATTACCGAAGGTCCGTTTTCTGTTTATTTTGTTTTTTGAATAACAGACAGAAAGTTAAAAAATATATTTCTTCTAAACTAAAGTAGATTTTATTTGTTAAGTTCTTAGATGGGATAAATATCTTACAATATAAAATCTACAATTATATGTTTGTTGATATCGGACGATCATAAAAGGAATCTCTGCCTTAAGTTCCTATGTTCTAGTTAGTTAAAGGTGTCACATCGTTCTTGCAAATATACCATCGATACATCTATCTTAGTAGAAATGCTGTTCAATTTTCAAATGTTTATGCCAAATTTAATAATAAGAGCGCGTGCAATCATATACTATCACATCAGGTCAAAATCCGGGTACAATACTGTCTTGTTTAATAAAATCAATAAAATTATCTATATATATAAAAAGAAGTGTACATTTTGATTGTCACTCCATAACTCGAGAACGGCTGCATAAAATAAAAAATGGCTGAATACGATTTGTAGAACATGCAATGAGGATGGTTTAAAAAAAAATTGTTTAAAAATATTATCGTTTGGTCGAGATGTGGTGATTTTTCTGAACATTAGTTATTTTCATATAAATTGTGTGAATATCAAAAATTTTTGCTTTGTTACACAGTATTGCTTGGGTACGGGTACATTCTTCTTCGAAATATGAATCCAACACGACTTTGTAACGGAACCAGAGCTTCGATAAAAAAAAAAAATTTGAAGGCAAAACAACGTTTGTCGGGTCAGCTAGTATAAAATAGATATGAGTTTGATATAATTTTTATTAAAAATAAAATTTATGTTTTTTTCGACCTTTAAAATGAAAATTATTCAAGTTCGAGGCCATACTATATATTTCTTTATTAGGATATTGTCCTAACAAATAATCTATAGAGTTTTATTGTTTTCATATTTATTATTTGACCCTTTCAGGAAGTGTTGATGGATCATTTCGGGAATTTTCTAGGTTCCCATCATTAGAACACGTTTTGAAAGAGGTAACAATATCATGCCAAACACCAAACATTCATATAAACTAGTTTACTCACTACATCAGAACTAATATAACTATATATATATATATATATATATATATATATATATATATATATATATATGAGCTCGAAGCTAAAGATTATCACCATTGTTAAAAAAATAAATATGTATTTTTTTAGCGCTTCAAATACACATTAAATTGGAGATTTAAAGCATATTTTTTATCTAAAATTAAAGATTTTTACGAGAATTTACATAGAATATGCGTAAAAATTTGAATGTACTAACATAATGTATTCTTAACCTAATTATAGTGGGAGTACAGATACTAACTATAAATAGAGTAAACTTACATGAAAATTTATTAGATTGTGGAACATTTTCTTTAGCTAAGCAGTTTTGCATCTTTGAATAGTCGATTCATCGCTTTTTGAGCTTCTGCTAGTTCACCTAGAGAAAGAATGCTTGAGATTCAATAATGATTTTGCCATGACACAGTACCTTATGAACTATTGGTGTCATTTCTTACCGAGCATATAATGATACTTGAAGTTTTGTTATATCGTCGGAAGATACTCCAAATTTTGAGGCATTAACTTTATGTTTGCTATTGACTGACATTAATATGATGCTGATCTTTCGAAACAACTCCTTGTTAATAGCGGTTATTCTTAAAGTAAGTTGAAAATCCACAAAACTTTCATCTCAATTTGGTTTTTCTTCATCATCGTGTAAATTGTTACACTCATATATAGCTAATCGTCACCAGCATGTTGGTTTAAAAGACATTTCGTCCTCTGTAAGTCGATGTTTCAGTGGCGTTCCTCAAGGTTCGATCCTTGGACCCTTGTTATTCCTAATGTATATGAATGATTTCGAATTTATTGGCTCTTCTCAATATGAGATCTTTCTTTTTGCAGATGACATTAATTTGTTATTTTCTGGCGAAAGACAGTTTTTAGATTGCCATGAAGTAACTATTAATTATATGTTGTCACAAGTTTCTATCTGGGCAGTAAACAATAAGCTTCACTTCAATTCAAATAAGACTAATGCTCTAGTTTTTGGATCAGTTGGTAATCCTAGTAGCATTTTAAATATCAATTTTGATGGTTTTCCTGTTCATTTTGTGAGCTCGTTCAAATGTCTAGCAGTAATACAAGATAGTGAGTTAAATTTTGGAAATCATACACACAGAAAAAAATTTAACTATTTGCTAACTGAAATTCAGTCACTATGATTCAAATTCGATTATTATGAATTACATACAGTTGCTACAACTTTATATTAGTTTTCACAGTTCGTATAAAAATTAAATTGGCTCACTCTCTTCTTATGACACATATTCTTTATTGTTTAGATGTTTATAGCGGAACCAAGAAAACTAATTTAAAACGATTGCGTTTGATATATAATCGGATTATTAGATATATTTTCCAGCTTAAAGTCTCTGACCATGTATCCAGTCTATCCTATAATTTTATACATTGTTCTTTTCAAAACTTCATTAAAATCAGGTCACTGCTTACATTAAATCGAATTGTAACTACTCGTGCACCTCAGTGTCTTTTCAATACTTTTCATTTCTCACGATCTACAAGAAATCCAGAACTTATTTTACCTAGAATATCTAACTCAGTTTTTGAAAAATCTTTCTTAATAAGAGCATCAAGGCTTTGGAATAAGCTTCCTATTAACCTAAAAACTTTAAATAACTCCATTCCAGTCAATAAACATAAGTATATAGAACATTATGCTAACAACATACGAGTATAAAGATGTGTATAAAAATGTTTGTCTTGTCAAAGGATTGTATTTATTATAAGTTAAATAAGATTGATTTAGTTTTAAGATAAATGTAGCTTACTGTTCATGACATGTTAATAATGTATTAATCATATATGGCCCATTACTGGGCTCGATTAAATAAATATATCAACAAAAAAAAAAAAATCTCTAAAAAAAACCTTCTGGCTGTATTGCCATCGTTTGCACTTCCTCAACTAGCATGTGGTTTATCAATGGGTAAACATCTATGCATTTTAACTTCTTCCTCCAAAAAAAATAAAATTATGCAAAAAAAAATAAACATGCAAATTTAATTTCTGCAATATACAATAAAATTCAATTTAAAAAAAAATCATTTTTAATTAGTTGGTGAACTTTACATTTTTCATGGAGAAACTTGATATTTATAAGAAAAATGTATTAATTATTTTCATTTATTTATTCATAAAACAAGCAGATATGGCCAAATATGGTTCATATTCTACTATAAGTTTTAACAAAACAAAGTAAAATAAATTTAAATAAAACAAAATGTCTAAAATAAATTACCGTGCAATATGTGTATGTATAAAAATTTCTGTAAATTAAGCACATAATTAAATAAAAAATATTAAAAATAATCGTAAATTATTATAACTATAGTGAGTGATCAAAATACTGTCCTAGTTTGCGTTAGAACGTGACACTTGAAACAACAAAACTTTTAAGATATCTTTCGAATTCCAGACTCTAGTTATCATCACATTAAAGGATCTCTTATATATAGTAGAATTTATACGAATGAAAAACTTTCAGTTTTTCTTTTAAAATTTGGTAAATTCCATTTGAAAAATTTACGAAAAAAAATTGGTTTTATATTTGAAATTAGAAAATTTATAATTTATATTATCCATTTAAATTAACATTTGTTTAAAAAAGAAGTTTTTACTAAATTTTCTAATAATTTTTTTAACAAAAAAATGTTTAAGTACAATTAGAATAAGTTTTATATTTTATAACATGTGCTTTCGATCTTACGAGTAACTATCATCGACAAATGTTTATTAGTAAGATTGACAAAATTCGTTTTTAGTTTAGCTAAACCAAGTTTAACTGACATCCCAGAAACTCAGAAAAAGTCCGTAACTATTTCTAAGATGCAACGGAAAAAGTCACTACACTTTTTAACAGATTTTTCGAGTATAATCGACAAAGGAAATATATAAAGCTTTTAGATCATACCAATCACTTGGACCAATGTGGTTTAAGAGCCGAATAGGGGGACCGCAAATTTAAAAAATAATAAATAATGATACAATACAATTGAAAAACTATTTTTCAATCAAATTGTAGTAATTGTTCCGTGAAGAAGTTACCCAATGTGGCGACAAAATATTGGAAATAAATAATTATAATTAATAAATAAATGATCTTAAGCTCGCCTAAAATAAGAAGAATTAAATAAAAATATAATCTCAAATATAATGGAACAAAATTTGGCGTTTTATAAAATCCCTCCATACGAACCATATTCGAACTAAATTTGTCGGGGAGTTTTATATTAACTTTTTTAACACTGTGTAAAACGTGTTCGGATGTCGGAAGAGAAACGCGATATACTTTGCACAACAACACAATTTAAAATACATTAAATTATCTCCTGTGTTACGTATATAAACAAATTTGGCATTGCGTGAAAATATATATTTCGAGTTTGTACCAAACATGGTGACGGTTTCTTTAAATTCCGAAATTTAATTCGCAGTGAGGAAACTTTTGCATTTTCAGGAAAATTAGCCAACAGGTCTCAACTTAGAACATTATGAAAAATATACGATTTCAAGTCTATATTCTAATTTGCCATTAATGTAAAGCCCGTAATAAATTTGAAATTCAACTTTATATTCGCTATTATTGTGGAAACGTCTACTATTTTATTTGGTGCACCTCATTCAATGTTATTAAAAATATGAATACTTCTTCCTAGCTTCCTCTAAATAATTACTATCTCTATTATTTGTTTTTTTTTTTGTATAAACTTCTTAATAATGTTCTTCACCGTAGTATTGCATTTTGAAGAGCTTGTGATTATATATTGGAACTATTTTCATCGGGGAAGCAGTATAGAAGTTTAAAACTTATTACGAATTTTTCTTTATAAAACATTACTTGTTACTGCCACACAGTGGCTGAAAATTTGATTTCACTGACCAAAAGTCCCATTTTCTTTTGTCATCGATTTTTAAAATTTTAACGTCACTTTGTAGCTAGTATGTCCAACTTAAGGTACACTCAAAAAAAAAAGTTTGTAAAGTCAGCAAAAAATTTTGCTGAGTCAGCAAAATTTTAGTCAGGAGGATGCTGCCAAAAAAGTTGCTAATGTCCGCAAAATTTTTTGCTGAAAATCAGCGAGCTGATTTTTAGCATCAAAATTTGTAGATTCAGCAAAAGTTTTGCTAACAATTAAAAATTAATAAATTTTTTGCTGAATTTTAGTAGACTGAAAAAAACGCAAAAAATTTGTAGAACAATTGTAGAACAATTGTAATTTAGTTAATTTATTTGCTGAAAATCATAAAACATATTTTTGTGATTCTTTTAAAAATAATTTACTATAATAACGAAATATAAAAATTTTCATTTTCCCACATTGACGACATGAATTAATTTAATATCTGAAAATATATAGAAATAAATATATATAACATAACAAAAATTTTCTTTCAATTACTTACATCAATGGTTGTCTAAATGATGCTATCGTTTAAATGACGCTTCTGCCGAAGATAATTATAGAAACGAAACGAAAAAATAAACAAAAACAAACCAAACGAAAAAAACAACCCTTTTTTGCAATAAGAAAAAGGAACCATAAAAATCTACCTAAGATGTGTGTCTTTGTCTTTCGCTTTACTCTGTCTACATTTCTGTATATGGTTGTTTGCAATTTGACCACACTATTATTAATCTATAAGTTATATATAATATAAAAGTTTATATAAATAAATATTTTCTTTTGTCTTTTATTTAATTAATAGACAATTATTTTCACAAGCCGGTGACAATGCAAAATTTAAGTTGTTTTAATCCTTAATTTTGTTTTATGTATGAAAAAGAGATACAAAAACTTCCATTGTTGATTTTTTTATATGTCTTATTAGAGTTGTAATTTTTAGTATCATTTTCCTCTTCTCTACTACATCTTGACATGCCGCGACATCTACTTCATTCTGCGTATATCTTTCAATCTGGTTGCCGTCCACACTATTAATGTGCTTATCAGCACAATTTTTTTTTAGCAAAATTAATTAGTGAAACATTAGCATATTAGTAAAGCATTAGTATAAAACAGTTAAGTGCTGAATAAGTATAACAAAAATTTTAGCTGAAAACAAGATTTTAGCAAAAAATTTTGCTAAAAAATAGTATACCTGATTTACAAGACGTTTTACTAACTTTGCTACTAACTTATTTTTTTGAGTGTAGCCAAAAAAAATAAGTCAAACTATTGCTAATTGTGGGCATGTCAAACTTAACTGTTTTTTAATTTCAGAAAAAGGTGTTTTTTTTGTTTTTTTTTTATCAAATATAAATGTTTACTACTAGCAAGTTATCATCGATAATGACCTGCAGTCTTTTTATAAGGTTTTTAGGATTGTAGTCTTTAGTTGTTGTAAATGGTCACAGCACTACCGTTTATTATTAGGGTGTATTGAAATATTCATTAAACTACTATATTTTTGTCAAATTTCAATTTCAGTGGAATAGAACTTCTAGGGGAAACAAGCTAGCAAGAAACGTATACCACTTTTGCACCCGCCACGACCCGCCGGTAGAACACTTTTTTCATTTTAATGAAATATCTAAAAAAAAATTCAAATGAAGGTAGTTTAAACAGCCTGTTGAATGTGTATCTTCAACACGATGCGGGAAATGAAAACACAACCTTGTGCGTTAGTGGTTTGATAGTAACAACTCTTTATTTACAAATTTAAAATTCTTATATACTAAAATAAAACTAAATATCTTACAAGCTAAATACCTGCTTATATGTGGTCTTTTATCTACAGGCTGCATTTCTTATCATACAAAAGAATATACGTGACCTCACGTAGATTCCATGTTCAAAAGAAATGATCGTACTAAAAAAGAAGCAACAAAAACCCCATATGTTTATGATCAGTAATAAACACACAGTATATCCCTTGTTGCATTCTACCTAAAGTACGCTTGTAGATACATAATTAAACATTCTGCCCGCCTTGAAAGATTGTACTCTTTCAAAACTATATTTTAATTGCTTTTTTCATATCTTCGTTTTAATTATGTATCTTTTGTGTACAGTGGTCTGATTTCAGGCATTTTAATTATTCATAATGTTTCGCAGAATATTTTCTTGTTTACTTTCTGTATTCAAGTCTAGAAATATTATTCTGTTCGACAACATTTGTTTTAAACCACAATAAAAATTAATAATTTGTTGTTAGATTTAACTTAAATTAGATTAATTTGCATAAATCATTAAAAATACAATATTTTCTTAATTTAGTATCTTATTAATTAGCTTCTGTTTCCTCGAAACTATTTTATTTTACATCTATGGGAAGTATCTTTTTATAAGTGTTATTATATTCTTTATAACTGAAGTTCACTGGCTAAAGCTGGTGACCCCGCCACCCGTGAGACCTTTTGGTCACACTAAGTGATTTGTATTTTTAAATTTAATTTTCGTCTTATGAAAATTACTACGTTTATTTTCACGATCTTCCCTATGCTCATTATTTTTAACAGTACTCTTTTCTGTACCTAAACTACATATATTTTTATGCTCGGTTCTACCTGATATTTTTAATCCGCAAACTACTGGTTTCGTAGATTTTGCTTTGTCTGTCTTTTTGGAATTTTTGATGTTCTTCTTTTCTTTTAAACTGCTTTTAACGAATTTCCCATCATGCGATTTGTTACTATTTCTAATAACCTTTCCCTGTGGTACTTTTGGTTTTCTTTTTAAATTGTTTAATGTATTAGCAGTTTCTTTTCTATGAAGAGCTGTATGGTGATCCATATTACATTTTCTACAATGCAAATAATTGCATGAATTGCTCTTGTGCCCGCTATTTAAGCATTGCTTGCACAATCTATTTTTTCTAATAATTTTCCATTTCGATTTTAGGTCTTCTTTCCTAAATTTGGAACATTGATTTAGAAAATGCAGAGAACTACATCCCATAATACACTTCGGCATAATATTATTTACACTACCTTCGTAGTTTTCTTTTATTTCGTATTCTCCAAATACTTTACACGCTTCTAGTGCATAATATCTTGTGTCTAGAAAGTCTAACATTGATTTTATGTTAGGGATTTCCTTAGATGAATTTAACGACAATTCAAAATCTATTCTTAGGTTTTCTTCTAACTTTCCCTCTATCATATACGTCACTAGTGCTTCGAATTTTTCCTCCGCACTAAGTCCTACTATGTTAAGGATTTGTATACCTTCCTCCACTATATTTTTGATCTGCCCAACACTTTCCAAAGCACCCACAGTGTAGGGCGCATGAATAAATTTATTAAAAGCATGGGTTGCTAAAAATCTATTATTAGTAAATCTTTTATCTAATATATCCCATGCTATATCAAAATTATTTCCACTAATTGGAATATTCTTTATACATTTTAGTGCATCTCCTCTTAGTTTTGCTTTTAAAACTAACATCTTTTGAATACTAGGTACCTCAGTATTTCCAATAAGCTCCTGGAATAATTCTTTAAATGTTCCCCAACTATTATAATCACCTTCAAACAAAGGAATATCTATTGATGGTAACATATATGGGAGCGATTTGGCATTGCTTTCAATACCAGGAATATTTCTATATGAATCCCTTAAAAAGTAAAATTTTTCCGTCATTTTATCGTCCGGATATTTTCCTATATATTTCATGAAAACTTGTTCTGCCATTGTAAATTCTTCTTTGAGAATGTCTACTGAAATAAGCTTTTTCCTGAATTTATCCAGTTTCGTCTCCAATTTATTAAGACTATACTTTAACTGTCGGATTACGCCCTGATTCTGAACCTGTTCTTGCACTGTCTCTATAAGAGCAAGATCCTGTTCATTCTCATGTCCTAATTTCTCTTCAGAAATATTGTTTTTCAAACTATAAAATAATTTGTCAATACTTATTAAATTAACATACACTTTTTTCATGATGTCACCTTCTATAAACGGCAGCATCTCCTCTGTAAGGCTGTGGACCAGACATGTCCATTTCTTCAGCTGCTCCGATGATATCTTACAGATTCCAATATCTGACTCCATATTTTCTACTGCTCTAATATCTGACTCCATTTTATTTTACAGGTTTTCTTCTATTATTTGTGTTTGATATGTGCTGCACTTTAGCAGCGATGTTTTATTATATATTTTTTTTAATAGCGCGAGCTCATTTCAAGCGTCGGCTAGTCACCAAAATGTTGAATGTGTATCTTCAACACGATGCGGGAAATGAAAACACAACCTTGTGCGTTAGTGGTTTGATAGTAACTACTCTTTATTTACAAATTTAAAATTCTTATATACTAAAATAAAACTAAATATCTTACAAGCTAAATACCTGCTTATATGTGGTCTTTTATCTACAGGCTGCATTTCTTATCATACAAAAGAATATACGTGACCTCACGTAGATTCCATGTTCAAAAGAAATGATCGTACTAAAAAAGAAGCAACAAAAACCCCATATGTTTATGATCAGTAATAAACACACAGTATATCCCTTGTTGCATTCTACCTAAAGTACGCTTGTAGATACATAATTAAACACAGCCCTATAGGTAAACAATGGTGTGTTAAATTTGTGCTTTAGGTATTTTATAACATCAAATAGTCATTATTTATTATATTACCAGTTATGATTTAGATTTCGTATCTTCAGGAACAATAAGAAACAATGAAACCAACAAGGAGTTAAGAAGTTCAAAAAAGAATCATTTTCAAGATGAATATCGCAAATTTGGATTGATTATAGATCAGCCAAAACAAGGATCAGGCAATAAAAATGATGCCAATACTGCAAGAAGATTCTTTTCAGATCCAGAAACAGCATCTGAAATAACAGGAGTGGATTTAAACCTTATTTTGAAATTTAAAATAATCCTAGAAGTACTTGCGTGCAATGGACAAATTGACTGTAGAAGATTTGGGAATTATGCTAAGGAAACTGCTAAAATATATACAACCAAGTACCCATGGAGAAATATGTCTGCAACAGTTCACAAAATTTTTATTTATTTTATTTTTATTTTATTAATTAATAATCATATAATTACAAATTATATGCTATTACCCTAACCGAGCACTAGCTACTATGGCCTTCGGCGCGTTGTAGCGAAAACAGACCAGTGCCTCTGGTGGGAATCGAACCCACGACCCCCGCACTGATAAGAAGATGTCATCAAATATCATTTGGTGCGACTTGGAGATCTATCAGAAGAAGCTCAGGAAAAAATGAATAAGGATTACAGATTTTATAGAGAGCACAATACTAGAAAAATTTCATGAAATTTCGCAAATGAAGATCTATTTAATATATTATTGGCTACGCCAGATCCGTTCATCTCCAGTATTCGAAATCAATGGAAAGTGGAACATCGGGATTTAGATGAAGAAGTCAAAAAACTACTACAGAACTGAATATGGAATATTTGCAATTAATATTTGAATAAAATGAATAACAATTATAATTATCTGTCATTGTTATTTAAATGAGAAAAACATAGTATTAGTAAAAAATATTAATAAACATAAACCTCCCATTGCTACAAATATTTTAAAATCTATTGCAGTTTTTATTTTAAAAGTTTTTTTTTATACACAAATGAAATGTTTTAATAAATAAGAAAGGTTCAGTAAATAAAAACCCATATTTTCATATCAAAATTAAAAAAAAAAAATCTAAATAATTGCGCTAATGTTCAGTAGGTTTATTTTGCTAAAAATTAAGAAATTTGTCAGAAATAATAAATTTTTCTGTAGTAATAGCAAAATTTTCAGATAATATTACTAACGTTTTTTTTAAGTGTAAATATTTCTTTAATGGAAACAAATTTGCAAATTTGACAGCAAAAATGGTTAGTTTTTAAGTAATAATAGCAAATTTTCAGTTGATTTTACTGTTTGTTTTTTTTGAGTGTAAACATTAAAAACTCCCATTATCGCAAAAAATGTTTATAATTATTATTAAAATCCAAATATGACATTTATTAATAAATAAAAAAATTAAAAAACCTATATTTCACGCTAAATGTTAAAAAAATCAAAAGTTCAACTTTGACCTTGAATTCCATAAGTAGTGCTCAATCAATTTTAATGAAACTAATTACCTGTCCTCTAAAAAAAATTACTAAAATATTCTGATCGATTCAAAAGTTATAGAATTGTGGCCAATGAAAAATGATTTTCAGGCACTGTATGCCGTTTATATTACTAGATATACACCATGGCGTATACTTTATATTATATTTCATTCATAAGTCTATATAACTCATACGCTTGGAGGTTAATTTAAGAATAAAAAAACTTAATACAAACGTTAAAAATATTGTAATTAGTTGCAATTTTAGGGACAGCTACGAACTTTTGGTTGTCAAGATAATGTAGGGCGGAAGGAAGAGTATTCGCCACTGTTTTTCAAAGCACTGTTTCTCTTAAGCGTAGCATTTGCCTGCAACAAGTGGTTCTTACCCAAAAACCTACATAAATTAGCTTTAATTTCTCATCAATTATCTTTATGATTACTATTTATTTTTAATGATTTTCAAAGTAACACAAATCAGCGAAACTGCCCCATCTATTGGGCAAAATTATCTAGTTGATATTGCACATTTGTCAACTATAAATATAACGGTTTTGGTTTAAACTTATATTTTGCAGTAATTACTATAAAAAGAGATATTATTTGCTTTAATTTTAAACAGATCTAAACATTTTTTATAGCAAATATAATCAGATATAATTAGATCTCAACAATGGGGAAACATTTGAGATCTATTTAGATCTGGTCAAACCTGGTCAGACCTGATATTTTTAGATTTTGAGAGGTTTAATATTTATTTAGGAGTTTTTATTCAGTTTTGCTATTTTATACAAACAAAATTATGTAAACGATGGCGGATCAATAAGTCCGTGACTTTTTGAATGAAACGCAGTTTTTTTTTGCCCAAAAAAAATTTATTTTTCAACATAATCTCCTTTTAGCTCAATACACTTAGTGCAACGTTTCTCCAATTTTTGTATTCCTTCCACAAAATAGGATTTTTCGAGGTCCATAAAATATTAATTTGTTTGATCAATACATTCAGCGTTGGAGTGAAATCTCTTTCCACCGAGCCATTTCTTTAGGTTTGGAAATGTTAAATAGTCACTGGGGGATAAATCCGGAGAATATGGCCAATTAGTAGAACTATTCATGGAATTTTGCCATTGAGACTGCACACGTGTGTGCCCGCGCATTATCTTGATGAAAAATAACTTTTTTCTCGGCCATATGAAGTCGTTTTTATTAAATCCTCGTTAAATCGGTCCAATAAGTTGGCATAATATCCGCCGTTTATTGTTTTTTCCTTTTGAAGGTAATCGATTTGGATTATCCAGCGTGCATCCCAAAAAACTGTTGCCATTAACTTATTGGCCGACAAACTTACATTGGTCTTCTTCGTAGCCGGTTCACCCGGAGAAACCCATTGTTTAGACTGCTGCTTGGTCTCCTGAGTGTTGTAATGGATCCATGTTTCATCCACAGTTACAAAACGCCTCAAAATCTCATTCGAATTGCGGTTAAACAACTTTAAACAATTCTTTGAATTTGTCACATGATTACGTTTATGTTGAATTGAGAGCAAATGCGGCACCCATCTTACAGACAGCTTTCTTAAACCCAACTGATCATTTAAAATCGAAACAACGCTGGCATATGAAATGCCTATGTCATCAACAGTCTCACGCTCTTTTACTATTCGATTGGCCAACACCATATCGTGGATTTTTTCGACATTTTCGGGTGTATTGACCTCAATTGGCCGTCCAGAACGTTCAGCGTCATTTGTACTTGTGCGACCACAACAAAGACAGTAAACCACTTTTTTACCATTGAAATCGATGGTGCAGAGTCCCCATATTATTTAGCAAGCTTTTCCTTGGTTTGATTGAAGGTTTTTTTTTCCAAAAAATAATGTTTAATGAGCACACGAAATTTACTTTTCTCCATTTTTAAAAAAATCTACGAGGTTGTATGTATTGAACAGCTGTTAAACTCAAAGTAAAGGAAGGAACTTGCTCAAAATTTGACAGTAGTCTATTAACAGGTGGTACTTGATGGCAGCAGTGTGGCATTTCATATAACTATGAGGGAAGTACGAAAAGTCACGGACTTATTGATCCGCCTCGTATTTTATTCACATTTTATTAATCAATTTATATGGAAAATATTTTGCTACTACACATTGGTTGTTTCAAGTACCAATTTAAATTTTTTGAAATGGTTAGAATGGTCTACCGATCATTACCACAATTAATTTTTTAATTCATTATTGGGTGGTTTAACCAATTATAGAAATATTACAGCATGCATATGGATGAGTTACAAAATTATTGATAATAAGAATACTTTAGCTGTTTTAACTAAAAAAGTATGTTGTTAGACAAATGATTTTTAACATTTTCAAACGATTTTCAACTAACTTATTTCCTGTATGTATACTTATGTTTTACTAAGTACTTTTTTACTTTTTCTGACAAATGTAACACCAGACTATTTAAAAAAATCTTGCGAAAGAATTTTAGTTGCACACTCAAAATAATAAGTTAGTAGAAAAGTTAGTAAAACGTCTTGTAAATCAGGCTAAAATTTTTGTTATACTTATTCAGCGCTTAACTGTTTTAAACTAATGTTTTACTAATATACTAATGTTTTACTAATTTATTTTGCTAATACAAATTGTGCTGATAAGCACATTAATAGTGTGGACGACAACCAGATTTGAAGATATGCGCAGAATGAAGCAGATGTCGCGGCATGTCAAGATGTAGTAGAGAAGAGGAAAATACTACTAAAAAGTACAACTCTAATAAGACATATAAACAAATCAACCATGGAAGATTTTTGTATCTGTTTTTCATACATAACACAAAATTGGGGATTAAAAAAATTTTAAATTTGCGTTGTCACCGGCTTGTGAAAATAATTGTCTATTAATTAAATAAAAGACAAAATAAAATATTTAAATTTTAGTTAGTCTCTTTACAGGAAGAAGAAGAAGAAAACATTTTTATTGAACAATTTTACGGGCACAAGGGATACACCAGACTGCCGCAGTTTCATCCCCCTCCTGGAACTCGTCAGTGGTTAATTTTATGTGTCAATTGAACAAAGTATTTTATATTGTTAATTTACTCTATATGAAAAACTTTTTATATTTTTTGGTGTCGTACTGGTATTTGAACTCACTGCCTTAGCATCAAGCTATGCATCGAAATCTCACCTCTTAACGAGTTGAGCCACGGTCGACACAGCGATGACTGTGGCTAAAGTGGAGTTTTGTCACACTACGTACACACAAGTATTGTTTTGACCAATGCACAATTCATTTCTCAACTAGAATGCTTCTTCTTCTTAATCCTATCTCTTTTTCACAAGTAATTATCACTTTTTTTTGATGCGCCTTATTCACATACAATAGTTGGATACCAAGTGTAGGTTAGAGATTGAGTCGCCGTTAAGCAAGTTTCTTCAAATTTCATGTTAGAAAGTGTTTTGCAACCGTCAGATAATGACAATCGTAATTAAAAAAAAAAAAAAAATTAATTACGATTGTCATTATCTGACGGTTGCAAAACACTTTCTAACATAAAATATTTAAATTTAATATGTATTTCTAAACTGAATGTTTATAGATTAATAGTCAAGTGTGGTCAAATTGCAAACAAAAATATACAGACATGTAGACAGAGTAAAGCGAAAGACAAAGACACACATCTTAGGTAGATTTTTATGGTTTCTTTTTCTTATTGCAAAAAATGGTTGTTTTTTTCGTTTCGTTTGTTTTTGTTTATTTTTTCGTTTCGTTTCTATAATTATCTTCGGCAGTTGCGTCCTTTAAAAGATTGCATCATTTAGACAACCATTGATGTAAGTAGTTGAAAGAAAATTTTTGTTAAGTTATATATATTTATTTCTATATATTTTAAGATATTAAATTAATTCATGTCGTCGTATTGTAGATTATTTTTAAAAGAATCACAAAAATATGTTTTATGATTTTCAGCAAATACATTAACTAAATTACAATTTTCTACAAATTTTTTGGGTTTTTTCAGTCTACTAAAATTCAGCAAAAAAAATTATTAATTTTTAGCAAGTCTTTTTTTCTAATCCACTAAGTGTTAGCAAAACTTTTGCTGAATCTACTAATTTTGTTGCTTAAAATCAGCTCGCTGACATTAGCAATTTTTTTGCAAGCACCCTCCTGACTAAAATTTTGCTGATTCAGCAAAATTTTTTGCTGACTTTACAAACTTTTTTTTTTGAGTGCAACACAAAAAAGTACATTTATCGAATTTGTCAAAAACAACACAGAATTTTTTTTCTATAAACAATTAAAATTATTTAAAATTAAAACTATAAAATAAAACTGTTTAGCAAATTATTGCACACAGAGAAATAAAGTGCCAACCGAATTGAAAAGTGTATTTTAATTGTAACAACATATAAATTCAGTTACTACAACAATATTTACATTATATTTCTGAATATTTTGGGCGTTGCAACTAAAATTCAGTTGATTTAATCGAAATTTGTTGTGAAAACTAATGTTTCGTTGTACCAACCGACTGAAATTCGTAAAAAACTAATTTGAGTCTTAGTAACCGAATTTCAGTTGGCAAATAGCTAAATTTTGCCTGTGTGTGTATTGTTCAATAGCCACCTAAGTATTTCTTGTAATATTTATCCACGATCTGCTGTGATATTTTTTATTTGTTAGCATTTGTGTTTCTTTTTAAGATAATAAAAATGAAATAAACCTGCAAAACAGTAGAAAAAGCTACTAAAATTTAGTAGAAAATGATGCTGCAGAAATGTTGGCTCAAATTATCAGATTTGTTTTTGCTAAATAATTAAAATAATTACAGAAAAAATGAAATCGTTAAATTTACAAAATTTTAGTTATACACGAGAAAAAACTTTCATATTATACAATCATATCTTGTTCAATATAATGTTATATAAAAAGATATAGCTTTATTTATCTTAGCATATATGTGATAACGCATATGATCACATATAATTTTATCTTTAATTTGGTTTTTGAAAATTTTTGATATAGTCCCATACATATGAATATCTAAATATATATCGACTGATATTACCATCGATGTGACATATTTGACTATATATGGTATATATTAATAATTTGATTTCATTAGTCGCTTGAAATTAAATCTTAAAAATTAGATTCTGGCAAGCCATTAAAAGTTTAGACAAATTCAAATATAATTGAGATAAATTAAATTATAAAATTATATTTCCATTTGTAGTTTTTTTTTCAATTTTTTTTGTGCATACCTAAAAAAGTTAAAAATTTGTTTTTGTATTAATCACCTTAATTTAATTAATATTAATTTGGATACGAAAACAAATGGATTTTTATTAGTCACCTCTTAGCTATAAAATTCTTTTGTTTCTCTAAAGTTACCAACTGCTTTCCGAGGTACTTTGTTTTTAAGGGTACATTTTGACCAAATTGGCTTTAATGTAACATTGGTTAGATTCCAAATGTAACAGGCATACTTAATCTGCTAAATTAGATTTTTCAGCAAGATTAAATAAAACCTTAATTTTTTTTTATCCAATAATCAAAAGCGTTTTAAAATCCAATATGTAGGAACTGATTTTAAGTTGGAGAAAACTTTTATATATTTTTAGTGCCGTCTCTAAATTATAATTTTTAATATAAATTAATTACTCTTTAATATAAATTCTTATAAAACTGTTTTTTTTTTATATAATGACATATTTACATGCATGTACCAAGTTTTATTACAATCTTATTAATGTTATTATTTTGTGCTCATCGCTTTTAAAATGTCCCTATAATGTTTTTTAAATGTTATCAATCTGATTCCTTTCTGTTTAACTGTAAAGACAACACTTGTATTCTTATTTGAAGTATATATTCCATTCCCAAGCTGTAGATTAAATCAGCTATTTAGCTGCTTTTTTTCTATTTTCCCCTATTTCTACAGTTTAAGCGAAATTTTCTCGCTTAACTAACAATTGACTTTAACAAATGGTCAAGCACTAGAAATATCCTATTATGAATAGGTGTCTCAGCAAGAAATTAATTATTTTAAAATGGTGCTACATATGGATAGCGCTCGGTTAGTCAAAAACTTTATATGGCAGCATCACTTTCGAAAATGAACACAGAGTCAAACTTTTAGTATAATATGTAAATACCTTTGAAAAGCATATTTGCAAAAAATTAGCCAAAAAAAATGATGTTTAAAAAAGTTTTTTAAACAAAAACCTTAATTTAGTGACAAATATGTACCGAAACGAAGGTCTTGTTAGGAAAACTTTTGCAAATATAAATATTTTTTTTATATTTTTAGCTGAAAATTTGGAATCATTCTTTTGAAATGTATTTACATATCATACTAATAACTGAATCTTAAGGTCGTCCTGGAAAGCTATGGTTCCATGTAACATTTTTGACAAATCGCGAAGTTTGTATAAAAACGTTTTAATAATATTACTGTTTTCTTTGTAATATAACTCCTCTTAAATGACTCTTTCCACTGTGTGAACATTTGATTAGTTCGCGGTATATATCCTCAATGTATTGAAGCAAGGAAGAGTACTAAATTTGACGATAAACATTGGGCAGAATCAATAATGTAGTAAAAAGCGAGAAACGGACACGATTAAAACTTCTATATTTGTCGCTTCCGTTTCTCTCTAATATTTGCTTATATCTTCATACAAAGAAAAACCATGGTTGAGAGAACTATATGCGAAGAGAATCTGACATTTTTGCGTTTATGATTGCTGCAACTATGCTACTATGGTTATGACAAACATACTCTTATCTGCTTCTGTATCAGAACATGATAATAAGATTGCCATATTATAGTTCCAAATATATCCCAATATTATCATATTATGGTTCTGGAAATTTGTATGAATTATCATAATATAAGCCCTATAGTATTCTCCCAGCATTCTCTTCAAGCTGGATTTAAAAGCTATGCGTGTTTTTTATTAGTATATTTATTTATTTAATAATTCACATATTTAAATAAACTAAGGTTTAAAATAATTTAAGTTATCAAATTGTCTTTGCGCTGAAGAATAAGCTTTGTGAAATATTGTGTCAGCTTTACATGTGATTACAGAATAAAGCACGCATAAAAATATTGTTAAGAATATAATTTCACAATACATTTATAATGATCAAACCATTTTTGCAGCAATCATAGTATAAGTGCCGTATCTCTCCAAAGTTTTTGAAAAATTAATTCATAAACAAATGCTACAATTTGCTCTTGATAAAGGCTTACTGACAACACGTCAGTCAGGGTTTAGACCTAAACATAGCTGTTTAACTGCTCTAACTGATGTTGTCGAGGATATACGAAGCCGAATTGATAATGATCAGCTGTCATTCCTAGTGCTATTAGACCACTCCAAAGCCTTTGACACGGTTCATCACGACACACTATGTCTAAAATTAAAACTATTTTTCAATTTCTCATCGACATCGGTTAAGCTTATATCTACTTACTTAAGTGGAAGGCATCAAGCAGTTTTTAAGGATTCTAATTATTCTTTATGGTTGTAAGAGGGGTTCCTCAGGGATAAATTCTTGGTCCCTTATTGTACTCAATGTATTCTAATGACTTGCCGAGTCGTCTTAGTTTTATGCATATACAAATGTACGCGGATGATGTGCAGCTTTACATATGCTGCAAACACACCATGGCTCTGAACTGTATTTCTAAAATAAACGCTGATTTGTCAAAAGTAAGTGAATGGGCTTCTGCTAATGGTTTATCCTTAAATTCTGTGAAGTCGAAATGCATTCCTATCTCAAGAAGAAGTACAGAATCGCTAAATCACTTAACAGTACTTTTGGGAACGAATGAAATCAATATGGCATCGACAGCAAAGAATCTTTGTGTTATTTTTAATTCCAGACTTACATGGTCTGAGCAAATAAACATTGCAACAGGAAGAACTTATGGTATGCTAAGGACACTGTGGTCAAATCAGTATTTTACACCATTTAAGATCAGAATGCTTTTAGCTAAAACTTATTTAATACCAACACTTTTGTATGGCTGTGAACTATATGCTGGTTGTGACTCGACTGATAAGCGTAAGCTGAATGTTATCTACAACAACATTACCAGATACATTTTTGGATTAAAAAAGTATGATAGAGTGTCATCTTTTTCTGTAAAAATCTTTGGTGTATCATTCGACAATCTTCTTAACTGCGGGACAACCAAGTTACTTACTCCAAAAACTAAAATTTGCACGATCTCCAAGAGGTAAAATAATTATTCAAATACGTCATCGATACCTGATCTCTGACCGTCAATTTTTTATCTACACTATTCGTCTCTGGAATGAACTTCCCCATAATATAAAAAAAATATTTTTAATCACTTTAAACAACGATAAGTTCAACATTTGTATAAAAAAACAAACACTATGTTTCTCTTTTAATTTTGCTCAACAATTAATTGCTTAATGTTAGTTTTTTAAATTAATTTTTATGTACCACATGTTAATTCTTATATGTATATCACATGTATTTTTATATTTTTAATGTTAATCTTGATTTATTTTGCCACACTATTATCCTGTGCTACTTTATAAGATATTGTATCTTACTGCACAGGTGTACAATTTTTAATAAATAAAATAAAAAATAAAATAGTATTTGCATTGTAACCATATTATAATTCTAGTTATCATATAATGATCATCGACACGAATTTCGTCATCATTTATTACCATGTTATGATTATTGCAAACATACTCGTATTATGATTATTTCGTACTACATACTTAAAAGCACGTGCATTTTGTTTAAATTTTTCTTTCATATTTTTTTCCTTTAACAAAATTTTTTTTGCGTTATTACAAACAATTAAAATATAAAGCACTTTTTTATAATAAAAAATAACTTTATTTGACAGGTGCGCTACAATTAAACTTTTTCCTAGACTTCCATGGTAGACCGGGTTGAGACTACAACTTATCTACAAACTTATTCCTTCTTCCGCAAGCAGATCACCATTACAATTAACACCACTACGTTGTTTGTCCATCTTTAATGTATTTTTGTTTAATATTATTTAATTTGTTGGGGCTGACAGTTTCTCATAATTTCTTTTCACAAAATCTCAAACAAGAATAGAACTAAAAGAGCGAAGACGCTCATAAAAAAACCGACTGGTCATCTTATAGTTGACGCAACTCTAATATGGCTGCAGTAAGATAGAGGAATATGATTATAAATACTATAATATGATTGCAGACAATACAATAATATGATCACTAAGAAAAAAAAAAGAAATTTTTACTAGAACATGATAAAAGCAAGCATATTATTGGTGAAGTGTGATTGATACAATAATAGTTTAATTGAAACAAGCATTTATTGCAGTAGGAATCATAGTTTTGTGGCCGAAATCATATTACAACCATATTTTTATCAGCGTGTTTTTGCTACATTATTGATTATGCCCAATGTTTATCCTCAAATTTAGTACTCTTCCTTGCTTCAATACAGATATGATATATACCGCATCTTTATATTGCTTTTTTGTTTTCGGCTCAACTAAAAGTGTGCGAATGTCGCGTCCGTTGCCCAGGAATTGCCCATATGTAAGTTTATATATATATAAAAAATATTTGTTTTTTGTTTTATTGAGCTAAAGATCCTTTATTTTATAATTATAATTATTTATTTCCAATATTTCGTCTTCGCTTTGGAAGACTTCTTCAGGGAAGACTTTGGAAGAAGGGAAGAAGTCTTCCAAAGTGAAGACGAAATATTGGAAATAAATAATTATAATTTTAAAATAAAGGATCTTTAGCGCAATAAAACAAAAGACAAAAATTTATTTAAAAAGATCGAAGAAAAATAAGAAAATATATAAAAAATATTCAAAACGTGGGTAAGTATATATTCAAATAGCGCGTAAATTATTCAAGTTCGAGGCCATACTCTATATTTCTTTATTAGGATATTGTCCTAACAAATAATACATATATAGAGTTTTTTGATTACAAATTTATTATTTGAACCTTTCAGGAATGTGTTGATAGATCTATTTCGGGAATTTTCTAGGTTCCCATCATCAGAACATGTTTTGAAAGCGGTAACAATCCCATGCCAAACATCAAACATTCATATTAACTAGTTTACTCACTACATACATGAGAACTAATATATGAGCTTGAAATTAAAGATTATAACCATTGATCAAAAAATAAATTGAAAACTTGTTTGTTATGTGCAAGGGTCACCTCTGGTGGATATTCAATACACGGTTTTTGTTTTTCTCTCCTTTTTACATTTTGGTTAGTTTGTAAACAACACAGGGGGGGGGGGGGGGGGGATGAACTAGACTGAACTCTGTCTTTTATACAAGTTTGCTATAATTTTTATTAAAAATATAAATTATGTGAGATTTTATTCGTTCGGTTTTAGATCATGACAAATTTTTCTCTAAATTAACAGAAAAATTATAATTTTAATATGATAATTTACTTTGACTATTAGAAAAAAACACAGGAAAAGTTATTAGACACTAGCATGAAGGGAATGCATTTTCTGACCCACTACGGTCTTCATCAACATTCTTCGTGCCATTTAGTGTTAATCGTAAATATCTTCTATTTAACTCACACAATTATGTTTTTTTCGATGAGCAATGAAACAAAAAAACTTAAAACACAAAAAAATGCAATTTATTTTTAAAATGCATTTTTCTAAAATTTGGCCAGAAATATTTTGTTTTCAGCGTCAAAAAAAAAAAATGCCTTTTTTATGCAATTTATTTTTAAAATTAATTTTTCTAATACATGGCCACTCTAGACTTAAAAGAAGTATACATATTTAAACGTAAAGAAAAGTAAGTAAAAAATCTATTTTTAAAACATAATATTTTAGTATATTCTATTATCTTTTAAGTACAGTAATTAGCTTAAAAAATAAATGTATGCTTTTTAAAACAGAGCCATTTAGAAGGTTCCTTAACACTACATTTTTAAATTTAATATTTTGAATTTTGATAAATAAATAAATTAAAAAAAAAAATAACAAAGAGTTGTTTTTTCAATGAAAAAAAGCTTTATTCAATAACTGATAATAATAGATATTTTGCAAATAACCATCTTTTTTTTAATCGAGATTGGTCAAATTGGTGAAAAGTGTATTTTAAACACAAATTGCACAAAAAATTCATTATTTTTCATTTAAAAAAAATTCATTACCCAATAATAAAGTACGTTAATGCACTATTCCAATTCAAATTAAACTGTGATGATCAGATGTATATTAAAGAATATACGAACGTTCAAAATTACACACTGTTTGCATATTTCACATTTAAAAAAAATTATTTTGACATAAAATAGTGGATTTTTACGCCAGCTCAATAGTTTCTGATCGTAAAATCTAAATCATCGGAATACCCAAGATCAACTATACATTATTACTTTTATTATTGTAAAAGTTATTATTCTGTTTTTTTTTTATTTAATAATTAAATAATTTTAATAATTATCTTATTTCATTTATTTAATTGTTAATTTTTCTTTTTTCGGATTTATTTTTTCTGAATTAATTTTGATATAAATGTATATAATTTTGTAGAATTTTTTAAATTAATTTTAAATTTTAAATATATATTTAAATGAAAATTTGAAATTTTTTTAATAAAATCATTAAACTTACCTATTTGATTTCGCTCTAAAGTTTTAGCTGTTGTAGGCTGGGTGGACATAAGACGAATACAAGAACATCTAGTTTCGTGAACACTCTTTTAAAATATGTATAAGTAAGTATTGGTAAACATCTGCTTATGTAAATTTGTTTGTGATTTTTTCCCAGTTTTCCATGCACTAATTTGTACATAGAATCGTTTTGCAAGTACAAAAAAAATTTAATAAGTGTCATTAGGGTATTGGGTATACTGAAGCCTTGATCCTTCCCAAACGACAAATAATAAGGCCGGAGTAAAAGCGTGCACCTGCTTCATGTTTGCCCTAATCAACATCTAGCATTTTTCAAACTTATGTTGCATGCTCTACATTTGCCATCGACTGTTTTTTAACCGTTTTAAGTTTTTATTGATTTATTACAGAGACAATTCAGTCACAAAATTCATGTTGTATATCAATTCAAAGGTAATGTAATAACTTTTAAATGCGACCTTTATAATTCTTATGAAACTAGTTTTTTAGTAAAACTTTTTCATTGAGTGAATGAAACTTGTAAAAAACCAGTAAAAAGTTTGCGTATAGAAGCACGATATAACAAATACGCTGAGGTAAGTGCTCACTATTACGTAATACTGAGAAGCTGCAAAGAAACGAATAGTTTTCGTATAAAAGTAAGCAGGTTATGTATACCAATTTTCCCGAGTGATTTCCATTGTGTTTGGTATTTTCGAGTATGTAATACCAAATAATTAGTCATTTAACTGTTTCTGAAGACCTAGCATGTGGAGCGGTAAAAAAAATGAAAATGACTATATTACATATAAAAAATTTTAACAAGAAAAAATTAATATCTATAGAATTTTATGTAAAATATATTATGTATATTCATATTATTATTTTTAATCGTAATAATGTAGACATGAAATATGATTATACTGAAAGCCATGAAATCACAGCTTTTTGCAAACGCTAACATCCGCGCTTATTATTCCGAAAAGTAATGCTTCCAAGTGGGAATTCGCCATATAAAAATCATGGCATATGTAAGCAGATTTGTAAGGGATTATTGTGGGCTTACTCCCTTACAAACTTGCTTGCATGTAAGCAGCATTTTTTACTGTGACGTCAAGTGATATCATTCATAAAATTGTATAGAAACTTGCTTTTGTTTAATAAAAAGTTTAATTGGATGATTGTCAGTACATTTTAATTTCTTCTATACAAAAATGCATTAATATAATGCAAAGAAGTATCCCGCTGTACTTAACAAACACACAATTAAAATAAATTTTACATATCTGATTAAAATTAAATATTTTCACTATATACGACATTATAAGAATCCACTCAATATATTCTTTCATGTAAAATGTTAAACTTTACTAATTAACAAAATAAAATATTTAGCTATACAATAAAAAAAAAATAAACACAAAATTGTTTTAAAACAACAATTTTTTTTCGTAAAATTAAAATTATTCCGTCTTTATACTAACTAGAAATTATAAAACTTTTGAACGAGAGATAGTGATGAAAAATGGCAACAGAAAAAACAACTTACAGCAACAACAAAATTTTTTATTATTTGTTTTTTGAGCTTGCCATAAATATTGTCAATTAAAAGTTTTAGTCGTTTGCTGATGTTAACGGCAACTGTTGAGCACATTATTAATGAGATTTAAAATGTAAAAATAATTTGGTAATTTTTTATACAGTCATTGAAAAATTTTGTAATAAAGGTGGGCGAACAGGCTTAAATAAATTTAAAAAACAACTACAAGGTGGCGCAAAAATAATCTTCCGATGTTTTTTGGCTGTAATTTAAAAAAAAATGAAAAACTTTGATTCTTCTTGTGGATTATTTTTATTTGGTATTTTAATTTTTTTTACATCATGTCGAGAATATGATGTCATGTAAATGGCCGCCGCCACAGTTGATTGCCATTTCAGCCCTTTTTATGGCATTTTCCATCACTTTGGCCAAAATTTCCGGCGATAGGTCCTCACATTCTTGACGGATATTGTCTTTAAGAGCTGCAAGAGTCTGAGGCTTGTTGACATAAACCCGCGACTTCAAAAAGCCCCACAAAAAGAAGTCTGGAGCGGTCAAATCAGGCGATCTTGCTGGCCAGTGCAAATCGCCAAAACGGGAGATTAGGCGCCCGGGAAATGCATCCTTCAGCATATCGGTTGTGGCAAGTGCAGTGTGTGCCGTTGCACCGTCCTGTTGGAACCACATGTTTTCCAATCCCAATTCATCAAGTTGCGGCAAAAATAACTCGTTGATCATTGCTCTAGCGCTCACCATTCACAGTAACCGTTTGGCCCGCGACGTCTTCGAAGAAAAAAGGTCCGATGACTCCTCCAGCGAAAACAGCACACCATACAGTGACTTTGAGCGGGTGTAATGGCTCTTCGTGGGTTACACGCTGATTTTCAGTGCCCCAGAAGCGTAAATTTTGCTTATTTACGTACCCGCTAAGATGGAAATGGGCCTCATCACTCATGATTATTTTTGATGAAAAATCATCTTCCTCTTGGTGGTGAAATATTCCGCGTTCTGGAGCAGTGTAGCGTAACATTGTTTATTAACGTGTATTTCGCATGCGTTTACTACACAAATGTCAAAACAGAACTGACATTAGGGGCCAATCGCAAAATTTATAGCATTTTCTGATAGGAGGATTACTTTTGCGCCACCTTGTATATATCATGAAATCGATAAGATTTTTAATTGGAACTGAACAAGGGTCGTTAAATTTTTTTGGATAATATATTTATTATTTTTTATTTTAAAGAATTTTAAAAAATATATTTTTTTCAATTTTTACATATTACAATGGTTTACACCCTTTATATTTAATGCTTACATTTTTTTTTTGTTACTGTTTCATTTTAATTAAAACATAATTTTTCTTTTCAATCAAAAAATTCTTTTACTGAAGTTCAGTCCTATATTTTCGGATTTTGTTGGCAAACAGTGTTGCCATATAACCAGTTTCAACTGTTTTTTCTAGTTTTTGAGATGCTTAATACGTTTTCAGTTTTCTCATGAACATTTTTTTTTTTTTTTTGTAATTCATGCAGTTTTGACCGTTTTTTAAAGTAAATCAGCATATTTGTGCCATTTAATACTTATTATTTCTAAAATTAAAAGTTTTAAAACAAAAATAACAGCTAAACTTTTGATATGACACTAGGTGTAATTTGAAAGCATTTTACTAGTGCTTCATTAAACTGATGAAATAAAGTGAACGCCAAAATTCATAAAATCACATAAATAAAGTCTCATATTTGTCCATCAAAATATGGGTATAAAACTTTTATAATTAAAAAAAAGTCTAATAAAAATTTACAAAATTGATTTTTTCAAATAAATATTTGTTAACATGGCACTTTTTTTTAATGTACGATATGGTCAATCCCATAAAAAAGTATAGCAGTTCAGAAGTACTGGCAAGAAAATGGAGCCGAAGATAGAAGAAAATATGTTCGAAACAAATTTTTTTAGTCACTCTTTTCTCCAGATATAATTTTTTTTTTATATTTCTTAAAAAAATTTCTTTTAAAAACAAAAAAAAAAACAGTTTTGTATACACTCATAAAAAAAAGTTTGTAAAGTCAGCAAAAAAATTTTGCTGAGTCAGCAAAATTTTAGTCAGGAGGATGCTTGCAAAAAAGTTGCTAATGTCAGAAAAATCTTTTGCTGAAAATCAGCGACCTGATTTTTAGCAACAAAATTTGTAGATTCAGCAAAAGTTTTGCTAACACTTAGTAGATTAGGGATACAAAAGCTTTCCTAAAAATTAATAAATTTTTTGCTGAATTTTAGTAGACTGAAAAAAACGCAAAAAATTTGTAGAAAAATTGTAATTTAGTTAATTTATTTGCTGAAAATCATAAAACATATTTTTGTGATTCTTTTAAAAATAATTTACTATAAAAACGAAATATAAAAATTTTCATTTTCCCACATTGACGACATGAATTAATTTAATATCTGAAAATATATAGAAATAAATATATATAACATAACAAAAATTTTCTTTCAATTAGTTACATCAATGGTTGTCTAAATGATGCTATCGTTTAAATGATGCTATCGCAACTGCCGAACATAATTATAGAAACGAAATGAAAAAATAAACAAAAACAAACCAAACGAAAAAACAACCCTTTTTTTCAATAAGAAAAAGGAACCATAAAAATCTACCTAAGATGTGTGTCTTTCGCTTTACTCTGCCTACATTTCTGTATATGTTTGTTTGCAATTTGACCACACTATTATTAATCTATAAGTTATATATAATATATAAGTTTAAATAAATAAATATTTTATTTTGTCTTTTATTTAATTAATAGACAATTATTTTCACAAGCCGGTGACAACGCAAAATTTAAGTTGTTTTAATCCTCAAGTTTATTTTATATATGAAAAAGAGATACAAAAACTTCCATGGTTGATTTTTTTATATGTCTTATTAGAGTTGTACTTTTTAGTATCATTTTCCTCTTCTCTACTACATCTTGACATACCACGACATCTATTTCATTCTGCGTATAATTTTCAATCTGGTTGTCGTCCACACTATTAATGTGCTTATCAGCACAATTTTTTTTTAGCAAAATTAATTAGTAAAATATTAGTATATTAGTAAAGCATTAGTATAAAACAGTTAAGTGCTGAATAAGTATAACAAAAATTTTAGCTGGAAACACGATTTTAGCAAACAATTTTGCTACAAAATAGTATACCTGATTTACAAGACGTTTTACTAACTTTTCTACTAACTTATTTTTTTGAGTGCACAGTTTTTCTGAAAAAAACAGTGTTTGCACAACAAATAATAAACACATTTTATAATGCGTTTAAACGGATATCCAAAATATGTATTTTTTTTCTTAAGTTTTTAATTTTCAAATTTCATACAAATTTTATATCGAAAACTCGGAAACAAAAATAAACCCCTTATTTTAGGGGTTCAGTAGGAACTTAGTATTACTACAATTAAATAAATTTTCGGACTTACTTTTTTATTGAAAATAATATTTATTATTAAACATTTATAATTTAAATTTTTTAAAAACTATTAAGTTATAAATAAAGTTTAAACACAAAAATTTATATTTAGTGCAAAAAAAAAAAAAATTAGATTTTTATGTTAGTTTCTTAGTTTTATATTTAAACTTGAGCATGGACCATAATAACCAGCATAAATTTCCAATTCATGTACTTTATTTTATTAGTTTATGTATGTATTGTAAACACTTATAGAGCAAAAGCACGTCTCATCATTAAATCAAAGTACATGTTATTATCAATGGATGCACTAATTGCTGCATAATAGTTAACAAACTCTTCTTTCGTTATCTAAATAAAAGAAAAAAAAAATATGTATAATAAAAAAACACATTTTATTTTAATATGAAGGAATATTTTTAAGAATAGTATTTTCCCTTTTCTTACACTACATCATACTGTAAAACCAACATATACCCTCTGTTGTTTTTCAAGCCAACTGGCCCGATATAGTAAAAAGTATATGACAGCAACTATATTTCACCTATACTTTTTTTACATTCACGACTGTTTTTACATTGAAATCTGGCAGACGTATTCTTATTTCCAAAATATTTGACACGTATTTTTGGAAGACAAAAAAAAATTCTTAAAGGTTTTACTAGAGTTTTAATATTAAATAAAAAATATGAAAATATTTTTTATATTTTTAAATATGTTCAACAATACAACTTTTTGTAGCATTTTTAGAAAAAAATTCTATCGCCGTCTGATTCTGAAAACTTTTGTTTTTATGTGCAGTCGAGAGTGGTCCAAAATGGCAACATATATATTTAAATACACTTGTTAGAATTTTTTTTACAAAAACACGTAACAAATATTTTTGAAATAAGAATACGTCTGTCAAATTTCAATTCAAACAAAGATAGTGATTTAAAAAATCTTTCGATTTGACATTAAATGAGGCATTTCAGTATACACAAAAATTTAACAAATTTTTCAATACTTTCAAAAAATGGTCGAAGTTGGCGTGGTTAAGTATTTAAAATTGTTTTCTTCATTTTTGTTTATTATTAATTACCGAGTTAAACAAAAAATATTTGTTGCGCTTGGGTGAAGGATGTGCCATATGCTTGCAATTAAAAGGAAAACTTGACTTATTTTTCTGCTTTGCGAAAAATATAAAATTCTTTAAATAAATGTGCAAAATTTTAGCACGTGATATTAACTTCAAGTAACTAAAACTTTGTTGTTATTGTTCAGAAAACGTGTGTCAAACATACTTCAATGTTTTTATCTGAACTTTATTATTTAGGATTTGTCACAGATTCCATATTTTTAAGGCATATAAATATATCTAAATTTTGTATTTAGTTTAACCCTAAAATGCCCAACAGCGCCGAGTTGTGTAAAATTGTGTGAAATGCCAAACAAACTAAAACTGCGTACCACTATTACGCTTTTTATAACCAAAAATTTTAAATTTAATAACCAAAAAATATATCGTTTGAAAGCTTACATTTACCTATAAATGTGTTATGTGTTTTATTTGAACTTTTTAAAATTATTTTTGCTTTTTCCGATATCGTACAAAACGCATTTTTCTAGATTTGAATTACTAATTATTATTAATAATTCGTTTTATTAAAGAGCGCTTGGGGTTTCCTTACACACTAGTGAAGTTTTCATTTTAATTAAGCTCAAAATAAAGCCGTAGGAATTTTTTTAATGGTTGTATCTTTAATCTTTAAGGGTTATGCAATTTTTTCCTTTTACCTAAAGAGAAACTGACCCGTGATTTTTACTAAAGTCTGGGTATTCTTTTTGGTGCTGATTTTTTATTAGCAAAATCGTGAAAAATTATATATTTCAAATTTAAATATATACATATTACTTTCGCAAAAATGTAATAGTTTAAAATAAAATGCATAGTGCGCACTATTTGAATGTTTCTAAAAAGTAGCATCAATTTTTAAAATTATGCTTTTTTAAGTTTATCAAAAAAAAATTATATTGCCCACAAGAATTGTTTGCAAATATTTCTTTAACTATAGCTAACTTTAAAGCTCTAAGACCATATTGAGAAGTGCGTCCCTAAATATATCAGAATTAAATGGTCGCATCGCCTATGCATAACATTTTTCTGATTTTGTTCAACTTTGTTATTATTTAACTGAATTTGAAAAAGGCTCGAAAATTCATTATACATATCAATACATTTTTTTTATGGGAAACTAAAAAAAAAAGCTTTTAAAAAAAACTAAAAACTAGTTCCGAATTTTTAGATTATCAAAAATCAATTTATCTAAAAATCAGCCAAAATATTTTTTATTTGTAAAAAAAGTTAAAATGCTTTTTTATTAGAAATAAAAGTTATATTTTTCCACATTTAATGAAAATGAAAAAAAAAGTATTTAAATTCAAATAATCTATAGAGTTTTTTATTTTCGAACTTATTAATTGACCACTTTCAGGAATAAGTTGGTAAATCTATTTCGGGAATTTTCAGGTTAAAATCCTCACAACACCCCAATGTAGAAAAGCTTTACAATATAAGTGGTTATATAAGCACATATTTGGTAATGGAAAGTACTTACAATTGTCATTGCAAATCTCATTACTTTTATATAGCTATGTTGCGCAATATAATGACATATCGTAACTACCCAGGAAAAAATTACACATTCCAAAAAGAAGGTGATGCCCACACTTGCTTACATATCTCATTGCCAAATTTAGTAACTGCAATACCAAACTCATTCCAACGATAGAGTCAAAAAAGCAAGTAGTATTGTAATCAATTCTTTAAATTTAAACCAGAAAGCATGAACTCAATGACAAAGTAATTATTTACTCAAAAGAAAATAACAATGTTATTAACTTATATGTCTAACTTTTTGTACTAAAGAAGTAATCATACACTTTTTCTTAATAAAAGGACGTTATTGGAAGTAGTTCCTAATTTTGAAAAAAGAAGTTATACAACTTTAAAGAATTTATCCCATATATTTTTTCAAACAAATTTTTATTTGCATTAAAATAATACTAAAAACAGAAATTGCATGTTGCCTAAATTTTGTTAAACTGTGGTTAGGTATACATTAGGGAAGCGCACGTGAGCAGAAAATTGTGAGTGGAAGTTAAAATTACTGACGTTATCGTGAGTGAGTGTATTTTATTTCCGTATGAGTTTTGATCGTTATATTTGAGTGACCTAGGAGAAATGTAAGTACTTCTTATTTTTTCTAGGGAACTATTTACTTATTTTTTTTTATGTAAGTACTTTGTAGTTTTACAATGGAACTATTTGTTTATTAAAAAATGTATGTAGTTCTTAAAAATAAAGTAAATGGTTCTTCAGTAAAAAAAATAATCAATTCTAAAGAATAAATTATTTTAATCTCACGCCCTGTTAAAAGAATCGAGTAGGTAATCTAGTAAGGAATGCGTTCTGCCCAAAATGCTTGATTACAAACCAGCTTACCTTTTTTGAAATTTTTTGCTGGGTACATATCTTACGAAAAATCAAAAAATATGTTGTTTTCAAAAAAAAAATCTTATACAAAAATATTATTCTTATTGAAAAAATGTGCCCACACGGAATTCGAATATGTGTCAACAGGTAGTTAGTCAGCCACTCCACCATCTGAGTTATATCGACTTGTTATACTTAATACATAAAACATCAACGACTTGCTGACACACTAATATCCAGTAACCCTTAAACTAATGCCTTGTATTCCGAATAATTTTGTTTAGAACTACGAAACTTGTAGCGATTTGTCAGGTTTTGCGACAACCAATAATATTTTTAGTTTTTTTCATATTCTTTTTTAGTGCAAAATTCATTGCGTTAACCCCTTAAAAAAATATAAAATCTTTTGGGACATAAACATTAATAGTACGCATTAAGAGTTGCAAAAATAAAAAAAATGAATAGTAGTACGCCATTAATGTTTGATAGTTGTTTATATCAGCTTTTATATGCTTTAAATAGCGAAAAGTAAAAATGCATTTTTTATCAAGATGGTGTTTTCAGAAATTACAATTTGTTTCTTTTTTCAACAATAAATTTATAAAGTTTGACTAATAGCTAATTTTAGAAATTTTTGTTTACATCTCTTTAATACCTTATGTGCAAAAAAATGATATAACGGTTAGGTGTTGGATTAAAAAATCTAAAAGATTCACTACTTCATATTTTCGCAACTAAAAATAAGACTGTGTAGTTAATGTTATAATAAATCTTTGAGGAAACATTTTTTGCAGTCATTACATGTAGCATCCTAATGGAACAAAATATTTTATTTTTTTTTGTATAATATTAATGCACCATAAAAAGTTACTAAGGTTCTCTAAAATTTACATATCCCGATGAAAAAGTTCCGATAAATATATAATTAATTATAGTCATATCTATAATTCATTACACCGCGTTAATGTCCTATGAACCAAATATACTTTTTCGGAAAGGGGAGAAAAAATAAAAATACACGTGTATCGGCGATTTTCATGTACACGACAGAATTTTTTTTTTTTATGTATAAAGTATAAAGCTCGTAGTGTCCATCTGTTCGCCTGTGTGAAAGACTTTGGATCGATTTTTAACCCTTTTTCCGTGAGCTGAATTTTTGCAGGAAATCGAGCTGAATTTTTGCAGGAAATGTCTGTATCACGTAAAATTTTTTAAAAAATAGATTTTTATCAATTTTCAGATTTTCCTGAATTTTTTTTATCAAGACTGCTTATGTTCCTTACTTGCGGTATACTCCGGAAGTCGTGTGCGACTATTGCTATAGAAATTTATGCAAGTTTACTGATGGAAGGTCAACAATAAAGTACGCTGTACCAACAATTTGGCTACCACGTACGGAGCACTGCAATGAATTGTGCTACTTTTCGCCGCAACAAAATTCGCTACGCTAATGTAGAATTGGTTATTCCAGCGGTTCTGTACTCACCAGAAGAACGTATAGCGGCTTCAGTGGAGATTTTTGATGATGTTCCCGAAATAAGCGATGGAGAAGCAACATTAGTACCAACAATGCTATTAACATTTCTTGCATCGCATGCGAGATGCGAGAGTCCAGAAGTATCGGAAATTGTACCAACACCCAGTGAACTTGGGACTGCATTGCCGCATTTAGTAACGCAAGCCGACTTCAATGACCTTGTACGAGACGGAAATTTGTCGAGGAGAACAGCGGAACTCTTTGCATCACGCTTTAAGCAGTGGAATATAGTGGCGGCTGATTTTAAAATAACAGCCACTCGTGATCGACGTAGCACTATTCCATATGACGAATTTTTAAATTGCACGAAGATCTGGAAAAAAACCTGGCTTATTGTTATGATATTGATTCGATGTTTGCAAAAATTGGTTACCCTCATATTTCAGAGGAGTGGCGACTTTTCATCGATGCATCGGTCAACAGCCTTAAAGTCGTGCTGCTTCATATCGGTAACAAACATCTATCTGTCCCGATCGCATATGCCACAAACCTCAAAGAAACATACGAAGGCATGGAATTAATATTACAGCTGATAAAGTACCAAGAGCATAATTGGAAAATTTGCTGCGATCTGAAAGTGGCCGGATTACTCATGGGTGTTAAGAGTAGATTTCCAAACCAACAGTGCTTTTTGTGTACATGGGAAGGTCACAAAAGAGATCAGCATTGCACTGAATTTAAGTGGAAGCCGCGAACATGCTACAAAGTAGGCGTAGAAAGTATATAGAATCTACCATTGGTTCAGCCATCTCAAATCATTTTGCCACCACTACACATTAAGCTCGGTCTCGTATCAAATTTTGTTAAAAAACTGAGGGCGAGGCGATTGCAAGTTTGCGCAAAATTTTTCCGAAATTTAGCGGCGCAAAGTTCCTTCATGCAGGTATTTTTTTAAGAAGTCATTCAGTAACTTTATTTTTTTTAATGATGTGTATGATTTAAGGTGTTTTCAATGGTCCGCAGATAAAAAAAATAGTTGCACGTTATGAATTTTCATCAAAATTGAATGCTATCGAACAACGTGCATGGAAAGGCACAGTTGCCGTTATTGAGCAGTTTCTTGGCAACAAACGAGCTGCCAATTATAATTATATTTGTCGCGATACTGACACAAATGCTTACAAACGCAAAAATAAAAGGCCTAAGTTTCTTTAAAAGCATTGAAATTTTTAATGTAACAATTTTTAATTTTAATATAACAAAACTAATAAAAAAATTCGTTTTTTCAACGAACTGAAACCGTTACAAAAAAACCGATAACCATTTTTTCCAAAAAAAAAATTCAGGAAAATCTGAGAATTGATAAAAATCTATTTTTTAAAAAATTTTACGTGATACAGACATTTCCACGAGTCTGCCTGCAAAAATTCAGCTCGATTGGATCACGGAAAAAGGGTTAAAAATCGATCCTTAGTCTTGCACACAGGCGAACAGACGGACATTACGAGCTTTATACTTTATACAAAAAAAAATGCTGACGTGTACACATTAAAAAAATAAGTTAGTAGAAAAGTTAGTAAAACGTCTTGTAAATCAGGTATACTATTTTTTAGCAAAATTTTTTGCTAAAATCGTGTTTTCAGCTTAAATTTTTGTTATACTTATTCAGCACTTAACTGTTTTATACTAATGCTTTACTAATATACTAATGTTTTACTAATTAATTTTGCTAAAAAAATTGTGCTGATAAGCACATTAATAGTGTGCACGACAACCAGATTGAAAGATATACGCAGAATGAAGTAGATGTCGCGGCATGTCAAGATGTAGTAGAGAAGAGGAAAATGATACTAAAAAGTACAACTCTAATAAGACATATAAAAAAATCAACCATGGAAGACTTTTGTATCTGTTTTTCATACATAAAACAAAATTGAGGATTAAAATAACTTAAATTTTGCGTTGTCACCGGCTTGTCAAAATAATTCTCTATTAATTAAATAAAAGACAAAATAAAATATTTATTTATTTAAACTAAATGTTTATATGTGTGGTCAAATTGCAAACAAATAGAAATGTAGACAGAGTGAAGTGAAATGTAGACAGAGTAAAGTGAAAGACAAAGACACACATCTTAGGTAGATTTTTTTATGGTTCCTTTTTCTTATTGCTGTTATTGTTGTTTTTTTCGTTTCGTTTGTTTTTGTTAATTTTTTCATTTCGATTCTATAATTATCTTCGGCAGTTGCGATAGCATCATTTAAACGATAGCAGCATTTAGACAACCATTGATGTAAGTAATTGAAAGACAATTTTTGTTATGTTATATATATTTATTTCTATATATTTTCAGATATTAAATAAATTCATGTCGTCAATGTGGAAAAATAAAAATTTTTATATTTCGTTATTATAGTAAATTATTTTTAAAAGAATCACAAAATTATGTTTTATGATTTTCAGCAAATAAATCAACTAAATTACAATTTTTCTACAAATTTTTTGCGTTTTTTTCAGTCTACTAAAATTCAGCAAAAAATTTATTAATTTTTAGCAAGGCTTTTGTATTTCTTATCTACTAAGTGTTAGCAAAACTTTTGCTGAATCTACAAATTTTGTTGCAAAAAATCAGCTCGCTGATTCAGCAAAATTTTTTGCTGACTTTACAAACTTTTTTTTTTGAGTGTACATGAAAATTGTCGATACACGTGTATATTTATTTTTTCTCCCCTTTCCGAAAAAGTATATTTGGTTCATAGGACAGAACAAAAGCTCGTTTTTGTAACGCGGTGTTATTACATCATAATAATTTGATCCGATAATTTGATAATTTCATCCGAAAAATGGGTCTATGTAATTTGATCAAGTAATATATAATTTGATCAAATTTTATATAAATTCATAAAATTCTTTGGAACTCCGCACTACTATATTCACATTCCAAATATTAATGAAAATTTAAATATTAATCAATGGACTGAAAAATTAGTCGTGCTTTCAATTTGACTGATATGTGATGCCATATACAATTATATGTAGAAGTGATCGAATTTTTTCTTTTTTCTACCACATACAGTCATGTAAAAAATAATAAGGACACTTCCATGTTACAAATTTCAATAAAAAAACACACATAAATCTTTAGAAAAAAAAGTTACCAATATTATTTTTTGATTATTATAAAACAACAACTCTTCATTTTGTGTAACAATTTAAGCTTTGTTGTTGTAATTTGAAACAATAACATCAAAACGTCATTTAAATGTCCATATTCTAATGTAGAAAATAATATGGACAGTACGTCAATTATACGAATGTTTAAATAATCTTAGAATTTTTTGTGCTACAAATATAGTTATGGTAATTGTAATTATTACGGTAATTGTATTTAATATACCTATTTTTGTATCATAACTGCACCAAGTTTAGATCCGGGATTCGAAAAAGTCTGGGATATGAAAAATCGGAGAAACTGCGAAATATAGGGAATTTTTAGTAGTTTGATATTCCAAATAACATTTTTTGTGCTATTTTTCAATTATATATAATAAGAGAAGGCTAGACCACTTTTGAATCTTTAGAAATCAGACGTACATACCTACAGAAATCGTAAATTATGTGGAAATTTTGAATCGCATTCCAAGTTTATTTTGATTGTTATTGATTTCCAAGCAATATCAGGATTTTTAATGGATTGCACTTAAAAGTGCTCATGTGATCATCAGCGACAATGTGATCGATAATCTCGCTCAGATCGTGGTGTACGAGTTTCCGGAAAGTTGTTTGAAAAAGTCATCAATGATTTGCTTGGTCTGTTGCCAAAGTGTCTTCAACGATTTGCTATGGGTCGTGTACCAGTCGTCAAGGATGTCTTCAAGACATTGCGAACGGGGTAATAAAACTGTTAAACACTAACGCCCGTATTTATAAAAAATCTTAATTCTGATTTCAAATACATTTTAGTTTAAACACATTTTAAGGGTTAAAACTGCATGAAAATTTGTGTTCTAACTAACATGTATTTGAAATGCTGATTAATATTTTTATGAATACGGAGTTAAAAATGCATCGGAGAGGCGACTTGTCAATTGGGACGGGTTTTTGGGAAGTAGATCACACATTTGGACACCAAATTAAAATATTAGCTCTTTTTTTCGAAATATTCGCGAATTTAAATTTTACCAGAAATCATGTTTTTGCTTTTAAATGTCTTGTTCATTCATATACCTAAGAAAACTACGAATAACATTTAATATAGTTTTAAAGTATCGACTTTGGGCATTAAAAACCATATAAACTAATTGTGATTTGGTAAAGATGTAGGATATCCTTGCAATTAAAATGAAAACTTCACTTATTTTTATTTTTTGTGAATAATATAAAATCCCTTAATCGAAATTTGTACAAAAATGACGTTGATTTACAGTTCATGTACTTACTATCAGCGCAAGAACCATCGCTTTCATATCAATATTTTCCGAAAAATCCATCTGAAGTTCAAAATTTTTGACATTTTTTTGAAAATTAATTTTTTTTTTGTATTTACTATGGGAAAATAAAAAAAAAAATCATTTTTGAACATGCATTATTAAAATCGTTATTTTTTTAGAAAACTAACTTCAAAGTATTTTAGGAATTTTTCTGATTTTGTTGAACTTTTAAATTATCAAAGTAGGTAAAATGAGCTTTTTAACTTTTTGTTTGTTTGCTTTATTTTGATTTTCCAATTTTTTTCTTAAGATATTTGAGCATTTCATTGCGTTTTCAAGATTTTGTGACTTAAAGTTCTTTTTACACTCATGAAATATTATTTATTTTATTAACTTTGAACTTTTGTTTTTAAGTGTAGCTTTTCTAAGTTTTCGACTTCTACTTTTGTTTCAATATTTTTTTTTTTTGCTTTAAATACATTGAGTTTTTCATTTTTATGATAGATTTGTTTTAATACATATAATTATATAGAATTTTATGTGATGTCATTTGTTATTATCATATCATATCATATCATTTGTTATTATCATATCATATCATATCATATCATAAGTATATATGATCTCATATTTAGCTTTGTATATATGAAGAGATAAAAAATACAAACTTGTATGTAACGTATGATATATGATGATATATATCGCTATATTAGCAAATTCTCGTAAAACTAAGTATGGGATCGTTACATATGGCCACATATATGTAATTATATCAAGCTTTATATGACTATAAATAAACTTTTTTCGTCGGGATTCTTATATCGAAACTATAAATTCACTACACATTTATTATAACTATTTCAAAGATAGTTGAAAAACTTACAGTGCCATCATTGTTACCACGCCCCCCTTCAAAATTATTTAAATAATCTGTAAGTAATTCATCTTCTGTCATTTCACCACTTTCATATTTAGGATGCTCCTTAACTGAATAAACACTTTTCAAGTCATCTATAGTAATGATACCATCTTTAGTTACATCCATTTTGTCGAAAGCTTGATCAATTATGTCTAGACGGCATTGAGGCATGGGTGGCTATTAAAAAGAATAAAACTTACAATATAATAGTTATCAAAAGAGTGGTTTTTATCGTTACATACGAAAACACATACACAATACTTACACGCAATTTCAATAGAAACTCTGTCATATTTATAGAACCACTACCATCTTCATCAAAGCTTAAGCATGTTTAAAAAAAATACATTTTAAAATTATTTGTATATTTATTTAAATACTGTTTAAACAAACTTACGCTTGAAACAATTCCTTTAGCTCTTCTTCACTTAAGTTCAAACCAAAATCACGTATACCTTTGATAAATTCTTCTTCATTTATTGCTTTACTACCATCATCATCCATATTTCGAAAAGCTCTAGGAGAGTTTGCATAAAAAAAATTAAAATATTTATAAATACAATACCTGTTATTATAAATAAATGTTGGAAAATTTGTCTCAATTTGATAATGACTAGGTACGAGTACGCTGTACTTAATTGACTAAAGAAAACAAATAGTGAATGATGGAATACTTATGAATTTATCTAAAGACTGCATACGAACAAATTTTTACATTTTGTTTCCATCAAATTTTGTAAAATTAAAAGTTAAAAACAAGATTTTTTACATAAACATAAGCACGAAAATTAAAAATTTTAAGCGTCGAAAATAATTTGAAATTCGCAGCAAAATATATAGAATTTTTGCGTTTTAGCCTAAAGGGAACCCAATTCGCTTTGAAAACATTTTAACCAAAAATCAGTTTTGGCTTTAAGCTGTGAAAATAGAACAGTGGAACCGAAAGAACTAAATATTGTGTTATAAATCTTTTAGAATACCTAGAAAAAACACACCTTACTAAATAATGAGTCTAGTAAGCAAAACTCGAAAGTTTGGACGTATTACATTTTATATTTAAATTCTAACTTTTACATAAATATGAATTATAATTGTTTACCTATATGCATATATGGGTATGAATATTAATCCATTACTAGAAGGACAAAAAGAATGCCTCTAAAAATTAATTTTGGAAAAATACGAATTAAAGTATATATATATATATTTATTTAGTGTCGTGTATCGATCATGTCGCGTATTTCGAGTCGTGTATCGATCGTAGGTCGTCAGATTAACAGTCGACTGCTCTATACCCTAAGCCAGCGAGGCATAATATTTGGTAGTTTAAAACATAAGTGCAGTTTTCTTCTATGTAACTTCTATATACAAAAAACAACACCTTACCCTTTAGCTTACACAAATATTTATTAGATTGAGTCTTAAATTTGATTTCTAGAAAAATGTTGTAGCATGTATTATAATTTGTCTGGAAGTAATAAGATGAAAAACCTATTGTTGTTCACGAATTAGTTTTTATATGAAAGTAATGCATTATAAGTTCCCAGTCAGAAACTGCAAAAAGGAAGAATTGTAAATAAACTACTGACAGAACACATGTCTAAGGCGCTTTATCAGCGTTTTCAAAAAATGTGTTTCAGGATTTGTTTTACAATAATTTCAGTGGCTTACAAGAAAAGAAAAAACATTTTCAAACAATTGCCTGAGACCACTATGCCAACGTTGCACGAAAGTGTTTTTCCAGTACTATTGCCAACGGCTCAAAATTCTAACCACTGGTAGAACATTTATTTTATAAAAATTATGAAGATTTTTTTAAAAAAGTTTGTAGGCCGAAGGTTCCGAGTTCGATCCTTGTTTCAGGCATGCATTTTATTGGTTATTTCTTATAATTTTTAATATTTTTTTTATATAAAATCGATGTTTTGTTTCTGGTAAACCTTTTTTAAGACCAACCATATGTCAGTGCTGACATATTTGTGCCGCCAACTGTTACCCAGTCGTTGTCATTCACTGACGTTTTAAGCTATCATGTATTATATGTCTCGTTAGCTCAGTGGGTAGAGCTGTCGGCTGCCAATATGGAGGCCAGAGTTCGAATACCGGCAGGACCAACAAAATTATAAATTAAGTGTTTTTAACGTTGTTTTGGAAAAATATATTTTTATTTTACTAGCAATTTGCCAACGTTAAATATTTGTTTATCTTATTTAAATATCTAAAACCTTAAAAGGATGGCTATTAAGTTCCTTTTAGAATAAAAACCAGAGACGAGAATGAAAAAGGTTTCAAAATCAACCTCTGCAGTGAAATCTTCAGTAAAAACTAAAACTATAAAACCATGAAATAGGTTTTCTAAAAATTTGTTTTCTAAAATAAAATTAAAAAAAGATCATGTATAATTTTTTAGGTCCAGTCGGGATTTGAACCCTAACCGCCAGATTGGCAGAAAATAGCTCTAACCACTGAGCTAACGAGACACATAAAACTCGATAGCTTAAAGCGTATGTAAACAATAACTGCTCGATAACAAATGACTGCTTAAATATATCAGCACTGGAATAAATTTTGAGGGAAACAATATGCCAACGTTGCGAAAACAAAAAAAAGTTGGTCTTAAAATAGCTATTACAGAAAAAAAAAAGTATAAAAAAATCACAATAAAAAATGTTTGCTTGAAACCGGGTTCGAACTCGAAGCCTTCCGACTACAAACGTTTTTAAACACAGCATCATAATTTTTACAAAATAAATGCTTTTAAAGTGGTTAGACTTTTTGAAAGCGCTTTTTTGGAAACTTTTTAGACATACTTTTTGGAAACGCTGGTAAACGCTTTACCAGGTAAACGCTGGTGTCTTAAACAAGTGTTCTGACAGGTAGTTTACTAATAATTCCTCTGTTAGCCACTAGTATACCAGTGCTTTAATTTTTGTACCACTGGCAGTTTTTTATTGGACAGTTGAAAATCTAAAACCTCACAGAACTTCAACGAACCTAAAATGTTGAGTTTAAATATTTGATATTCATCAAATGGTATCAAAAATAAGGAAATATAATAAAAGAAATAATAATTTTCAGATTGATATTGAAAAAAACCGATGAAAAAAATAGTGTGGAAAACCAATAACAGTCCTATTTAAAAAAAATTGGCTAAGTCTCGGAAGGAATTTCAAATATTTTCTATATATTTAAATCTTTTAATGTTTGTGTTTAATTTGATGTAATCTTGTTTGTAGCTTTTCATTTCATACTGTTATGATTAATACAACATTTTTCGTAAGCTCTCTCTATTACCTTCCTAGTCCTGAAATGCCTGTGGCACCACGACTATAGCATAATAAACGTAATTTAGTTAATGTATCCTTTTCATTACCATCCGCTAATTCACGTTGTGATTGTTGAGCAAGTTTTGCTTCGTGTGAATAAAGATTTTTGATTTTTAGCTGTAAGATAAGAAAATATATTGTAATTACTAGATTTTCTTAAGAAGTTTTAATTAAAATAAGCTGTTTGAAAAAATACACTGTTCTACGATAAGAAATTATTCTTTTGAAATGTTATGCTGTGTAATCTTGTTGTATCTATGCTTTTGATTTCTTATACAAGGCATAAATCATATTTTAAATTAATCCTTTACAGGTAATTGAACTTTTCTTATATTTTTATATAAATTGTAATACAAAATATGGTGAGTTACATGCTATGCGTGAATAAGTCAACAAACTTTCGGCTATGATGTGAAAACATGAAACTATTAACCCAGAACAAATTTCATAGTGATCCCTCGTATTTCGGAGTTTCATTATAATGCGATTTACATAAAGATATCTTTCGTTTAACAACTCGGGGTTTTCTCTCGTATAAAATAATTTTTCGTATAATGAATTTTCGGTAATGATGTGAAAACATGTATCATATTAACGGAGAAGAAATTTCATACTTATCCCTTGTAAAGGGTGTCCCAAGAAGAGCGCAATTTTTAAATTTTAAATAAAACACAGATAGATCATGAATATTTTTCATATTAACAGAAAAATTATAATTTTATTTGTGATAATTTACTTTAATTAACAGAAAAAAACAATTAGAAAAAAGTTATTTGACACCTGCATGAATGGAGTTAACTTTCTAGCCCGCAACGGCCTTCATCAACATTTCGTCATACTCAAACTAAGTTACGGCATGTTTTTAACCTAACTAGTTGAGTTAAATAGATGATGTTTACAATTTAACACTTTAAGGCACGAAGAATGTTGATGAAGGCCGTTGCGGGCTAGAAAGTTAACTCCATTCATGAAGGTGTCAAATAACTTTTTTCTAATTGTTTTTTCTGTTAATTAAAGTAAATTATCACAAATAAAATTATAACTTTTCTGTTAATATGAAAAATATTCATGATCTTGAACCGAACTAACCAACAACTCACACACAATTTATATAGATCAACAATAAAAATTCACTATTAACCACTCACAAGGTACAGTGCAAAAATTCGCTTAATATATATGCTCGACATATGTTGAAAAACGAATAAAATCTTCAATGTTTGAATTTCCTTCACTTACAATGTAAAGGATAAAATATGATGACATTTGAAAATAACTGCCAGTCAAATTTCAACTTAATTAGTTGAACTGGCAACTGTGGTAATAATTAACAACTAAACATAGCTTTATAGAAAATAAGTTCGCAGTAAATTTCGTCATACTCAAACTAAGTTACGGCATGTTTTTAACCTAACTAGTTGAGTTAAATAGATGATGATTACAATTTAACACTTTAAGGCACGAAGAATGTTGATGAAGGCCGTTGCGGGCTAGAAAGTTAACTCCATTCATGCAGGTGTCAAATAACTTTTTTCTAATTGTTTTTTCTGTTAATTAAAGTAAATTATCACAAATAAAATTATAATTTTTCTGTTAATATGAAAAATATTCATGATCTTGAACCGAACTAACCAACAACTCACACACAATTTATATAGATCAACAATAAAAATTCACTATTAAAACACAGATATTTAAAAAACAATCGTGAAACTTTATTATATCGTAAAGTAGACAGAATGAGGTTATCTATGGAACAATATATCGTGCAGATGGCCGCCGCGGCTTTGCTGGCATGCACGCGATCTTTTAATGAAATTTTTAATGACCGTTTTGCATGAATGCTGCGGTATTTCATTATTGCAGTGTCCAATTTCCTCTTTTAAGGCTTGAGTCGTCGTCGGCTTATTCGCGTAAACCATCGACTTCAAAAAACCCCAAAGAAAAAAATCTAATGGTGTTAAATCGCATGATCTACGCGGCCAATTCTGATCTCCAAAACGCGAAATAACACGACCGGGAAATGACTGATGCAGCAATTGAATTGTTTCTCTGGCTGTATGACATGTGGCGCCGTCTTGTTGGAGCCATATGCCCTCCACATTCATTTCTTCAATTCTAGGCAAGAAAAAACTGGTTATCATTTCACGATACCGAACACCATTGACTGTTTGCGCTTGACCTGCCTCATTTTCATAAAAAAAGGGTCCAATGATTCCTCCAGCCCAAAAACCACACCACACAGTGACACGTTGAGGATGCATTTGCTTCTCGTGAATCACTCGAGGATTTTCCTCACCCCAAATGCGACAATTCTGCCTATTGACGAAGCCATCAAGATGAAAATGGGCCTCGTCACTGAAGATGATTTTATCGGCAAAATCAGCATTTTCCATTTCACCATTTTGGTAAAACAATTTCACAATGAGAATGCGTTCTTCATTCGAGTAGCGCTCCATTTTTACTAACCTCGTACCTTCTACTAGCAAACAATAACAATTGTTCAAATGTCAAACAATGACACTTCGAATGTTGCCAGATTTAAAAATTGCGTTCTTCTTGGGACACCCTTTATAACGCAGTTTCGCTATAACGCGGTTTAGAAAAATACAACCTTCGTCTCATAACTATGGGTTTCTCTCATATAACATGATTTTTAATGCAATTTGAGGCAGATAATTAATTTTTTTTTAAATTTAAGAAAATCTGTATTACTTCGGGTAATTGCGCAAGGAAATGTTTTTTTTTTATGTGTTCTAACTGCTCAATGTTATAGCACAGTAAGTATCTGTATTTTGTTGTTCAAATATCACATAAAGGACTTATGAGAAAATTATTTTTGGCATACATATATGGTTTTAATTTAAATGAGAATTTAAAAATGCAGATACTTTTCAGAAATTAACGTGGAAGAAATATTTTATTTGAGCGTACTTTCCAAAAAATACAGTTTTCTGCCGCATCAATGTACGCGCCACATCCAATGTTTAGAAAATTTTGCAATTCACATATCTATCCACTAATTGATACACAACATTCTGACTTTGATTTACCCGCTCTTAACCAGGCAACTTCCAGAGTAAATCATTCCTTTGGGGGGATAAAATGATTTTGAATTGCACAGCCACCATACCTTTATTCCGTACTTGGGTGGCTTAGATGAAATATATTGTGTAAACCGTGTGCGGCCTCTATATGGGGCTAAAAATTTGGCCTGCAACATTTGCCAAACATTGTCAATAGCAGCAGCTTTACTGTTGATTAATCGCTCCCGTCGCGTATTTGCTTTATCAAAGCGAATGAATATTTTGATGAGCATAAATCGATCGTATGATAATTGTATATAAATATACGCCATTTCTTCGGTGATGTGGGTGCGGAATATGGTGTAGGGATCATATGAGTCTTTCATTGGCCCTGGGTTCCTTCTTATATAGTCGAGCACGTTATAAGCACGAATGTGGGTATTCCGTGGTGCAACATTACCCCATTTCGTGCCATTTATAGATGTAAAATAACTGTCAGAAGTTTCGGTAGTGGCAGGTGTAGTTTCTAATTCATTTTTATCATCTTCATCTAGCTCCTCATTGATTTTCACATGCGATTCAGTTTCGGCAGCCGACTCGTCAACATCAAGGTTTGGCAGAAATTTTAGGGCGTCATTATTTTCAACCTGGACGTCTAATGCAACATCATCATTATCACTCTCCTCGTCATTAAAAAATTCTGCAAATCTATTATCGATAACACGTTTCTCCTCCTCAGACATTTGCTGGTAGCGTGTACTGTGACGTATCACCATTTCCACAAATTTAAAATTTTGAAATTTAATATGAATCGAATATAGAACCTATATAAAATGAATTCCTCTGCAGAGAGAAACACAACATTTTGCGAAAAAAAACTTTCGTAATATTTTTTTCGTGAGAGCACAATTTGTACTACAACCATAATCTTGTACACACATAGAAATAAAGTGCCAACCGAATTGAAAAGTGTATTTTAGTGGTAGTAACTTATAAATTCTGCTAGTACAACGATATTTAAATTAGATTTCTCAACATTTTGGGTGCTGAAACTAAAATTTAGTTGAATTAACTGAACTTTGTTGTGAAAACTAATGTTCAGTTTTACCAAACGACTGAAATTCGTAATAACCGAATTTGAATTTTAGTTGGCTAATAGCTAAATTTTTCTCTGTGTGTCGTTTTAAAAAACATCTGTTTTTTGTTTGTTCAAAATTTTTAATCAATTTGACAAGTAAACAAAAAAAGTTTTAGTTACTACACTTAGAATACTATGTAGGTAAAGACCACTGCAAATGTAGTTAAAAACAAATGAAATTTTATTTAAAGAAAGGACGACTTACATTTTTTTAAATTCAACTGACATTGTCATTTGTTTTTTAATGTTCACAAAATGACTAACAATTGTAGTAAAATTGAACTAAAGGGTCCGCATTCTAATGTTTTTTTTTTTCAACTAGTGCTTATTTCGTGAATGGTAACACTTAGCTTATGTCTGATTTGACAGATAATTAGTTTTATCCTTCCGCTGAACGAATATGGTCCGTATGTTCGTTATCTTGTGAAAAAAGTGAAAGAAACTGGCATCCTCATCGATAAAACAAAGCGGGAAAAGCCAAAAATAGTGCGTACACCAGAGAATATTGCTGCTGTGGCAGAAGGTGTGCGTGAAGCGCCATCAACATCAATTCACCGTCGTTCTCAACAATTGAACATTTCGGAGACATCATTGAGACGAATTTTGCATAAAGACCTTGGTATGACGCCATACAAAATCCAATTGGTTCAGGAGTTCAAAAAAAAAGTTACTTGGCGGACCCTTTACATGGTAGTAAAATATAAATAATAAAAAATAAATGCGAGGACCATGAATTTTGCTAATACTCGACATTTTTGTTAAACTTATTTGTATGCCTTTAAGTTTTTTTGTGAAAAAACTTGTTGAATACATGATACTTAGTTTCTAATTTAAATATCTATGAGAGGCCTCTAAACGAATGATATATGCATATTTCTCAAAAGCCTTTCTATGCTGTCGATACAATATCATAATAGCTTTAGTTATAGCATCATTATTTTTTTTAATTTGTGTGTCTTATATTAAAATTTTAAGCCCCCACAATTTAAATACAGCATATTATTAGTTCCATAAAAAAACTTCAACTTTCTTGCACTCTTTGCGACGGAAAATGCACTAGAAAATTAAACTTAGACCTTTTTCAATATTATACAAAGAGAGAAAAATCTCTTTTCTTTAAATCCGAGGTAAGTATATGCGGTTTATAACAGCATTTTGAAGAGCTTTAAGGTTAACTTATTATCTACACAATTTTTTTAGCTACTGGACTTTCATTCTTGTTGCTTTAATATTTAATTTTGAGATAATATATTTTCTGCCCGTAGAGTTATCTTAATTTTTTTGATTAAGAACTAATTTGAATCCCTCGATTTTTCTTTTAATGACAATTTGTAGTATAATTATATTGTGACAGAATGAATGGATAAATCTGAAAACCATTTCGCGGATTTTTATTAAAAAAAATATCATATAATGAATAAATTAGAAAACATTTTCAGAAATAAGTTTCCCTCACGTCTTGGAAATGGTTTTTTGTATAAGCAACACTTGATTACTCGAGTTCTACAGAAATTTAATATTTAAGATCAAAAACAACTCGGTTTTTGGACACATTTAATAGTTTTTCTCGCTTTGAGAATTCTAACTATTATCTTTTTAAATACATATTTTAAAAATATTTTCAGTTAGCAAAAATTAATTGACAAACTGTGCCTGGCTGAAGCCATTCTTTTAATCATTTAAGAAAAAAATCTAATCTAAATTTACCCTTCTATACTCTTGGTGTCAAAATTAAGCTTAGTTTAAAAGTATTACCATAACGTAGTATATTTGAAAAGACTTTTCAACTAAGGGTAATTTTGACACCAAGAGCATTTAAGGGTTAATTTAGCTCAGAATATTTTATTTTTATAATGGCTTTGGCCAGATATGTAATGTAAACAAGAGTTTAAATATGTTTTGTACAAATATACATAAAATGCAGAAATATCTCCTTTAATCTCAATGCAGCACGGCACTGGTTAACGTTATTCAATATTTCCAAAATTTCTAGCAGCTTTAGACATTGTGCCAAAAAAGTTCAAATCACATTTCCTAAAATACAACAGGGTAAGCCAAGACTGCACATTTTTTGTAAATTGAAATAATTAAGTCTGGGTCATTTTTTTGCCACAGGCTACATGGCTAATGATGTCCAAATTTTGTTTTCAAATTTGCGAAATGGTGATAATATAAAAAAAGAAATGATACAAAAGTAGCTAGATTAGAAATGTTGAGGTTAAGAAGAAGAATAAAGGTTTTTCTCTAAAAATTATAACCACTATTAATTTCTAAATCAGACTATTTCTGAACAGGCGTCACCAGTGATTTTCCATTTTTAAAATGTATTATTATTTGTGTATTTATAATTGACAGACTATCTCTTTATGAAAAATTTTTCAACAACCTGCTGCTGTAAGAATCAAACCTGCGCTCTTCTTAAATAACAAACGTAACAATACCAAGTCATGACCGTTTAGCTATCACACCCAAGTATGGCCTCGAATGAAATGCAGCTGATTTGCAGTTTTCTTTCCTATTAGCTTTTCTGTTATTGTATATTATACTCAGAAGTGACAACACTTAAAACACAAATATTCTATTTTTGGATTTTTGTTTATTTTTCTAATCGCCTCTGTCTCTATTTCACATTACACGTTACCATTGTAGCTAGTTTTCTATTTTAAATATTTTAAGACACAAATTAGCATTGCTATTACCAATTTCCTCTGAATGCGCAAATATCAAATCACCTACCCAAGTGCAATTTCGGAAATTTTTAAAGGCTTTTATTTTCATTCTCTAAAATGTATTTAACAAGTTCATGGAGTTCAAATCCCAGCTTTTTCGATTGGTTTAAAGAAATTTTTTTTAATTTTAAATGAATAATATCCCAATATTATCGTTCGTTTTCGGATTTAGGACAGGTTACAGATATCCTAAAAAATATATTTCATATTTCACAATTTACTAGTCTATTAAATAGAAAAAATTATGTTGCAGTAATCAATTAAAAAACGTTTAAATAAACTATAATAAAAGTCTGTGGTAAGTAGAAACCAAAATTATAACGAGTTGGATTTTTTAATGCCATCGTTGTAAAAGATTAGAAAAATACCAAAAAAATCAATCTTTTTGAATCATCGAATAATTTAAATCGATTATTTTTTTTTTCGATTACAGATCCCTAATCTTTATTAAAATTAAGCTCAGATTTGAGAAATTTGTTTGTGTTAGGAATAAACAAGTTGGATTTTTACTTAAATCTTTTCGAAAAATTTTTTAATTTTACCAAAAATATGTATTTTTACGTAAAATTTTTAAGAAATACGAGAAGTACTTAAAAGTTTGCAGATTTTTGTGAATAATGTTGTTAATTCCTTTTTTGCACATAAACTGAGATTATATTGTAAAATTTTGTACATCGCGTAAGTTAAGAAATTTTTATGGACAGATCACTAATTTTAAATAGTGAACTTTTTCTGCAAATGCTAAATGTTAACTAATTTAGCTGAAACTTGGAACCTTGAATAGGGAAAACATTGCGTAGATTGCAAAATCCAATTTACATAATTTTTTTTGACCACTCTAATGGAAATGTATGTTCACACTCAAAATATTATGTAGTTTGCTATTTGTAGTATAACTAAAAAGTTTTCATTTGAGTTAAAAATAAAGGAACATGCATTTATTTCTTAAATAAATATTTATATAAACTTATACATTTGATACACATTTGAATGAATAAGAGTACAAGCATTTAGCTATGCCAATAATTTTGCTATATTTTGTCTTTTTCTGTTCAAAAACTAACCTAAAAAGAAAGAATTTTGTTGAATATATAATAATATTTTCAGAAATTAAATAACATTTAAATGGCAGTTGTGAAACTACCCAGGTAGAAATTTGGGATGGTACAAAAAACGAAGAGTTTTCAAAACGTTTGTTTTTGATGGTACTAAAATAAAAGCGTTTCCAAAGCAATAATTGCAAATAATACGAAAAAAAAACATTTAAAAAACATTATTTTGGATTGCTATTCGAACGTTCGGACAAAGTATTTTAGGAATACTTTTTATACAAAACTTACAAATATTTGTGAAATAAAAACACTGTAAAAACATTGGTTCAAAGCGTTTTTCCAACGTTTGTAAAAAGTACTTTAGAAGTTCTTATCGTACAAAATTTACAACGGTTTATAAAATAAAACCAATGTAAAACCATTGCGTTAAAGCGTTTTTCTAACATTTGCCAATAGTACTTTAGATATACTTTTTTTTTTTACAAAATATTTTACTGAATTAAAAACAACACTGTCATAAGGGGTCTATCTATATGCGAACTCGGTTTCTTATGCAATTTTTTTATATGCTTTTCTCTTCATGAACCGAGTTCAATAAATCACTCAATATGGCCAGCCCATAATGTAGCGACTCTATAAAGTGTATAGTCCACTATATTTTGAGGACAGATAAAGCAATATTTTAGAGGACTTTTTCAAAACTTAATAAAACGCTAGTTAAACTATTTAAAATTACAATGTTTTGTTACTTTATTTATATTATTTTAATCATATTTTACATGTTTCATTATTTGTGGTATTTATGAACAATTCATAAAGATCTTTATAATTTGTCTTTCGAGCGTTTTGACAATGTTCAAAATTACAACCCTCAAAGCGGTTATCATTTGGGTCGATTGAAAAAGCATTTCAAAAATTTTGTTTTGCAATGTTTTGAAAACGTTATAAAATACCATCCTCAGACCGTAAATTTGGGTTATCATTTTGCACATTCTCAAAACGCTTTAAATTTGTAATTTGGTATGTTCTGAAAACGCTTGTACCATCATGAAAAATGCTTTTAAAACGTTTTAAAGATTGTGTTTTTCTACCTGGGTAATGTCTTTCCAGAATTTTAACACGTCTGCTACCTTTTGTGTTAAGAATATCCCAAAATTATACTACTGATATTTTGGTTTGTAAAAACTCTTTTAATCGTGAAATATTAACATATAAAGCATGAACACAGAAAATCGGTATATAAAGGGTGTTTTTTATAGAGTGACACAGGTTTAAATCATAATAAAACATAGAAATATATTTTTAATATCAATGAAACGGGCTTTATTGGAAAGAAAATTTTACAAAATTAATGTTTAAATATGATTTCTGCCATGTGGCCGCCACGGCTGGCGCGTAGAAGGCGCAATCTGGAACAGCAATTTTCAACAACTTTTTGCAGCATTTGCGACCGTATTTCGCCGATCACTTTTCGAATACTGATTTCCAGGTTTTCAATTGTTTGTGGTTTATGTATTACAATTATTTTGATTAAAAATTTTAACAATTTGCAGGCGTTTCTGTGGTGTAAGTCGATTCGTAATGAAATTTCAAAGCAAACTAAACAAAAATCAACTATCAGTTGTTAAATGAGTGGTTAAATACAATAGTGATGCCAACTCTAAGTTGTGACACTCTAAAAAAACACGCTTTATTAGTGAAGACCCGACTCACAATTTGCACACTCCGCGGGGTTGACTAGAAAATCCTGTTAATGCTTTATGTTAAAAAAAATTAAGTCAAATGTTTTTAAGAACTTGTTGAAGCAAGATAACGCTACGCAACATAAAAAATACACGTACTGAACTTTGATTTGTAGCTGCTACACATACAAGCGTAAACGTAATAGTATGAGTCACCGGTATATATCCATATATAAATGAAACATTAATTAACTATAATTTTAAAGATATTTTAAATGTTGACCATATCAAACTGGAGAATTAAATGTAACATGGGTAGTCACTTACTATTACTTACTTACTATTTGGGTTGCAATGGACTGATAACCGCGATTTTGTGTTTAAGCGGGAAATAAAAGTGTCCAATAGTTTCGCTCCAATTTTAATGAAATTCGTTATTGTATTTGTATGTTATTATGTATGTTTTATTGTTCGGACGCAATATTTAGAAATTTTCATATACTTGTTCGAAAACCCAAAAGTAAACAAGTATATTTAAAAAAAAAATACTTAGAAAATCAATAACAATAGAATTATAATTGTAAAGAAAATTTCAATCGCAATTTTTTGTATACAGACAATTTTTGAACGTTTCCCACGTTTTTTACCTCTCATGAACACTTCGGCCATTAATTTCATAAAGTTTCATAAAGAATTAACCACAAAAATCACAAGGTTTATTTGTTTTCGTTACAGTTATTATAATAACAAAAAATTCCAGTCTGTTTTTTATTAAAATAGTTTGTTTATATACAAAATTATTTCAATTCAAATTACAGGAAATAGAAAAATTTTATACATGTATATATTTTGTAAAAAAAAAAACATAAAAAAAATGTATCGAACATTTATGTTTACTGATCTGTAGTTATTTTATTTTTAACTTACTATTCATTTGTTCTTACTTGTTTGATAGTTTTTTATACAAAATTTTTAAAAACAAATAACAAGGAACATTTGATTTTATGCGATTTATTATTTATTTTAAATTTATATTTTCTATTAATTTTAATAACAAACTGTTTTGAGTACACATATGATTATATTTCTAAATATTACCTTAATTTTCGATAACGCACCAACGTGAACATATATAAGCCCTCATATGAACATATACGAATCATTACATATTTCAAGTGTCAAAAGAGGCATTCAAGTGTCTTGGTTTTCTAAAACGGTGCAAGACTTACTTCACTCCATCCAATCTCCTTACTATTTATACCAGCTATATCCGGCCGAAAATGGAATACAACTCTCGTATATGGGCAGGGGCTTCAGTGTCTATTCTGAAGCTTCTGGACCGTGTTCAGGGGAGGGCGGTGAAGGTTATCAATGACAGTAGTGTATCATACTCTATTGATTCATGGGAGCATCGTCGGAATGTGGGTTGTGTGATACTTTTCTATCGATATTACCATGGGATATTACCATGGGAGGTGCTCATCTGAGATAAGTGAGCTTATTCCTCGAGCCCCAGTTTTTGTTCGTAATACTCGCTTATCTATTGTCCTGTGTTTCGCACAACGCATTACAGAGAAAATTCGTTTTTTAGTCGAACGATTCGTATGTGAAACAAACTTCCCGCAGAAGTCTTCACTGTTACTTACAATTTAGAAAAATTTAAATCAAATATCCACAAACACTACTCCCTCTTTCCTCCCTCCCATACCCTATTTTCCTGACCAATACAATGCACTGCAGGGCATCCCCTGAGTATTGGTTAAATTAACAAATAAAAAAAATAAATATGAGAATGTATGGATGCATGTGTATGTGTATGTAAGTATGAAACATGTTTACTCATATATGTCGATTTTAACAGGTTTAACAAATTTTTTTGTTCATAATCAATTGCTTTTAAACTACAGAATAAAACCAAAGAAATTTCCATAAACATTTATTACTAGAATGACGTTAATATTAATCGTTGTTCAGGGAGAAAAACTTTCAAAAAATCATATTTCGAATGATTCCTTGCTATGACTAGCCAACTTAGAAGAGAACAAATTTTTGGTGGGTGGAACTTTGTTTTGATACAACACTTTTTTTCCTACAATATTGATCAGCTATGTCATTTTTCTAAGTGTATATTTATAAAATGTTAAAATTTATAAACTCCCAACAAAATTGTAATACATTTTTTACACTTATGTTGTTTTAAAGTGCACTGATAAGTTTTTCGGTTTTTTTTGAAATAAAATTATTAAAATTACAGAAATTTGGTATTTTTGTTGGATATAAAATAATTTTAAAATGTAATCTATAAAATGGCTAAGAAAAAACATGAATAATCACTTGCTCGATTAATCGATTAAAAATAAAACAAAAATAATAAATACAAAAAAGTAAATAAATACTATGTAGGTTAGAAGTAGAGTTTTAAGTTAAGGAGTCGATTTTGTAACTTTACCTAATTAATGTATCTGCCTGCAATAGCATACCCTAACGTATACGTAATATTATTTGTTATTATTCATTATACGCCTTAGTACATGATTACTTTGACTCATTAATGGCACTTCATATATTCATTGGAGTTATTTCAACCAAACTTTGAATTTAGGATTCGGTTTTGTAACTTTACCTAATTAGTGTATCTGCCTGCACTAATATAATTTGTAATTATTTACTATACGCCTTAGTAGCTGATTACTTTAACTCATTAATGACACTTCATATATTCGTTGGAGTTTTTTCAACCAAACTTTCCAGATAAATAGAACAATGATTCATAAAGAAATTTTTTGTATTTGTTTGCCTTAGCGCCCTCTAGTGAAAATATTGGCAGCCAAGATTGGAAATTTGACAGCATATAAATCCTAGACTGTTTAAGATATTCCAAAAATTTAAATGTTGTATGATGGTGTGGATAAATATGTATTTAAAAATATATGAAAAGTTATTTTTTTCCAAAGTTAGCCGATTTTTTAAATTATCATATGGCAGCCCTGACGTATTATTTAAAAAAATAAATTTTTTCAAATAATTAGTTGGCAAATCTGGCTATCAATTTTAAACATTTTTTTTATTCACGATTGCAATCAAGATGTTGAGTAATTTAATGGTTTTTAAGTCGCTTAATTATCTTGTCGCAGTAAAAAAATGCAGCAGTTTAAATAGTACTGGGTCTAAATAGGAAAACTATGTCAAAAATTAGTTAATAAGAAAGAGCTAAATATAACTAAAATAGCAATAGACTCATTCTTACTCTTCTTTATTTGCCAATTCGTTTTCCGAATTTTAGCGACCAATACAATTGAAGTAGATTATATTACTAGACTGGCTCAAAATGCAAAAACATTAAAATCTTGTGCTTCACAAGGCTGCCCCTATTCCAATAGACAAAATAAATATATATTTCAAATTTCAGACAAATCGGCCAATATTTAGAGGTCGCTAGAAATTTGCGATTTTTCGGGGTTTATGTCAAATTCAAACAAAAATTTAATTTTTATAAAAAAATTTATTATTTATGTACATAAAATTTACATATTTACAAAACACTTTTAAGTGTTGCTTATATTATTTGTTTAGTGGTAATAATTACATTTCTAACGTTATTTTTATTCTCCGAGTTTTATCTTTTGAATGTGCCTATTGAAGCCACAGGATATGTCTTTCTATGTAAATCAACTAAGCGGAGCAAATATTGTTTCTGTTCTTCATTTTTGTGATAGAGTTGTTAAATTCGGTAACCAAAGCAATACCACGCTCTGCACAATCGTTTACAACTCTTAAAAGGCTCGCTCTTTCTTTCATTTGAATATAAATTGCATCATCCTTCCACACTGCAGGGTCCTTTGCAAGGAATGAATGAGCCTTTTCATGTCCATCATCCATTAATAAATCAAATAAAATACTTGTGCGTTTGGTAACAAAATTTTCAAGGAGATTGTGATGATTAAATCCTTTATTGTCAAGCCTCTTTAAGTCGGTTTCTTGTACGTTGTATTGTACTTCGTGATAAAGTCATATCGGGCACAGGTTTGCCCAATGCCTGAGAAACAGCTCCGACAACAAACATTGCTTTTCTATCAGAAAGATTTACGCGATCAATTGATGGAATAACATCTTTATTTAAAACTGATTTGGTTATGGTTGATTTATTTTTTCTTTCATAACAAATAAATTCATCACTCGATGAATAATCCGACTCGGTCTCGGTGATAACTGTTTAATGCAGAAATGGAGCTAACAACAACTTCACTTGCTTTCTGTTTTTCGACGTATCGCAGCTTACTGGCTTCAGCTTCATCAAATATTTCAGTCGAATTCTCCTTAAACATTTCTTCTTTGATGCGACACCTTTCAGAATTGGTTTTTCGATTCTTCTTTAATAGGATAAATTCGGATAGCAGATTGCGGAGTTTTTTTTCGATGGCATCGGACCTTTGAGTAGGATTTTTAGCTTTCTTCCGAATATCCAATACTGCAGTTACTGTCTCCTTAATACTAGCCTTTTTAGTCCTTTTTTTTCAAAGTGATGAAAATTAAACATTTTAAGCACATCAAGTTTTGATGGAAGCCTTGCTGTGGAAAAATTTTCAATTGGATTTCCACGCTCTTGGAGAGCTTCTCATAAATTTTGAACCAGTATTAAAAGTCATGACTTTTATCAAAAAGATCGCGAAAATAAATAATCGTTTACAAAAACCATTAATAAAATGCACAAAAGTAACACTTAAATTTGCTTATTGCCTGTAGCAAAAATTATATAATAGCACCTTTATGTTTAAAGAATTCTTCTTTTTTGATTAAATATTAAATTACAGGGGATTTCCCGTATTTTAATTTCTTTAAGCAAAGTAAAAATAAGTATATCTATGCTGGAAATAAGAAGAAAAAGGATGGCTATATTCGTTTTCATATAAACTTAACGCTATAAGTAAGAGTAGGACAACTATTGACAATGACGGAACTTATTAAATACACTGTAAAACATATGTACACTTACAGAAATTTATACTAATATAAACAAAGCAGAAATATAGTACTACACTATGAAATGTACGTAACTTGAATCACAAAACCAAAAAGTTGAAATTTCTAGCGACCTCTAAATATGGTCCGATTGTTCCAATTTTTGGTATGCACACTTCTTTTGATGACTGCAACAGGGGCGGCCTTGTGGAGACAAAAAAAAATTACATCTGCAAATTTCATACACTCTTGAGCCAGTCTATTATATTACATTGCATGATAAATAATTTCATAAATTTTTCATAATTTCTGCAAAAGCGTCCCTATTTCTCGCCTCGCTCAAGAGATTCCCCACATCTCGGATACCAGTCCATTCTTGTATGTTATTAAGCCACGTAGTTTCTTTTTTTTCCTCTAGTAGGTCTACCTTCAATATTAGCTTTCGTAATGGTTTGTAGAAGCTTATATTTTGGGTTTCTCATAATGTGACCCTAGTATGCCGTTTTTCTTATCTTTATGGTGGCTAAAAGCTCTCTATCGCGGTGTATTTGCCTTAATACTTCGTTGTTAGATATAAAGTGGGTCCATTGTACTTTCAGTATTCGTCGGTAGATCCACATTTCGAAGGCTTCCAGTCTTTTTACGTCAACTGCTTTAATAGTCCACACCTCCGTTGCATATAGGAGTACTGACCATACATATGTTTTGACGAATCTTTTTAGTTGTTCTAGTGGTACTACTAAAGATATATTTGTATAGTGGTTATTTTAATGAAAGTTTACCCACCCTGAATGCCCAACTAGTACCAAACTTTCGGTTTCAGGAAAATTTTATTAATACATTTCATCTAGTTAATTAATTAATTAAAATATAATTACTTTAATTTGTGACTGCGTTTTTAAATCTTTCTCAAGATCAGAAATTTTTTCACAATAAATTTCACCAATCCAGTTTCCAAATATAAATAAGTACCACTCATTTTTTTTTTCGTGAAACAGAAGTTTGTTTCATGGTTTTTTTTATGGCGTGCAAGTTTTTCTTGAATCACGCCACACGCATATTTAAAAAAACATTATATACATTAAGGATATATATTTTCTTTGGATGCAAGCAGAACCTTTTCGACAATTTTATACTGATAATAAAAACAGTTTTTTAACAGTTTCAATACCGACTTTTTGTTTGTTAATATATGTCAATTTTGACTTCAGATTATTGTTAGGTGTCCTTAACTTAAAAATATAGTAACCACATAAAAATGGGCAGGAAAATAGAATTTAATTTAATTTTTCTAAATAAAGAAAAACTACTACTAAAAAACAAAAATAGAATTTTTAAAGCTTCTCAGCCTATTTTTACAATAAAACATTCAAATAACAAAATATGCATTATCTGGCTTTGTTCTGGTCATTATATGTCAAAATTATAGCTTTATTAGGTTACTAGATACATCAAATATCGCGACGATATTGACCTGATGAACAAATTATCAATATAATAATTTTTTTTCAATTACCCATATCCTAATGAACATATTTAAACAAATATTGCATTATCAAAATTTCTATATTTATTTAAAAATGTGTACACTGTAGTGTACAAGCTTATTGAAAGGGTTATTTGAATTTGGAAGAAAACTCCCGCGAAAGCTATTTCGAAAATGCTTTTAATTTTTACTTTTCATTTATAAATTATTTTTCGTTTTAATTAGTGTAGACTTGCGTTGACATTGCAAGAATATATTTCTTATGGACGAAAAAGGAGTGAGATCAGTCAAACTAAAATAGTACACGCATTTTACTTTGTAAGTTATTTTAAATACTTCAATTTAATACTTTTGTATCACTTGAGCTATGAAAAAATACTTAAATTGTGTGTAAAAAGAGTCCATTAAAAACAATTAATTAGTGCGCCAAAGAATGAATTATATATTACAAAAAGTAAGAGAAAAAATAATTTCAATTTATAAAGAAAATCAAAATCGTTCTCTAACAGCAATTGCTAAATATTTAAAAGTTTTCCGAAGTACGATGTCTAGCGTTGTCAAAAAATATAATAACATTGGTATTGTTAATAGAAGTCCCCGAACCGATATTAAAATGGGTATTTCTGATCCCAATAAGGCAGCGAGTATAATTGATCTTTTGAAGAAAATCCTGCTGTTCAGAGTTTTTGGTCAGAAAAGTTAAAAAAGTGAATGATTAAAAACATACAAAGTGCAATAAATAAGGAGGCCAAAGAACGATTCAGAAAACTGTATCGTAATTTTGTAACAAAATATGGTTGTTGTATAATTTACAACAAAACCCACGGTCTAGTGACTTCTCCCAGCTTCCAGGGCAGAAATTTTATATAGTGGATGTAAGATGAAATGTGCTGGTAAAAATCCGGGCAAAACAAAAAACAAATCTTACAATTAAATTTTAAGTTTGGCAAACAATTTGCACTTGCGGTAAAAGGTTTACTTTGTCGATAACAACATGCACTATAAACACCGATTTGTAAATAAGAGAGCGTTTGGAAAAACGGCATTAGCCGTTTATTCGGAAACATTATTATTTATCCCGATGAAAATAAATTTAAATAACAAATATGCAGGTGATTGTGCAAATTTAAATGTAACTGACACTAATAGAAAACATATGATTTTCTATTGTTGATTTACTTGAATAAACGTCACTACATTGCTAGGTCTGTCAAAAAACAGAGTAGTATTTGGAAGATGACAAAGCCAATTGTGACAATTTTTTGTTGTTGTTTTTGTTTTTTCTTTGATACTTTAAATTTTGAATCTCGCTCCTAGACGAGGACAAGAAATTCTCATTGAGTTTGTGATTTAACATAACAAATATCTCTAGAAATTCTAATAACAAAGTCCCCTGAAGATTTCCTTAGGCAGGAATGAAATCCGGATAGGGACACGCCTACATCAGATTGCTTTTCACAATTTGTTAAATAAGTTTTGGGACTTTAGCACATTTAATTACTATAAATGCAATTAATGTTTATCCCGATGAAAATAAATTTAAATAACAAATATGCAGGTGCTTGTGAAAATTTAAATGTAACTGACACTAATAGAAAACATATGCTTTTCTATTGTTGATTTACTTGAATACATTGCTAGGTCTGTCAAAAAAACAGAGTAGTATTTGGAAGATGACAAAGCCAATTGTGACAATTTTTTGTTGTTGTTTTTGTTTTTTCTTTGATATTTTAAATTTTGAATCTCTCTCCTAGACGAGGACAAGAAATTCTCATTGAGTTTGTGATTTAACATAACAAATATCTCTAGAAAGTCTAATAACAAAGTCCCCTGAAGATTTCCTTAGGCAGGAATGAAATCCGGATAGGGACACGCCTACATCAGATTGCTTTTCACAATTTGTTAAATAAGTTTTGGGACTTTAGCACATTTAATTACTAAATCATAAGGCCTGACTGTGCTTCCTGTTAGTATAGCAAATCAGCGGTAGAGTGGTAACAAAGGAATAATGAGGTTTTAATACTAAGAGAGGCGAATCCACCTAAATGCTCAGAACTGAGGCCCACGAACAGATATTGGGCTCTGGCGAAAAGAATTGTGATGAACACAAATCAATTTGTCAAAGATTATAAAACTTTTAAAACTAAACGGTCATTTCACAGCAAGAAGTTCACTGAAGTAAAAATAAAAGCCATAATTGCTAGAATTTCAGAAAAAGTAAAAATATTAATAAAAAACAAATAACTTTTTAATGTTGCTTATAAAACATTAATTTTGTACAAATATCATTTAATAAACCGTTGTATTTATTAAAATTGATTGATTAGATCAAAAATTATATATTTAGTTAGTGCACTAGTTTGACTTATCTCTTAAATCATAAAAAATTATTTCCGCGAAAAAAAATCGTATAAAAAAAACGCAATATTACGAGTATTAAACTGCGGCAAGATTGTAGAAAACAGTTTAAATTAAAGGAGCTTTAAAATATTTACAATAACTAAGAACACTTAGAATACTATATTGGCAACCACTGCACAAATTATTACAAATTATTTTAAGCAAATTATTACTTTGTTAATTAAAAAAATATGCGTTTAATCTTAAAACTTTAACACGTTTGATGCGTAAACTTTTATAAAAATCGGGAAAAAGAAATGTCGCATTTCTTATCAGTTTTTTTATGCCATACCCGAATGTACCTTGGATGAATTGATGTTTTGAAAATATGCAACAAGTTATACCCCTAATGTTTGCACATATCAAAAAGTATATACAAAATTAACTTCTATGTTTTTTCAAACAAAAATGGATAGAAAATGCCTTGCACGCAATGTTAATTATTATATAAATATTTAATGTTCTTATAAGTAAAGTTAAATCTATTTTATTTATTGTTCACAAATTTAAATTCAACGTACAGTATCTTCTTCGTACATTTTTTCTTTGAAGTTTAGCACAAAATAACTTTTAATGATAAAGAACTTCTAAACAATGTAGTGTCTCTGACAACTTTAAATTAATAACTGTAAATTCCACAACCTCAAAACACTATTTAGACCAACAATGTAGAAGCTAAATGAAAAAATATGATAACTATTGTATGATTAATATACTCTGACCATGAAATAACAATGACACTTATGTCATAAAAAAGTCATATGTAATCAAGCAATGGGTGGCCCATTATAGTCGTACTATCCTTGGTTTGGCCATGTAAAAAATAAATTAAATCATATGAAATGTTATAATTAAGATATTTTGTTATTACCCGGTTAAAAATCAATATATATGCATCCTTTTATGAACATGTATGAGCACATCCATGCTCATATGTAAAGTGCCTCGAGGTCATAATTGTCCATATACCAAAATAAAGGATTCATATATGTGCATAAGAGTTCAAAAGTGACCATATATATATATATATATGTATGCACAGCGCATAGTTTAGGGACACGCCCAAAATTGTCGCCGGAATATGCGGTGTATAGAAAAAATTGTCCTCATCTTAAACGCTAGATGTATGAAAAGGCGCGAAAATTTTGGGGACAGTCCCCAAAGTAAGCAAATGTCCCTAAACTATACGGGGGAATGAATAAATGTCTCTAGAGTATGCGGTGTACATACATATATATATATATATATATATATTAGGGTGGGGCGATTAGTATGGAAGGAAAAAAATCTTAATGGGCGCTTCGAGTTTCTGATTCTTGGGATTGTACTGAGCAAAAAAGTCCACTAGACCATACGTCTACGGTGAAAATCGAGCTTCCACATCTTGACTTTACGGCAAAAAAGCCCTATTTTGAAATAAAAAATGTACCCCTTAAACCCCACCTACAAATATGATTGATGCATTAATCTGCTAGAGAATCTTACAAAGAAGAGATTGATACCATAATCTTGGATAATCTCCTTCTACTTCCTGAGATATGTCAATCCCGGGCATTGTTACTTTCCCCAAATACTGCTAAAAATTACCACTTTTCAAATTAAAAATTAGCCGGTTAAACGCAGGCAGGGATGGCGTTTTATACAATAACCTGCTAGAGAATCTTCCAAAGAAGAGATTGATACCACGATTTTGGATAAGCTCCTCCTACTTCCTGAGATATGTCCATCCCACATATTGTTACTTTCACAAAATACGGCTAAAAAGTCAAAATCTGGAAGCTCGATTTTCACCGTAGACGTATGGTATAGTTTACTTTTTTGCTCAGTACAATCCCAAGAATCAGAAACGCGAAGCGCCCATCAAGATGTTCAATCGCCCCACCCTAATATATATATAACCTCAATTTTGTTAATGTACTCATATGACCCTTTATTTAAATGTAAAAACATGGATGATTATATTTTCGTTAATGTACACAGGTGAACATTTATAGTTCCTCATATGAACATATAAAAATGGTTTATGAACATATATGATTCATGTATGGAAGCATGTGTAGATGTATGAAGCATGTGTGTTCATATATGAATCCATACATATCAATTTTTAACAGGGTATTTAAATATTTTTTGTTGTAAAAAGTTTATGAAATTGCACTGAAAGTTGAGGCATTAGCAGAATTGATATATTAAATTGATAACTTTACAGAAACAAAGTATTTCATATATCAGTCATTCTTTGAAAGAACATTAAAAAAATTGGAGTTTTTTACCTCATGTCCTCCTATTTTTTTTTATTTTAAAAACAAATGGGCAGTTTGACAAAAAAAATTTAATTGAAGAGTGGAGGCGAATAAGGGTATATAAAGGCTGTTCTAGCATTTAAGAATTGATTTTTGGATGCTAATGCCGAAGCATTTTCATTTATATGAAAAAAGAAATTCATCAATGCTAGAATCCCAAGTATGGTTCTATGCAATTAATTAAAAAAAATATATTTGAAAATATGAATATACTATCGGAAATTGAACTTTTAAGTAAATTTTTTAGATAAAAATGCAGAAAATAGCAAAAGTTTTACCAAATATGTGTAAATGTGCTAGATATATTATATTATTATATTCTATCTTTATTTTTGGCGATTTCAATTTACCATCAGTGCTGTGGAATTATTTTCCTGATATTCCAAATTTGGTTCCTATAAAAACTGATATCTGGAATGATGACTTTTTAAATGGCCTTTCTGATCAATGCCTATTTCAAATGATTGGCGCATGAAACGAATATGGTAAATTGCTGAATTTAGTATTTGTAAACGATCCAAACGAATGCTTGATAAGCAGATCATTTCACATTAGTCACCCGTAAGATAGTTACCACCCAACTATTGAAATTAAATGCTCAGTTGAAATTTGTTCCATTGAAAAACTTAATTATGAAACTGTTTTTTGATTTAAGAAGTCTAACTTTCATATGCTAAATAATCTTATAAACACTACGAACTGGGAAACGTTGTTAACTCCTAAAAATTTAAGCACTGTTTCAATTGATGCGACTATTGATTTATTTTATAAAAACATTTATTCTATTTTGGATATCTGCATATCTGCGTTCCGAAATACACATACCGTAAGCAGTCTGGACCTCCTTGGAGTACAAAGCAGCTTTCAAAGCTTAAAAATAAAAAAAAATAAACTGTATAAAAAATACAAAGAATCCGTCTATGGAAAATATTCTACATGTCGTGCTGAATATATTATATTAAATATGCCACTTTATAACAATTATATAAACAGAATAAAATCTAATTTTAAAGAAAATCCTAAGGCATTTTACGAATTCGTAAATTCAAAAAGACCTTCTCAAGAATTTCCTCCTGTAATGAAGTTTGGTAGTTGTGAATCTGGGGATAATACTGATATATCAAACATGTTTGCTGTCTTTTTTACTACTACTTACTCTGATGCCAAATATAACAACTTAAATGAATACCCGTATCCTTTGGTCTCAAATCAATCTATTATTTTACCATCTATCGATCGCTCTGACGTGTCACTTTGTTTAAAAAGTTTAAAATCGTCTTTTAGCCATGGACCGGATCGTGTGCCTAGCTGTATACTCATCAACTGTGCTGAGAGTTTATCTGCTCATTTATCTTTGTTGTTTAACATCTCTGTTATGAATGGATACTTTCCTAAGTTCTGGAGAGAATCGTATATTATTCCATTATTAAAATCTGATAGAAAATCCAATATATCAAACTATAGAGGAATCGCGAAGCTTAGCACAATTCCAAAGTTATTTGAAAAATTCATTACTGATTTCATATGTCATCATGTCTCGCATATTTTGTCCCTTATCAATATAGTTTTCGGAAGGGCTGTTCAACTGTCACTAATCTTTTACATTTAACAACTGTAATTAATCGAGGATTTGTAAATGGGAAACAAACTGATGCTATATTGACTTTAGTAAGGCATTCGATAAGGTTAATGACAATCTGCTCCTTTACCACAAATAAACAAACATTTATTTTTATTGTTTTTTTTTTTTAAATAATAAAAAACTAATGTAAAAAATTATTGTAAAATCATTAAACAGTCATTAGATGTGGTGTGTTTTTTAAATGAACTACAATGTTAGTACAAAATTTTATTTGTTCTACAAATGAGTGACATTTACATTAAATATAAACACACAGGGGAAAGATCAGTTGGAATTCGTTCGATATTACATTATTTTAGTTGGTACACAAATCTTTCAGCTGTATGTGCATACAAATGTTAATCAGGACCAGTTAGCTTGTCTAGTGCAAGTTTAAAAATTAACTTAACAAACTAACTTTCTTAGTGACAGGCAAGGGGTTAATGATAATCTGCTCCAGATTAAATTGAAATTAAAAGGGGTTTCCCCAAACAGTCTGAACTGTATTTCATCATACCTTTTTAATAGAAAGCAAAGTGTACGATATAAAAATTTTACTTCTAAATACATAGCAGTTAAATGCGGGGTCCCTCAAGGAAGCCACATAGGGCCAGTTCTCTTTTCTTTATTTATAAATGATCTGCCAATTGTGATAAAATATTCAAAAATATTGTTGTATGCTGATGATGTCAAGATCTTTTCGAGTTATAAAAATCCATCTGATCATATCTTTCTACAAATGGACTTAGATAACTTCCAAAATTGGTGCAATATAAACCTAATGGATCTTAACCTAAAAAAATGTAAATCCATGTGCTTTTCTAGAAAAAATTCTATAAAAATTGATTACTTCTTTGATGGACACCAACTTTAAATAGTTGATATTTTTCTGGATTTGGGAATACTATTTGATCCGAAACTTAATTTTGTCTCTCATATTCACATGACGGTTAACAAGGCCAGAGGCGTACTTGCTTTCATTAAGCGGTGGGTCAAGGAGTTTAGTGATGCGTACGTTACAAAAATGCTATACACGTCTCTTGTACGACCGATTTTGGAATATGGCTCAATTTGGGACCCACAATATAACAATCACAGTAATCACATTGATTCTATTCAAAAACAGTTTCTGATTTTTTGTTTTCGAGGTTTATCATGGATTCCGGGAGTTAATCTTCCTTCATATCCGAGTAGACTTGCTATTATAAAATTACATACGCTTAACAGACGTCGAACTATGCTAAACGTATCTTTTCTACTTAACTTAATTAACGGTGATGTTTTTTCTGAATTTTTGATTAATAACATAACGTTTATTGTTCCTCAACGTCCAACTCGTTACTTTCGTCCTTTATCACTGCAGTTTTATCGTAGTAACTATGCTAATGCTGACCCATTACGAAGAATATGTTAAGACTTTAATGATTTATATAATTGTATTGATTTTTCTTTAAATGTTGATGCTTTTAAACATAAATTAATACTGTATTTAAATATTTAATTATGTTTTTTGTTGTTATATAATTTTGTAAATAATTTTTAATTTAAAGTTTTTATAGTCTGTAAGGATTTAATCCATAGACTAAATAAATAAATAAAAATAAAAAATAAAAATAAATAAAACGTGATTCGCGTCCATTCTTGATTTGATGAAACTGACTAAATTATAAAATATTTTTATTTATTTTGACTTATAAAAAAAGGATGATTGATTTGTTTTACACTCAAAAAAAAAAAGTTTGTAAAGTCAGCAAAACTTTTGCTGGGAGTATTCTTGCAGATAAATTTCGAAAAAATAATACCACCATCCATGAAACGATTCAAATTCTGGTTGAAAAACTACGGCTAAAAAAAATTATTATTACTTTCGCTTAAACTGATCTGAGTTGATAATATTGAGAACTGCCAGCTTGCACAGAGACAGTAGTATGCCGTCGAAAAATTTTAATTTTTTAGTCCCAATTAATATAAAACCTTCAAAAAAAAATTGCAGAAACTTTTGTATATTCCGCAGTATATAATGCATTAAAATTTTTTTTTTTTGAATTTATATGTGATTGTAATTGATATCTTCAAAAAAATATGAAAAATGTATTAAAAAAATTTGGATCAATTACAATGCGTTGCATAACTATAATTACAAATGATGTTTTCTATTTTTTCTAATATTACGCACATATTTTTAAAACTTATAACTGTTTTTAAGAGTGTGATATCTGATATATATATTACTGTATAAAATTAGAGAGGTTACTTAATTGATTTCTCAGAAAAATCGTTTACAAATATTTTGGTAGTGTTTCATAACTACACACAATGTTTTTTCCGTAAAGTAGCCTTTATAGATATTAAGTTAATAGAAAATTATTTAAAAAAAGGACTACTTACTTTTCGTTTAAAACAATTTTATTTTTTAGTTTATTTTCAACTATTGAAAAATTAATGACCAAATCGGTATAAACAATAGATAATTTTCGTACAGTGTTATATTAACGTCATATAGACATTCGCAATTAATTTTTAATTAATATGCATTTGACAAATTTAATTTGGAAATGTTAAGGTTAAGAAGAAGAATAAACGTTTTTCTCTAAAAATTATATACACTATTAATTTTTAAATCAGACTAGACTAGTTTCTGCCTTTTTGTGGACATGCTCATCAGGGAATTTCCATTTAAATTGTATTATTATTTGTGTCTTATAATTGTCAGATTGTCTCTATATAATACATTTTTCAACAACCTGCGGCTGTAGGAATCAAACCTGCGCTCATCTTACATTAGAAACGTAACAATACCAAGTCATGACCGTTTAACGATCACACCCAAGTATGGCCTCGAATCTAATGCAGCTAAATTGCAGTTTTCTTTACTATTAGCTTTTTCTGTTATTGTATATTATACTCAGAAGTGACAATTTTCCATTACTTTAACTCTATATAATATAACAAGTTTTGTTTTAAATAGAAAGTTTTAACTGAATATTTTAACTATTACCGAAAGTCCGTTTTTTGTTTATTTTGTTTGTTGAATAACAGGCAGAAAGTTAAAAAATATATTTCTTTGTTAGTTTAACTGTATATTCCATTGAAACAACTTAACCCATTCATTTTTTAAATAACTGTTAAAAATTGCATGGAAAAGTTCTTGTGAGTTTATAATTACATATAATGGCAATCAAAGAACAATGGCATAGAAAATAAAACTTACAAAAATATTTTTGTTTTTTATGTAATTTTAATCAATTTGCATTATAATGCCGCGAGGTTCATATCTAAGTGATTTTGAGAAAAGGCAAATTCACTTTATTTAAATAAAACAAAAGAGGTGGCCCGGAAACAAAAGTTGAAGATCGGAACCGTTGTACAATAATTAACACAATTAAGAGTCTCAATCAGATAATCGGTGAATGTAATGTAAATGTGTCCAAATGAACCATAAGTAGACTCTGAAAAGATTCCCCGAGAAATATTGGCCAAAAGATAATGTCTGTGCCAAGGTTATTTATTTACCCCACCACAAAACTGATCGACTTGAATTCGCTAAAAGGAATTTACAAACCATCTGGAGAAAGCTAAGTCAATAACCGCTGTTGTTGTTTGGACGGTTTGAACACAAACGTCTTTTTTTCTGATGAGAAACAATTCAATCTTGATGGTCCTGATGGTTTTAAGAGCTATTAGATAGACATACGTAAGGAACTACGATATTTGTTAAAAATAAATTTCGGAGGCGGATCGTTAGTGGTTTGGGGAGTTTTTTGTTTCGACGGTATGGTTGATTTGGCAGTTCCAAGCACCAGAATGAATTTATATGAGTACATTACAGTATTAGAAAATAAATTAGTGCCATTTGGTGAACATAGCAACAAAGATGAATTAATTTTCCAACAAGACATTGCCTCAGTACATCTTAGTCGTCTGGTCATGCATGTTCTCTAGATCAAAACTTCATTGTGAATATTTAGGGGAGTATTAACTTGTCGAATTTACGCAGAAAACCGTCAATATGAAAGCGTTTTTCATCCAGAAGAAACGGATTTTAATGCGTGGAGATCTATAACGAAAGAACCTCGAATAAATCTGTAAGACACTTTTTATTTAACTTACGAAATTTCGTGAAATTAATGTGTAATTATAATTTTTCACCGCAGTGTATTATCACAGCCAGCAAGTTTTTGAGCCTTCCAAATAATGATTCTTAAATGACTCTAAAAAAAGATGGATTCCGTATCGTTCTTTTTCGAACTCATAAATTTTACACATTTTTTTAAAAACAAAATCCGTGTCTCTAACCGCAGTATTTCAAAGAACTAGTTTCCTAAAATTTTTAAAAAATATATGATCATTATGAATTATTCTGCTATATCGTTACCAAATCCCTATGTGGTATTTTTTCATGTTTCTGAGTTATGGGATTTTTAGTTAAATTTTACATTTTTATTTATAACTCAGGATACCGTAAGAGCTCCACACAGGGATTTGGATTAACATATATTAAAAAAAAAAATTAAAACAAACCATTCTTTTGAAATACACCTTTTTAAACGCGGTTTTTAATAACAATGCATTTTTGCTATACAAACACAATTTAAGTAGCTTTAAAATGAGGTATTAATTACTGCCATAGCTTAAGTCGTTAAAATATGGTTAAATATGTTCTCAGTCTATATTAAGAGTGATTTGAACTCAAAAAATCACCTAAAATAATTTTTTTCTATCGAAATTAAAACCAACGCTTAATTTCCCGACTAATCTCAACAAGAGTGTAAAAATTTGTATTTTATTAATATTATTGAACAATAACAAAAACTATTAATTAGACAGTACTAATTACACGTAAGGAAAACCAAAAAAAAAATTGTTCTTAATACATAAACTTTTTCTTTCATTTTTCAGTTAAACCCATTTAGTTCTTACCGTAGATTAGAGATTATGTTTTTAAGGTAACTAAACTTGACACTAATGTGTTCCAAAATCGTATATAAATCTCAAAGTAAAAATTATAAAAGTGTATGTCGATCATAATAGAATTGGCAAAATTGCAACATCTACTGGAATTCGGTGCACCACGATCATTTGTGTTGGCATTTCAAAATCTTAATTTTGAAATTATGAAACATATATATCAATTCAGACTCAGGACTTTTATTCGTTACACCGCATGGTTTGGGGGCATTTGCGTACTTTGCGGACTGTCCTCAAAGTTTTTATACATTTATACTTAACTTCCGTTGATTTTAAAACCATAATGTTTTCAATTTCGCGGTACTAACTAAAAACTGTCAAAAAAATGTGTTTAACAAAAATCTAAAAGTGCAAACATTCGTGGGAAAAAGCATTAAGGCATTGATTTTGTCATATTAATGCTAATGCCAAAGCATTGTCATTTATATGAAGAAAAAAACAATGCATCAATGCTAAAATCCCAAGTATGAGTGTAAATAATTCTAAAATAATCCGTAAGATTTTAAAAGATTTGTGATATTTCTGATCAGCGTTCCAAGATTATTACGGAATGATGTAGTGCAAGACGAGGTATTTTAGTGTAAGAGGTTTCAAAAAAGTTTAAATATTTTTTGTTATGTTTGCTACGAACAATCGATGTGTAAAAAATTTTGAAATTGGAGAATAAAATTTTGTTCGTCTTTTCATAAGCGGATATTTTTGCTGCAGATTTCACTCTTATTATGACCATATTTATTCTTGATTTGTTTTATGTAAGACAAACATAAAATGTAAGATTCCAGTTAACTAGTGATGACGAAAATCTTATATCCCATTAGTCTTTTAAAGGCTATTAAGTTTGATTTTATAAAAAAAATGTTGTGAAAGTTTTCAAATCTTTAGAATTGATAAATGTTTTCGTTTTATTTTTGCGAGTTTTACGAAAAAGTTATAGTATAATTTTTAATGATTTTAAAATTGGGTTAAGTTGACCCGACAAACAGAATAGATAGGGTGCAATTTTAAAAAGAACAGAATTCTTAAAATATCATGTACACAATTTCAACCGATGTGTCATTCCATCAAAAATAAAAATATTTTTGAAACCATTTCATTACTTTATATAACTGTTTTTTATTGATTTCTAGAGAGTGTAAACTCATTAAGCATACACGATTTAAAGGTGAATAAACTTGTATAAAGATCTAGAGATAGCTTACCGTTAAGAACGCGTACACTCTAGAAACTAAGTCTCTTATATTGGAAAAAATTTCTCTTATATTGTAAATTCATTTTTTATATGATATAGTAAACCCACCTTTGAGCGAAACAAATTAACCCGAATTGTCGACGAATTTGTGTTCTAAAAAGTACCGTTGATTTCCATGACAAGTGGATAGACAATATCTTGTTTAGGTTGTCATACAAATAAGTTGTAAAAAAAAAAATTTCAAAAAAGTGCAAATCTGAATTCAGATATTCATATAATATCTAATGTTTATATCCATATGGTTTTCTATGATGAATTATAATCTAGATAGATGGGAGATTATTTAGAAATATTAACTTTTTGAAAATGTTTTGTTTTTATATAGTTTTTTTTTGATATTTTATATCGCCATTGCCATATGACAGTGCCGGGTCATACTGGAATTTTCAATATATTAAAAAGTGAAATTTTAAATTTTTGTCTAGGAAAATAACACTGCAATAGACAATCGACTATGTGGAAGAGTTGAGTCTCGACGATGACGTAAATGAAGCTATACATATATTGCAGGTTGAAAACGTTAGTGGTTAGTGGTGAAGACGATGGCATAGATGAAGAAGAGGCCATCCTAGATAATGTGTGTGCAGGTCAACTAAAAGCAAACTGTGAAATAGTATTTAGATCTGGAAAACATGTGGATACAGCTGGTGCATTTCACTTGGATGAATCGGATGCCGAACTCACATTTGATGAAAATTTTTTGACAGACATATTGGACAACTCTGCAGTAAATATAGAAACAAATCTTTTGGAGGTTTCTATGAACGAGCAATCGACTTCAACTATAAAAAGCAGATTACGTAAAGTTATCCCACAATAAAACAAAACAATTTGTTTGGATAAAAGATAATTCTATTGCACCAGCAAATTATAAAGACTGCAAAGTACCACCACACGAGCAATTTGAAAATTTTTTGACGATGATTTAATTCAACACATTTGCCACGAATCCGGAAAATATGCTATTTTTCTTGGGAAACCAAACCCTAATGTAACAGTACAGGAGTTTAACGCGTTTATTGGTTTCTTGCTTGTTACTGGTTATAACTATCACAGCCGTATAAGAACGGCTTGGAGTACAGATGCTGAGGACAGGTGAGGACAGTTTTAAAGAAGTTACTGATAGTGATAAAATGTGGAAACTACGGCCTATAACAGACCATTTGCAGGCAAATACGCTAAAACATTTTCATCCTGAGCTGCATTTGTCTTATGACGAGAGCATGATTGCCTATTTTGGCAAGGTCAAAATCCCAGGTCATATCCGAAGTATGAAGAGATATTCGGAAAATGCGATGCCGCATTTATAAACATGATTGATGATTTCATGCCGGAAGTGTACTGTCATTTTCATTCTATTTTGACAACTTATTTACAAATATTCCATTAATGTCGTATTTGAAATCTCGAGGATATATAGCAACTGGTACAATTCGAGAAAACAGATTTCAAAAAAATTATCCTTTGCCGTCCAAAAACAATTTGTAAAAAAAACAACGTGATTATTCTGTTTAAAAAAAAAAAAAAAAAAAGACGAAAACATTTTATTGACAAAAATGGGTGGATAATTCGGTACTATGTGCTGCATCAACTGCATTTGGCATGAATCTAGTATCTAATACCCAACGCTACTCCAAAGCACAAATGCGAAAAATAAATTTGCCTTGTCCGAACGTTAATGGAAAATTTAGTCAATATATGGGAGGCGTTGACAGAATGGACCAAAACGTATGTCTATATCGAATTGCAAATAGAGGCAAAGAATGGTGGAGTTCCATATTTACTTGGTTGGTTGATGTGTCGGTTCAAAATGTATGGCAACTACAGAAATTTGTAGAACAGACTATGCCACAATTAGAATTTCGACGACAGATTACGTCATTTTACTGCAAACATTACGGAGTAGCTCCTATTAGACCTGGTGCGACACGAAAGCGCAACATGGAAGGAACGGTGCTGGAATCACTTTGTTATGATGCAGTCAACCATTGGCCAATGACTATCGAAAAGAAAAGACGATGTACTGAAGACACCTGCACGTGTACTGTGCGTACTGCCTGTAAAAAATGTAATATTGGTATTTACATCAATTGTTTTGAAAAATATCATCCCAAAATGTAAAATATATTTCGTGTATATATATTTTATTTTACTATTTTGAATTGTTTTAAAAACTTACAAAAAAGCGTTTTTAATTTTAATTTAATGTTTTTTTTATGTTATTTGTTTTTAAAAATAAAGAAATCATTTGAAAAAATGTTAACATAGATTTTATTTTTTTGCATGTAAATTTAAAGTATGACCCAGGGTTGCCATATGGCAACGGCCCCCACCGAACAAACCCTCTAATGAAAAAATGTTTTGTTAATATTTCTGTAATCATTAGTCACCATTCAACTCTTTTAAGCCAGCAAATACTGTATATTCCAAAAAAAATAATTGTGGGACAATTCGGGTTAAGAGATAATTAAAAAAAAATTGCTCATTTATATTTTTATACAAAATCGTTTTTTAACTTATCACTTTAATGGCAAAACTATTTAACTTAAAAAAAAAATAAAAACACTTTAATTAAGTTCGTTATCAATAAAATTAAAGAAAAGGTAATAAAAGCGCGCACATGTGACTGGTATAAAAAAATGTTGTACACGAATGGCTTTCTTTTTTATGACAGTTATTATTAAACAAAATTATTTTATTGATTTTTCCTGGGAGAGAGGATAAAACATATTGCAGTAAATGTTAATTTAAAAAACACTTAGACTTTAAAAACACTTATTTTTTCACTATAAGTACCTGTTTTCTTTTTGAAAGTTTTCGATATTCTGACATACTTTTTTATACCGACAGACAAATTTTTATTTGTCGTCTGCAACGGACTTAAATTAAATTAAGACTGAGACAAACAACAACAAATAATGTGTCAAAAACTGATTATTCACAGGCATAAAAAAACTAAAAAAATTGTCAAAAGAGATGATTCAAATATTTATGTTTAAATACTAAAATTTCTTAACATTTAATGTGAGTATTAGAATAGCATTTATATTATCAATCCCAGCTGAATTCGATTAACTCAAAATCTATTTTAAAACAGTATCATTCGCCACCGGCTTTATAGAACAGGTTCAAAAACTGATTACTGGTAGTCAAAATGTGTAGTTTTATCTTGCCAGAAATAGTTCTAGAACTGCTCTTAGAACCGGTTCTAAAGCAACTTATTTTATTTCAGAGGAATAAGCTACTGCTTTAGGACAAACTTTATTTCTAAAGATCAGTGTGTATAACACTCTAATTGATTTCTGTTGAATTTTAGCCAATTTATAGTAGGAAATTGTACTCCTTCTATAAGTTAGGTAAATTTCCTCTATGTGTATGTATTTGTACACACAAAATGTGTAGAAAAATGTATAGTACCATGATGCATTACACATAATGAGTATTTATGAATATTAACAAAATATTACACTAAAATCTTATTTTTACAATGGAAATAAGGTAGGGCACACACATGTAGATGATCCTGTTCCAAAATCATGTAGGGCATGGAAAAAAACTATGAACTGCGATTTCACTTTTTAGCAATCGTAAAAAAAGTTCAAGCAACAAATGAATTGAAGATTTCTATAAACGATTTTTTTAATTAAATAAAGAGATATTTTACTCCAAATAACTCATTTTTTATGTTTTTCTTATGTAATCGAACCCGTGTACAAAATTTAATATGGAATCTAATACACATACAAATGTATCCGAATAATGGGTCTTCTATTTGTATCTAATTATATCAAATGAGATATAATTTGATACTATTTTATACGAGACATCAAGTTATATCTAATAGGATATAAATAGATCTGATTTTATATAAATTTAGCCGATACCTACAGGTATACTTTTTGTGACTTGAAGTTTGCTTATTTAAGTTGAAAATTTAAATTTGTGGAAATCAACAATTTTAAAGGCCCAATTTTTTTTTAATGAAACATAACGAAATGTTTAAAAATTAACAAGAAAAAATTTAGTTTTCCAAAAATATGTAATTAAGTGTTTTTTCTTATAAAATGTTCCAATATTTTATTTGAATTTATATTAAAGAAATCAATTAAAAATGATAGGGCTATAAAATTGTGAAGCCAGAGGCAATAAAGACTTAACATACAGATAAATCCATTTGATATTGAACTTTACCACAAATATGTATGGTATTATATGTAAATATATATAAAATTATAAGGAAAATTGTTTCAGTATAAAGTCATACATAGCTTAATAAGACTTAGTATGGGACCATATATAATCATATCGATTACTACATATAATTGGATTATTATTATATGTCTTATATTTATTATATGACACACAATTATATCAAGAACCATATAAAAAATGCCTCAATAAATTTTATCAGATGCATTTGTATATAATTCTATAAGCTGTAATGTAACTCCATTAAAAGGCAGATTTGACTGAATCATATTATATTTGACAAGATATAATTATTTTACCCGGGTACACTAAAAAAAATCCGTAAAGTTAGCGAAAAAGTTAGCTAAGTCAGCAAATTTGTTGCTGACACTTAGGTTAATGTGGATTAAAATCGACTTGGTGAAATCAACAAAATTTTTGGCTGTAGCTTAGTAGATTGAAAGAGACTGAAAAACTTACATAAGTTAATTTATTTTTCTGGAATTTAAATGTATTTTTTTGTGATTGTTTTAAATATATATAAAAATGCCAGGACTTTAAACATCGTTAACATAATAATTAACAATTAAATGAACAATTCTTACAAAAATGAATTTTTCAAAAAATAGCTAAATATCATAGAAGCCCTTTATATTTTCAAAACAACTACTTTTGATTGGCAATCATTGTCTGACCAAATCGTATTGTATATTTTATTTTTATCTGCATTCTTAGTTTATGATAATATTGTTTTGTACAGCAGGACCAGAGTGTGTTCAATTTTTCCTGCATTTTTAAATTTATCAAAATACCATTAATTTAGTATTTTTTTTTTATATATTAGATTATTTTGAACTTGAATAATCTTGCTCACATTATAAATTCGATTATATTACTTATTTATTGTTTTATTTATATTTTTTAATATTCACAATTTTAAGGTGCACATGCGTGCTCAAAAAATTAAATGAACGAAATCAATCTGGCTTGTATTTAGTGTATAAAGGTTGTTTTTGTTGGTATCTTTTCTTTTTTCTCTACTTCGTCCATAGAAGCTGAGACATCTTCATGTAGTCTTTTAACTTGTTATCCACGCTATTAATGTGTTTATCAGCACAATTTTGGTAGCAACATAAATTAGTTAAACATAAATTTTAGCTGAAAACGCGATGTCAACAAAACAAAGGCTAAAAGTTAGTTAAATATTTTAAGCAGACGTTTAACAGAATTTTTAACTTATTTAATTTTTTTTCAGTATACACTCACAAAAATAAGTTAGTAGAAAAGTTATTAAAACGTCTTGTTAATCAAGTATACAATTTTTCAGCAAATTTTTTGCTGAAATTGTGTTTTCAGCTAAAATTTTAGTTGTACTTATTCAGCACTTAACATTTTTTTAACTAATTTTTCACTAATATTTTATTGTACTAATTTATTTTGCTAAAACAATTGTACTAATAACCACATTAAAAGTGTGGATGAAAACCGGATTGTAAGATATTTATAGAATGAAGTAAATGCCTTGACATGTCAACATGTAGTAGAGACGACAAATATGATACTAAATGTTCAACTCTTGTATCAACCATGGAATATATTTTTTATCTGTTTTCCATACATAATTAAACAAAAAGACACCAACAATATGTATTGTATACATTTAAATTAAGGATTAAAACATTTTAATTTTGTTTTGCCTCTTGTTGAAGTATTTGTCTATTAATTAAATTAAAGATAAAATAATTAAATTTAATAAAGATTAACTATGTATTTGTAAACTATATGATTAAAATGACTATTAATGTAGCGTAGTCAAGTTGCAAACAAATATACGAACATGTAGACAGACCAAAGCGAAATTTGGTATATTTCCTTTTTCTTATTGAAAAAAAGGGTTCAACATTACACATTTTGTTGTTTCTTTTTGTGGCGTTTCTAGAAAAATGTCATGTAAGTTGTTGAAAGATAATTTTTTTATGTTATATATAATTATTATATATATTTTCAGATATTAATCTAATTCGAGTCGTCAATGAGGAATTGTGAACAATTTTATATTGTATAACATATTGTAAATTATTTTTAATAGAATAACACAAAATATTTCAGATTTTCAGCAAATAAATTAACTAAAGTAAAATACTTCTACATATTTTTTGAGTCTTGTTCAGTCTACTAAATAGTATTCAGCAATAATCTTATGAACTTTTAGCAAGGATTTTTGAATTTTAATTGAATCGACTAAGTATTACCAAAAATTTTGCTGCATCTATCTAGCAAACAAAATTGCCAAAAATCAGCTAGCTAATTTTCAGCAAAAGATTTTGCTTACATTGGCATTTTTTTTGCAAACACCATAATGAATAAAATTTATCTGATTTAGCAAAATTTTAGCTGACTTTACTAACTTTTTTTAGTGTGCTTACAAAATCGTTACCAACGATGAAAGTTTGACCAATTCGCAATATTATTCCATTTTTTAGTAAAAAAAATAATAGTAAATCTGTTAACCAAAATTGTTTGGTCTATTCGGGGTTTATATATTTTTTTTATCTATTTTCCAATTGTAATTATGAAAAAGGTCTAAAATATATTGGTTGTTTTCAATATACAAAAAAAAAAAAGATTTTATTTCTTTCTTTTTTTTTGCTATTTTCTATTTTAGCAGTAAAAATTTACTACTGTTAGTAAATAAAAATGTTTATAAATTTAAAACCATGTTCCCAAAATGCATATCATTTCCTTTTATTTGTGTGTTTTTTTGCAGACATAGTTATGTACTCATTTTATGTAATTTTACACACAATTTTACTCACTTAATACATGCGCCCCGGTAGGCTAGTTGGAAGCGTGCTGGCTTATCAGTGCGGGGGTCGTGGGTTCGATTCCCACCAGAGGCACTGATCTGTTTTCGCTACAACGCGCCGAAGTCCATATTAGCTAGTGCTCGGTTAGGGTAATAGTATATAATAATTAATATGATTATTAATTAATAAAATAAAAACAATAAAACTCACCTAATAGCAGAAAATTTACAAGCATTTTTGAGAGTGAACACAAACTAAAATCTATTATAATGATGTTTAACTGATTTTCTGTGCAACCTTTAAATACAATTTTAAATTTTCTACTGCATTTCCAATATTAGGAATTAGTAGAAAATCCGTCTAGTTTAATACAAACTTTAAAACTGTTGTTTTTTTTTTTTTTTGTATAAAAAGACATTTCTTATCGATAACATTTTTTGGTGGTTTTAAATATATATCACCTTATTGTAAATGTAAAATTTAAGGCCTTCCTTTTTTTTTTGGTTAGCAACAACATTACACACTAATACAATTCAAATAGTTTTGCCACAACATTAAAACCTTGACATACAGACAGTTAACCACCCATATAGCTCCTGGTCATTATTTATATTTATTAGAGTTCATCACAAAAATTTGATTTTGGGATATAATCACTTTTTTTTACTGTTTTGAATCATTAAAAAAATAGCAAAAAGGATGTATGAAATTTTATCTCGACATTCGATTCTACGGCAAAAATTAATTAAAAAACACTTTTTTTCTAGTTTTTAAAGTGCTCCGTTTAGGAAATAAAGTGGACGAAAAACTCTTTTTTTTCAAAAACTTTTAAAAACAAATTTTTCGCCACGGACAATGAAAATGTATTACCAACTGAGAATAATGGTACACTCCAAATAGTTTGATGTTCAAATTTACTGAAAATGCAATTTAACATAATTAAATTTTCATTTAAATCAAAAGTTTCTTGTTATTTATTTTTAAATATTAGACATGGGCGACGTCAATTACATTTCACAATCACACATTTATGAAATTTGTCATATAATTAATACTTTCAGACATACGTTCACATTTGTGGGCTTAAGCGCTTCTGTGGAAAATTTTAAATTTTGTCATTACCAGACATGGGACATTATACCCATATTTGTGTATTTAATTACAGGCCAATTACATTTGTATATATAATTACATGTAATTGGGTGTAATTGAGCAATTGCCCTGTAATTAAATACCCAGATGTTGTTACCAATACCCATGTTTGGTATTCAAAATTTTACAAATTTTCTAAGGAAGCGTTTAAGCCTGCAAGTGTGAGCGTTGGTCTGAAATTATTAATGATATTAAAAAATTTCACAGGATAATGATTGTGAAATGTAATTGACGCCGTCCATGTCTGTTAAAGAACAAAAGAATAGTAAATTAAAAATAAATGTTACAATTTTAACTACAGATCAGTAAAAATAAAAGTTATATTCGGGTATTTAAAATTATTACAGTTTTTTGTTTTTGTTTGTTTTCACACATTTGTGTAAAGTTTTTCAATTTCTTGTAAGTTGAATTGTATGTTGAAATTGAAATGAAATAATTTTGAATAAAAAAAAAATACTAATTTTTTAACATTTTTTATTTTAAATAATTAAAATTTATGATAACTGTAACGGAAACAAGTAAACTATAATATTCTGTTGTTGTGATTAAAATTTTATGACATCTTAAGTAATTAATAAATGAAACTAGAAAAATCCGTAAATGGTAATAGATTATTTGGAACAATCCCAGCAAGATTTTTTGGAACAGGTTACCTCTGAACCTGTTCTAGAACAACTGCTTTTACCACCGGTTACATGGAACTGGTTCTAGAACAGGTTCCTGGGTGTCGAAATGTAAGTGATCACTGTCCCAGAACCAGTTCTATAAATGGTTATAGAACCGGTTCTAAAGCAACCTGTTCTTGTTTGGAGGCAAAGAACCCATTGCAAATAGGACAAACTCCATATAAAAAGAACCAGTTGCAGAACAGAAATTAGAAGCTGTTGTAACACAGTATAAGTTGTTCTGGAACCAGTTATTTGGAGTTTACTATTTTACTGGGATTGTATGAAAAAGTTAAAAAAAATATTTATTTGAAAAATAAATGCCTTTTCCTTTATTTTCAAATCAAAACTTTTTTATTAAACTACAAACAGTAAACTACATAATATTCTGAGTGTAATTTTTTTTTTTCAATATATTGCGAACCGCTTAAAAGTCAAATGTTATAAGCTAGGAAAAACACTTTGAGCTAAGAAAAACGCTACAAACATTTTCATTTTATCGCGACCCGGTTAAAAGTTGTTAATCAAAAACATTTGAAAACTTAATAACATTTTACTGGGAAAATGGTGACAAAATTTTTGCATAAAATTGCTTTTTGGGTGTGTGTCATAAAAAACTACTTTATCAGTTTACAAAAAAAACATATTTTTACGACCCCTCTATTTCCTAAAGGGTGTACTGTAAAGACGAATAAATAAGTTTTTTTAAATAATTATCGGTGTAGAATCGAAAGAAGAATTCAAATTTCATATACATACAGTTTTTTGTGCTCTGTGGGAAAAGAGACCCTAAATTAAAGTTTTTGGAGGAAGCGCGCATGTTCAAGAAGTTGGAATGAAAACAAAATATAATAATCCAATTTTTTTATTGATACAAAAACATTTTAAAAAGTGATGATATGCCAAAAGCAAATAAGTTTATACTTTTCTGACGAACTGTAATATTTTATAAGGTAAAAATTAAATGTTTTGGTCATTTTATCCAAAGAACGATACAAAAAACTAAACAACATAGTAGAATATAAAACAAGTAATCAATAAAATGCTTTGGTAGCTTGACAGTTGGTAGTGTTGGTTTATATTCTTGTGTTTGTGTGTTACACAGAGATTCTCAATATATTATATAACCAGTCAATCATGGATAAATTATCAAGTAGAGATACTCGCAGAGCATTTAGTCGCCATTATAGTTATTTCGACAAATATCAGAACAGTAATATTTAATATTTTTCCTTGGAATTTAAAATAATTATCGATATTTTAATTTAGGATTAAAACATCTATATGTTAATTGTATTTTTAAAAGATTAAAAGTTTCTCGAATGATTCAATAGATGTACAGGAAACTTAAGTTCTTTACGCAGACTTCCTTTGACTTTTCAATCGTCACTATTGTTATTGCTCTGATTTACGTCGCATCAGTCGTAACTTCTACACATTTGCCGTCTACTTAGACGAATCCGATATTAATATAAGCAGCAATGTATCTTTTAAAATATTTCTATCAACAACAAATAATTACAAAAAAAAAATAAAAGCTCGTTTTACGGTAAATTTTGCATTTGATTTTGTTCATGTTCTAATGTCACGTTAGGGTAATTAAAACATCGTTTGTTAAGTGGCTGAAAATTTAAAGATAAACCAAAAACAAGCGATCTTATCTTAAAATGTTACTGCATATAATTTATTTTGATTTTCAAAGTGTGTCGCGTTAGGAATCGTAAGGGCACCTTCTTAAATATTTTTTTATCAAGTTTGTATTTTTATTATTGTTGCTCTAAGTCTAAAAGTTATGTAGTGCGAATTTGAGAAAATCGAAGAGCTTAACCCTGGGAGACCTGCTGTCAATGTTTAAGATTAAAAAAAAATGTATATTGATTTATTTAAAATATATCTTGCGACATATCACTTCTAATTAATTTTGGCATGTTGAACTATAAGATTTTTTTTTTTTAGTTTTCGAGATATTGCGACTTGATTTGTGCTCAAAGTAGGGTTTCTTTCCATAGATTTTTTTTTTAAATTACACTGGCTTACAGATTTTCGAAAAAACTTTCTTTCCACGATATTTGGCATTTTTTTCATATAAAGACGAGTCCTAAATCAGATAATGAAGACCAAAAGTAGAACAGTTTTTAAGATATCGCTAAGTTTTAAAATTTAAAATTTTTTTAAAAAGTGGTTTTACTTAGATAAAAATATCTCCGTACCAAAATGGTGGATTTGAATTGTTTTTATTTTTAAATTAAAGCTATTTAAATGCTGTATGAATTCCCATCCAGAAAACTCAAGCTTTGGTAGAGCACTGTTTGAAAATGGTCCAACAAATAAAGTGCTGGCAAAGACCTGATGTACAACGCTCTGCCAATACCTAATTAACAAAATTTACAACAGTAAAACTAAAAACAGCACTGGCACAGCCCTGGCTTATAACGCTCTGTCAGAGTTCGTAAAAATTGCTTTGCCATTACTTGATTTACAAAATTTGCAACCGCAAAAATAAGCAAATATGGTCCATATACATCAGCAGATTTACCACTCCTAGTTTAAGCCTCACTTTTTTCTGAACTTTACATTTTTTATTGGATATTTTTTTAACAATATTTTATTATTTAATGTATTTTGCTCAAATATCCCAGCAACTGGCGCCATATAATTATATTTGCCATGCCCATTGTTACGCCCACTGTTTTGAAAAAAATTATGTACGCTTTAAGTGGTTGCTATACAAAATTTCACTTTTCAACGGACTTTGGACTTTCACATTTCATTTCTTACAAATTTCATTAAAATTTGGAAATTATAATTTTTACACCAATACTTATCAGTTAACTCGCCCTTTTTAAGGCGTTAACTCATAAGTGTTTTTAAATTTATAAATACATACTGATTTTTGCAATATATATTTCTATTATTCAAAAGATATCAAGTTAATTTGACAACTTGAACAACAGTTTGGATGTTTCCTAATCAATTTTTTGTTTTCAACAAGGTTGTTTTTGTTTACTCTTTACACAAATTTTGCTCAAATTTGACAGGAAATGTTCATAATCACTAGAAAAAACAGTCATATAATTTACTAGAACTTTAAAATCAAATTTAAAAAATGCTAATACTTTAAGGAGTTTTACTAGATATTAAAAATGGTGCACTTTCTAATATGCATGTGCTATTCAAAAATAATTTGAGTATCGGGAAAGACCGGGTACATAGAGTTAGTAATTTGATATAATTGTTACATATTTGTATCTAATTTCATCGAATTCGATCTAATTCGATAGGATTGTATCAAATTTGATATAATTGCATGTATTTTAGATACAATTATATGGTGTCATTTCATATATAATTTAATATAACTTCAAACAACTTAATACAACAGTATTTGTATTTTAATGTTAGAAATTATTATGCTATAGTGTTTATGAGTCTGTAGATATAAACTGCAACAAATTTATTCCGGAAATTTCATTAAAAACCACAAAATATAAGAAAATTTTGATCTAAGATTGTAATTTAAATTTTTAGATTTGGCAATATTTTTTTTTATTTTCTGAGCCATCAAGTGGATTCCATAATAGTTTTAAAAATAAATCTTGTTAAAAATAGTTATCCTAATTCATGGTATTTAATCCAAAAAAGTAATCTAAGGATGTGGCGAAATCTGGGTTGAATATCATAATCGATATATAGAGAAATTTCGGTGTTCAAAAATTGTTCCAGATTTTCTTTGCAATGGTGAAATATTTTTAAAAACTATGTAAAAATACAAAATTATTTCATTATTGGAAGCGAACAAACCAAGTCGTTTTGGCAGCATATTGCCAGGATTTTCTCATTATATATAGGAAATGATAAACATATTTTTGCCAAGCATAAGTACCGACTAAAATTTAAATGAAAATTGTACAATAGATTAAAAATTTACAATTGTGACCATATACGTCAAAGTAAACGTACCCAATGAACTGAAAATAAAAGATATCCAGCCATGCGCCAAAATAACCAAAAAAAAAAAAAAAAAATTGCGAAGATCAAGATAAGTCGACCAATAAAACCTACGAAGGATTTCCATTATATAATGCAACAGGAATTCCAAAATTTGATGAACATTTCTTTTTTCTTTCAACTTATATTGAAGTGCGCCCAATTAAATTTCGCTTTACTTTTTAAAGTTATTTAGGTTTTTATATCAAAAACATTACTCAATTAAAAAATAAGAATTACTATTAGTAATCTATCAAATATGGATTATTTTGTCGTTTTCAGAAAGTTCCTAGCTTTTTTTCATTTTTGTTAAAATTCAAAAATATTATGAAAAATATGAAATGAATTCCGTCCACTGGAAAGATCTAAAAATTTTAAAAATGATTAATATTAAATTTAATACCACAGAACATGATGCATCAAATCTATGAAATATTTTGGCGACAACTGCAATTATGCAATTATTAAGGCGCTTTTTGCACTTTATATGTTTTCAATAGTTTTTTTACCTTTTCTGAACAAATCAGCTTTACTGCTGAATTTTTGTTTGACAGGCTAGGATTTTTTTTCAAAGGGCCCACTAGTTTCTTATCATTATTTGTATCAGAAATGCCCTTTTAATGTCGGTTTGCGGACTTCTGTTAACAATACGAGTGTCATTATAAAGGGTTCGCCAAATAACTTTTTTTTTTTTGAACATGCTAAAAAAAACTACTGAATATTTTCTCAAATTTCTTTTTTTATTTGAAAGTACAATCCTTCCGGTTAATAATGGAAAATAATTTCATTCAAATGGCTGCCTCGGCTTTCCATGCAGTAGCATACACGATCGGTCCAATTTTTAAGCACATTATCGATTGTGTGTAGCTGTATTTTTTTTGGCAAAATCGTCATCTTCTGTAAGTCGATCGCGACCACTTAGTGAAGCGAAAACGCACTGGATGGTCAGTTGACTTCAACTCCTGAACCAATTGGACTTTGTATGGCGCCATACGAAGATCTTTATGCAAAATGTCTCCGAAATGTTCAATTGTTGGAAACGACGGTGAATTGATGTTGATGGCGCTTCACGCACACTTTATGCCACAGCAGCAATATTCTCGGGTGTACGCACTGTTTTTTGCTTTTCACGCTTTGGTTTATCGATAAGGATGCCAGTTTCTTTCACTTTTTTTCACAAGGTAACGAACATACGGAGCTAACGGTGCTTCTATTCTTCCAAAATCCGAACGCAATTTTCGCACACATTCTGCAACATTACCATGATTTTCAAAGTAATGTCGCAATATTTCCCAGCGTTGTTCAAGCGTATACACAACCGTATTAGTTCAGCGGAAGGATAAAACTAATTATCTGTCTAATCAGACATGAGCTAAGTGTTATCATTCAAAAAATAAGCACTAGTGGAAAAAAAAAACGTTAGATGGCGGATCTTTTAGTATTAGATTAGATCAGAAGGCACTATGCCTAAAGCTACCTACAGATTCAAGCTACCTATAAAGCCAATTATCCTATTAGGCAAAATGTTTGCGATGTCGGAAGGCGAAATGAAGCGATCACCTAGAAACCTAAGGCTCTTATCACAAAGCCTGGAACATTCGTATAGAACATGCTCTGAGGTCTCAGACACCATCTCACAAAACCTACACATATCAGTGTATAATTGATCCTTCCTGTGCAAATGGTATCTGACATTTCTAAATTTAAATTCTAAATTTAAATTCTTTATTTTTTTAACACACCAAATATAAAACAATTTGACTATGAAATTTTCGTTCTACTTTGTTGCCATTACTTTTCTGTTAACAATGTTGGAAAACTTTGTTCGCAATTCAACTAAAAATGCAAAAAAATGGAACGAAATAAATCTAATATTTTTTTTTTGAATCATCCTCATCCCATGTTATTTGTCAAGGTATAATTTTCAAAATGAGACACAAATCGACTAAAAATCTTAATTTTTCAGTGAGTTAAGATGAAAAATGTTTGCTTATGTTTAATAAAATACCAAAAAATGCTCTAACTGCCATTGCTGCATACCCTTAATAAACATATTATAAAAAACTAATTATTCTATTGTTTTTTAAAACATGGGTAAACTCTTTTCATTACAACTCCCGGACAAATTAAGATCCTTTTCATATTTAATTTAAAGACTAGATTTTTTGTAACTATCATATATATTTCAAGGCTGTTTGAAACCAAAAATCGTAATTTTTTAGAATTTTTGGTTGAATTGCGAAGTTTGTTGAATTAAGCTTTAATTATTGGCAATTTTTTATATTACTAATAATTATTGCTAGGAAGTTAATGCGTTTATATATGTGTTTTTTGTACATAAAGTATGTATTTAAAATCGTACAATATGTACTTAAAATTCATTATTGATATTATTATGTATTTATTTATTATTTTATATAATTTAGTGTTGATGCATTTATTATTGATTTTTTTCGACGTTTTCAAAATTAGTTCAACAATTTTTGGTTTACAAAGTTTTTCAACAATTTCAAGTTTCGATTATCAGAAAGTTAGAAATTGCATTTTTCTGTTATTTTGCTTTTGTGATAAATAAAATTATATGTATAAGTTTGAAAAATATGTTATTTATAAAACTAATAAATTGTATTAAAATATATATTTATAAAAAATATGCCGTATAATAAAATATGCATTTATAGCTAAATATGCAAAAATATGCGGTAACAAATCGATGCCGTTTTGTTGAAAATTTGTTGATTAGCAAACTTGTTGACTTGTTGTACTGTTCGCAATAATTCACAATATCAAGAAAATAAATCTCTACATTATTTAGTGCCTCAAAAGAATGTAGTTAAAAAAGTACAACAAAACGCCTTCCTTAATTTCTTAAAGGATAATCATATGCATAAGGGATATGCGCTATGTTGGAAGATTGCAAATATGGTTACTGCTTACCTAATCGGGGTTATTTTTAGCTTATTAAAGGAACTTATTAAAAGGCAATCCCACAAATTTGTCTTTCATATAAAATATTAGTTTGTCATGTTTAGAGGAAAAAGCTCTAAACAAAAAGAACGAACACCAAAATGTTTTTTTTTTTGATTATGTATTTGGAAAGTCTCAAAACAATTTTGTGAGAAAAATCAAAATCTTCGATGGATCACAATCGAGATGTTGTACTTTAAAATTTGCAGTGAAATATTACAGCTGTAAAAAAAGTGGTGCTAAAATCTTACATATTGTATTTTTGGAACCAAAATTAGACCAAAATTGTTTATTAACTAAAATGTCTACGCTGTGTAAAATGGTGCAAATATTTTCTAGACAGTCACGCTCATTTTGAAGTAGGTGGGTCTTCAAAGTTAGAGCCGGTTTAGCGATTAACTTGAAAAGTACATACTTGTCGGATCCGAATAAATTTGGTATCATTGGAAAGCTTGTTAAAGTCCCTTGCAAATTTAATATAATGTTATATTATATCCTATAACGGGAGGATATTAAAAAATATTTTGTTTATATTTAGCGGTTGTTCAGGCAGGTAATTTATACAAATGGGGTCCAATTCAGTAAAAGCTTTTGTAATCTTGATTACCGTGTTGAGATTATAGGAGTGAAAAATATAAACTGCATTTGCATTATTCGATTTATGTTATTTATCATTATAAGAACCGGAGTAGACGTGATATATTTCCCACATATACTGATTTGGGAAACCCTGTTTAATACATATTTTATTGGTTAAAATAAATGTAAAGTAAAATGTGTTTAATTTATTAAATATTTTGTTTTGGACACAACAATAACATTTCATGAAATATTGTATTGCAAGGAAAACAAGCAACAGCATAATAAATTTGAAACCATTTGTGGTTTATTTCTATTTTGTGTTATTTAAGTATAGGTACATACATACTTATACTTATTTAGTATAATAAAATGATGTCATTAGGTCTACAAGTATTTAATAGTTTGCGTGAAAGTTAACATTTATCAAGACTTGCTATGTTTTTTTATGTTAGAAAATTGAAGTACATTAACTATTTTATAAAATAAAAACCACAAAGCTTTTCTATATATATTAGAAATTCTATTAAGGTATTTATAATATAAATATAGTTAACCCTTTTATGCCCATTGTTGCATATAAGTTTTTTAACTCTAAACCCAAGAATATATTTGCTTACGTCTCAAATTACTTAGCAGTTTCTGATTTTATGTCATTTTATATTTTCGCTCTTCCACATGATATACACAGAATTTTTTTTTAAACAATTTTCAACTAGAATTTTGTTAATACTGCAAAAATCGGTGGGTACAACTAAATATATGGTTTTGCAACAAAATTCCTTTAATACAACAACATTTTCGTTGCAACATCCCAAATATGTACAAATTACATTTAAATATTTATCAAATTTATTGGTTGTAGCTACCAAAATAGTCTTTTTAATTCTATTGTTAATTTTTTTTTCTGTGTATGTTTACTATTCCTTCCGAATAGATTTACTGCAATTTGTAAGTGCTTTAAAAAAAAAATTGCAAATATAAAATCCCCGTGAAATATACAATGAAGCACATTAAAAATGTATTCGATTATTTTAACTGATTGATCGGATTGACATAAAATTTAACTCAAATGTACACTAATAAAAAATGTTAGTTCAAAGGTCTGTTCAACGGGTTACAATTCAACTGAACTAATTTTTTCTGTTGATGTCGTTTAAATCTGTTATTTAACTAAAGTTATTAGATATCTCATTTTACCACATGAACAAATTTTAGTTGTACTTTGTTTATAATTTGTTCTTCTAATATTTAGTTAAATTTTTTTAATGATTTTTCGAACTTGTCTCAAATGCAAATGTGCTAGTGTCTATAATAAACGTGGTAGTGGTGGTTTTTAAGTGTGTATTCATTTTCTACATAAAAAAATAACAAGCGCTTGTAGATAAAAAAATGTTTGTTCTTAAGTCAGAAAACAGAAATACAGAGAAGAAAGAAAACACAACATTTAAAAGGCTAAAATATTGAATTAACAAATAAATATTAAATAACAATTCAAAATGAAATGCAATTTTAAAAGAACAACAATACATACAAAATTCTCAAACCATATATACAGGTACCATGCAATTTACAATCAAATAGGAAAACAATCAACTAGAATATGTTGTGTTTGAATGCCGGATTCCCAATTCGTTCACAGTAACTGTAACATTAAAGCTGTTGGCTAAACTTGTAAGAAAAGACAAAAATAACTAATGTTGTTCGGGTAATCAATTAACATCACAGATTTTCTGTGGTTGGTTGATATACCTGATCAAACCTTGAGTTTCTTGTGGGTGGTTGATTAGAATGAGGCTGAAGGTGACCTAGTCGCTTAAGTCGAAAGTGCGGCACTCCCTCAAGCGCTGATCCACACAAGATGTTTTTCATCTTCTCTTACATTTATTAATAATTAGTGTTTTCTATTTGCAATAATAACATTTTAATTATGATCTCAAACCTGACAATTCAAAACAAAAAAATATTAAATAATATAATTAAAATACTATGGTTAGTATTCAAATAAAAAATTTGTTTATTTAAGAGAATATGATAAAAATTCTCATACGATTCTCAGCCCATTAGTATTTTGGAACATGGTATTAATAGAAAACACAATAAACAAAGCAAACACAAACAAGTAAGATTAATAAAATAGAATGAAAAATAAATAGATATTAAGTGAATTTATACAGTGTTTTTAATTGTGTAATTTATAAAATAATAACATTAAATGAAATTTGTTTTCTGCTGGCTCAAATTAAAGTACTTTTTTCAGTTGTCGGAGCTGAATTTTCAAATATTTGTGCGTGATTTTTATATATGTGATTTTTATATGAGCTGCTTCTTAAAAGAACAATTTGTCGATTTTTTTTTCTGATAGATTAAGATTCATAAATAAAAAATCGCTAATTTGTTAACAGTTTTCAAAAACCATTTTCATAAAGGACATATCTTTATTAAAGTAATTTATTTTTAAACTTTAAAAAAAAAAAAAAATAATATAACACTTTTTTTTTGAATTACATTACGACAACTCAGGAAAAAAGTATTTACTTTTTATAATATTGTTAACCCTTAACCATACTATGCCAAACAAATTTCTTAGATATTCCTTTATTTTCAAAGCTGCAATTATGAATAAAAAATAATAATTAAAACTTGCAAATATTAAAATAATTTAAAGCGAGTTTCTTTAAACACACTATGAGAATTAAATATAATATAATACTGAAGGGATCCCTCAATCCTCTTAGCGTGGGCACCGAATTAACTTTGTCGGATTTGGAGGAATGTCAGTATTTTTGATAAAAAAAATTAGAAATATATTTTTGGTGAAAGTAACTAATACTGCATTGTGAACAATTTTATTTAATCACAGTTACTCAGTTCCAAAACATTAACTATTTGGCGCATCGTTAACCCATGTTTTCCGTAGGTCAAAAATGTTGCATAAAGTAATATTGATGGTCATAGCTGTGAAATTAAAGAACCGTGTTTTGAAAATTACAAATGAATAATTAATTTTATTGAAAAAATAGTTTGACAAAAAAAAAAAAAAAAAAAATACAAAATTCTAAAACTACGTTTGCTTGTTTCGTGAAACAAGTATATTCAGAAAAAAGTGGAATCTTACATTTCAACCCTTGATTCATCTTAAGCACAGCAAGTTTGAAAGCTGGTTTGCGTGTGATTCCAATTATAGTCTTCACATCCGCAAAACGAACTTGTCCAGCTTTTGAAGGATAAATCTTAACAATTTTACCTATAGGCCATTGATGTCGAGGTAAACTTGGATTATAAACTAAAACAATGTCATCTATTTTCAAAGGTTCAACTGTTTTCAGCAATTTGAATTGACAAATTTATTACTGTAAATATTCTTGAACCAATTTTTTTCATAAGCAATCTTTAAGGTTTTGAGCGATGCGCCACTGTTTTCAAAAGCGTATATTATCATTTGTTGCATAAGGAGTTTGCGTTGAATTGAGATATCCCATAAAGACATGGATTGGAAAAGGAGGTTCATCTTATGTTAATGCCAAAAGTCCTTGTCGTCTTTGCCATTAATTGCAAGCAAAATTATCCCATTAATTCCTAAACTCGTGATGTACAAATGCTGAATGTTGTGAGAAATAGAAAGTTATCGAAATAACTTTCTATTTTTCCTCCCGCATTAAGGCCTAAAAGAAATGTCAAATCATTTGAAAAGTCATAGATACCTATTTCCGTAAAATAAGTCGTATGACCTTTTTCTCATTAATCCAACATCCATACTGGTAAGATCGCCTTCCATAAATGTGTTAAAATAAAGTATTCCAAATAGTAATTTCTACTTTGTCTTGTTATTCTTTCTTTCATTTGGTACTAATTTGGAATATTTTGTACTGAGCACAAAATCATATCAAGATTTTGTTTAGTCTCAGAGTCCACTTTCCATCAACCATCCAGGAGTAGTTTAAACACATCATCCCCCCTATTTGTGACGAAAACATTTGGTCCAATCGAACCAGATTTGGAAACACTCTGAGAGTTCAATCAAAGAAGATCTTACCAGCGACTCTTTTGTTCTACAACAACAGCAACAACAACAAATCCAGCATTTTAACAAAGCAACAGGTTCGTTTGATTTTTGCTTTTTCTTTTATTTAGTGTAAGTTTGATAGTGCAATAGAAAAAGGAAAGACATTGCGGAATATTTTTTCCTTCACGTGGTTAACTTTAAAATTCCGAAAATTCAAAATTTAAATAAATTAAGAAAAAATAATAAAAAAAATTCGATTATGAATGAATAAAAAAAAAAAATTCTATTAAGAAAAAATAAAAGTGAAATAATAATTAATATGACGTGAAATAAAAAGAATTTATTGATTAATTAAAATATTGGGGAGAGGAAATTTTCAAAAAAACGAAAAGTTGAATGCAAAAGAAGAAGAGGAAAATAATTATTAATCTGCCAAGTTAAATAGGCCAAGGAGAAGGAAGAGTTGCATCATAATATCTATGAATTAGAGTTCACAATTTAATTTGGTGAGTCACTGAATTTTACATTATACAAATGGTCCAGGAACATATATGATGCTATTTTTTTTTGGTTAATTTTGGACATACCTTTTAGTCATTTGTTTCCCTTTTCGTTCCCTTTACATGCGTCGATCATATTGCATCATTCTTCCTTTTGGGTTCATGCACGCATGATTTCATGAGTATGTGACGTTTTTTTTCCCCCCTTTTTCAGAATTTCAACATATTTTTATTACATACAGGCATATTTCAAAAGTGTTTTTTACTTTAACTAACTCTTATTATTAATATTTTCCATAAGAGTTAAAATTCTTTCAAGAGTGTCTTCTTTTAACTAACTGTCTCTTATTCTTGATTTTTTTTTCCGTAATTTCTTTTTTTAAAGAGTATTTTCCTTTAATAACCTCTTTTTAATATTCTCTTCCTCAAAAGCTTTAATTGTTTAAAGTGTAAGAATGCTTTACTTTTAACTATCTCTTTTATTTTGAATGGTAATTAAGAGCTTAGAAATTACACTCACACTTTTTTCTTTAAAGCACTCTTAACTTTCACACAATTATTTTTGAGACACCAACACTATCTCAAGTTTTTTTTCCCCCTTTCATTGAACTGGAAAGTCGTTTGGTAGCTCTTAGGAGAAGTGGTAAAGTTAAACTCTTTACTTTGTAAAATAAAAGGAAAAGATTACGCCGTTTCGTTTTACCCAACAGACAATTGACATATTGCAGTCGGCTCTGCAGCTTTGTTGGCTTCAGGATATAATAAATTTTTCCTTAAAATTGTGCCAAAATATAATTTCTATTTTTTTGTATTGGTTTGGAGAAAATTTTATGATATTTATCATAGGGATATGGAATACCATCTCACATAATCCCGCAGTTGAACATATCTTTGGGAAGGAAACTCTAATCTGAGAAAAAATCTAAATCTATTTCCAAAGTTGTCAATTAGGGACATCATTCATGACCACATTGGTATTTATCGATCTTAAATTTGTTTCCATTGTGCATACTGGGTATTCGATCAAACGAATACACATTCATATACATATAAGCGTGAACATTTGTACACTCAAGAGGAAAGGTTAGTGGTAATGTACTAATTTTTTTTTTTTCTGGTTCAAAAAAATTTTTTTTTTTTTGGTGAAAATTTTCGTTTTATATTCACGGATAATAACATTTTGTACACAAAGATGAAAATGTTAGTAGGTTTGCGCTAATTTTGATGCAGAATATTTTAAGAAGACATTTGCCTTCTATAATTACAGACACAAAAGCTTTTATTACTTTTCCGTGGCTGGTTTTGATATTTTAATAATTTTTAGAGCGAATTATTACAATTAGCGAGAAGGTTTTACAAATATTATTTTCTGCTGTGGGGTCGTTGTTTGAGTGAACATAATTATTATATTAACATGAATAAATACCAGCCCTAAGTTCTTAAGCCATTCCCGGTATTTTCTAATTCTGCGGTATAATTCTGCCTAGAATTTTAACTGTGGATTTCTTGTGTTTGTAAAGTTTTTTTTTTTTTTATAAAACTTTCATGCTAGGAATATAATTAGTATTCAGCAAAAAGTATATTGCTGAGAGTGATATTGTGACTTGATGTCCGGAAAAAAAATATTATTGTTGTCCAGAAGGTGTATTATTATATTATTTTGCTGTAAATCTAAGGATTTGTGGGAGATATTTACAGATTTTTTTTTCCTTTGAGTGTACTTGAATCAATGCGTTCATATTAGAGTTAGTTTCTAATAGGAATTTATCTGCTTTTCATTGATTTTATTTTTCTATCCCGTTGTTGTGCAACATCCGATTTATCGGGTAAGTGGAAATTTCCTGTCCGAAATTTATCCTTTCTAAATTAATCGTATGTTGAATTCCTCTAACGAATTGTAGAATTCAGAAGACTAATATAATTTCGATTATCCTTTTTTTTACTCACGTGAAACTTTGGGTGTAAACCTATTTTTTTCCCTTCGCAGCTGTTTTTGATAAATTTTTTTGCTTTCAGTCTAGTCTCTGAGAGCAAATAACGGAAATTTCCTTCCAAATCTGAGCGAAGAGACAGATTTCCATCAAAAGTATTAAAAATATTCAATTTTTTCCCTATTTTTTCCAGGTTCATTGAACTTGTGTTACATACTTTCTTTTAAAAAAAAAAGTATCTGCACTATTATTGAAAAACAGCTGATTCTATCAACGTAATTAATTTATTCTGGGGAAAATACGAATATTAAAATATGGTAATTGCTTAAATTTTTTTTTGTTGAAAATTGCATACGTAATATATTCGATATTTTTTTTTTTTTTTATTGTTATGAGTACAAAGGGAAAATCGGGATAATTTAAAAGTCTTTTTCGGCTCTAACAGTGCTATTTTAATTGATTAATATAAAATATCCATCGAAAGTATAAAATATAAACTTTTTCAAGTTTTTTTTTGTGTTCCTACACTCGGATAAAATAATCAGAATCTTGTTGATCAATATTTCTAGAATTTTTAAGATTATGAACGGAAATTTTTTTTTAAATTGCTAATATTAATGTTAATAGACTACAAATTGCAATGTTATTTTGAGTTAATTTTAACTGGTTTGATATAAAATACGTATAATTTGCAATTGGAAAAATCCAATTACTTGGAATTGGCTTAACGGTTTGTTGTATTTAGATTAGTTTTTGTTTCTATAAAGTTAAACTTTATTTATTTTTTTTGGAACTGCTGCAAACTTTTATTTTAGTTCGAATTTTAATTGATTTTAATTTGAAGTGCTGAAGTGTTTTCAAATTCTATTTATCGGTTCTGACTCCAAATCTAATTTTTACAAATCCATCGGTTTTTTTTAAACAACCAGAGTTTCCCAGTGCACCTTTTCGAATCTTTTGTTTCCTTTTGTTTTAGTCTTTTGGTTAACGTTTTCAAAATGTCGTTAGAGAATTTTATTCGATTGACTGATAGTTTAGTAGAATTCGATACGAATTTGAACGACAATAAGTATTCAGTCAATTCTATTCCTGCGATTAATTTGCACAGGGATGAATTAAAGTCCAATTGGGTTCGCATAAAATCCGCTTATGAAAAGTTGCTTATTGAGATGGAGAGCGGGCAGGTTGCGGAGAAAGCCACCTCCAGAAAAGCTGGCAAGGGGGCGGAGGACGATACCGTCGGCCTGGAGTCGATTAAGATTAAATATAGTGGCACGTACATTACTTATTGCAATTGCATGACAAAGTTGCCCGATTTCGCTGATGCTCTGAGAACTGAGTCGTTTTCTGGACTTGGCTCTTCAAATAGTCCTGCCACTACGGAGTCACTGGAATCCCCTTCTGTTAATTCAAATTTGAATAATCTGCATCTGCCTCCATGCGATATAAAGCAATTTTCGGGGGACTATTCAGCCTGGCCCACATTCCGTGACCTTTTCGAAGCTGTTTATATACGAAATTCTAGACTCAGTCCCATTGAGAAGCTCCTACATCTGTCGAATAAAACTTCAGGGGAAGCTCGTGAAATTGTCGCTAAAGCCCCTTTAACCAATAAGGGTTTTGATGAGGCTTGGAAGAGCCTTTGCTCCCGCTTCGATAATGAAAGGGTCCTAGTGCACCAACAGATAAGGGCTCTTTTAAACCTTCCATCCATTGATTCTGAATCAGGAACCAAACTGAGACACCTTCAACGAGATATTAACGCAGTTATTACTGCTCTACGTTTATATGGTATAGACGTTGTTAGTTGGGAAGTTCTTTTCGTCCTCATTTGTAATGACCGATTGCCAGAGGCTACTTTGAACTTATGGGAACAGAGCATAAGTGATAAGACAAAACTTCAAAAGTGGTCTACCATGGATGCTTTTTTGACAGATCGCTGCAGAACCTTAGAGTCTGTTGCCGAGTCCCGTAATTCCCATAAGATAAATCCTACAAATTCAAAGCCGAAGAGTGCTCCTCGAACTGCAAGTTCTTCAAAAAATTTGAAAACTTTTCAAACTTCGGTCAAGGATCCTAAATGTCCTCTCTGTTCAAAGGAGTTTCACACAATTCGTAAGTGTCATCGGTTCCTAAAGATGGATCAATCTCAGAGACTTTGTGAGATTAAGAAACAGAACTTATGCATTAACTGTTTCTCTAGCGCGCATACTGTGAAAAATTGCAGCAGCAAGCATAGCTGTTTTAAATGTCAGAAACGCCACAATACTTTGCTTCATAAAGATTTAAATTCTAACTCTCCTAAGCCAACTAGCTCCCGTAACACCAATTCTCCTCTGAATCCAGACTCGCCTCCATTCGCTTCCACTTCTCGTTCCACAAATATACAGTCCACAAAAAATTCAGGAGGTGGGGTGGTTCAGAGTTTTTTTACTCATAACTCTAGGGGTGTTTTGCTAGGTACTGCTTTAGTTGACATTTGCCATCTGGGTAAACGATATCAGGCACGCGCTCTTATTGATCCTGCTTCAGAAGGATCATTTATTTCTGAAAGTTTTTCTAAACTTATTAGGCTTCCAAAAAGGCGAACAAAACCGTGGGACGTTTCGGGTCTTGGTGATTTTGTTTCTGCATCTACACAGCGAGAGTGCACTTTTATTTTAGGGTCGCCATATGATGACACTATTGAAATACCAGTTGATGCCTTAATTGTCCAACAGGTAACTGATAAGCTTCCTTCCCAGCCCATTCCCGAGTCTTACTTTTCGGATATTCCACAAATTCAGCTGGCTGATCCTAAGTTTTACAATGGTTCAAAAGTAGACTTATTATTAGGTGGAGAGGTTTTCCCATCATTAATGCGATCAGCCACTAAGCACGGGGTTTGTAAATCCTTGATTGCTCAGGAAACTGTATTCGGGTGGATTCTGACTGGTCCCGTTCCTATTGATTGCTGTAACTCAGTCTTCCCTATGGCATCGTATATGTGTAAAATCTCTTTAGACAAAGAGATTTCACGCTTTTGGGAGGTGGAGGATCTTCCACAGAAGAACTTTTTATCCCCATTCGATCAATTTTGTGAGGACTTATATGTAAAAACAACGAAAAGAGATGAACGTGGCAGGTATACTGTATCTTTGCCTTTCAAGGAGGGCTATCCTGAAAAGTTGATGTTAGGTCAGTCCAGGACTAGTTCAATGGCACAGTTTTTTAGAAATGAAGCTAGATTACTCCATTCTCCTTTATTTAAGGAGGAATATGATAAAGTTGTTAATGAATATGTTCATCTGAATCATATGTTTAAAGTTTCTCCTCCTGACCTTTCTAGACCTCCTCTTCATTACTATTTGCCTCACCATGCAGTTATAAAACCTGAAAGCACATCGACAAAAGTTCGTATGGTTTTTAACGCTTCGTCTCGATCTTCCAATGGGTTAAGTCTTAATGATATACTCCATATAGGCCCTATTCTTCAAAATGACTTAACTCTTCTAATACTTAAATGGCGTTTTTTCCGGTACGTGTTCAATGCTGACATCGAAAAGATGTACAGGCAAATATTAGTCAATCCAGAACACACTCCGTTTCAGATAATTTTGTTTCGAAAAGACCCAAGTGAAATTGTCCAGGATTATGAACTGAAGAGGGTCACCTTCGGAGTCAATTGTGCTCCATACCTGGCAATCCGCACAATCATCCTGCTGGCCAATGACATCCAGTCCACTTACCCACTCGCCAGCGATATTCTTCGTAATTCAATGTACGTTGACGATGCTTTAGCTGGCGCTCATTCCATTTCCGAAGCAATAGAAGCTAGAAACGAGCTAATACTTGCTCTTGAGTCCGCGGGATTTTCATTGAGAAAGTGGACAGCAAACTCAAAGGACATCCTGGTAGAACTGCCTCCTGAACAGTTATTGAATGAAGACTTTCTGGAGTTCGACGACAGCAGCACGGCTAAAACACTAGGCATCCGTTGGAACGCGCTATCGGATACATTTTATTTTGCAGCAAAACCTTTTCCGCAATCATTGAATTTCACTAAAAGAGAAGTTTTGTCCCAGATCGCCAAATTGTTTGATCCTGCCGGCTGGCTGTCTCCGTGCGTTATTCAGGCAAAAATGATTATGCAACGAATATGGGTAGAAGGCACAAATTGGGATGATATCATCTCTCCAGAGTCTCTTTTTCAATGGAAGACTTTCCAATTAAACTACGCATATATAAATGACATTCGCATTCCTCGCTGGATTGATTTTACTCCAACTGCAGAAGTCCAATTCCATGGGTTCTGTGACGCTTCCGAAAAAGCATACGCCGCTGCTCTTTATATCCGAATAGTATACAAGAATTCCATATCAACTCACTTGGTGTCTTCGAAAACAAAAGTAGCTCCTGTTAAGACCTTGTCGATTCCGCGACTAGAGCTTTGTGGAGCTGTTCTCCTTGCAGAAATGATTGATAGTCTTCTTCCAAGATTAGGCGTTAAAACATATTCAGTTTTTTGTTGGACTGATTCCACAATTGTCCTTTCTTGGCTTGCTAAGCCCCCTTCTTCTTGGTTAGCATTTGTAGCAAATAGGGTATCAAAAATTATACAGATAATTGATCCTCAGCACTGGTACCACGTAACTTCTGAAAATAATCCTGCAGATTTAGCAAGCCGTTTGGTTGCGGCTCAGGATTTAATAGATAACAACTTATGGTGGTGTGGCCCACAATGGCTTCAAAGCCCGAACATTCCGTTTCCTAGTTTTGAGGAGCGAATTGTAGGTGAAACCGATTTAGAGAAAAAATCAATCAAGGTTCATTTTAGATATTTTAGTCAGTATGATGATGTTCTTGAACGATTTTCCTCCTATTCCAGGGCAATGCGAGTTTTGTCCTATGTGTACCGTTTCTTTTATCGCACCCATCCAAAATATCGATCTAATTTCGATAACAAGTTCTGAGATTCTAGCTGTTCGCGATCGCCTCATAACAGTGTGTCAGAAAGTTTGGTATCCGAAAGAATATAAGTCACTTTCTTCTAAGCAAACTGTATCATCTTCTAGTCCTCTGTTAAATTTAAATCCATTTATAGATCAAGAAGGGCTTATTCGCTCTAGAATCTTCTCCAGGTCTATCTTTTAATGAAAGATACCCAATTATTTTGCCATATGATTGCCAATTATCCAGGCTTTTGGTTAAGTTTGTCCACGATATTAGCCTTCATGGCGGGAACCAGCTTGTTCTTAGAATTTTAAGGTCGACTTATTGGATTCCAAAAGTGAAGAACTTAATTAAGGCGACTGTAAATAAGTGTAAGCCATGTCTTCTCTACAAAAAGAGGTGTCAGAAACAAATTATGGCCGCCTTACCGCCGGAAAGATCCGAATTTTCTCGTCCTTTTACCCACACAGGAGTAGATTTTGCAGGTCCTTTTGACATTAAAAGTTATTCAGGTAGATCATGTCGTATTTCCAAGGGCTATGTATGCGTGTTTGTGTGTTTTTCCACTAAAGCAATACACCTTGAAGCTACCTCCGACTTGTCCACCCCCGCTTTCCTAGCTGCCTTTCATCGTTTTGTTTCTCGTCGTGGATGTCCGCTGCATTTGCACTCCGACAATGGCACAACGTTCGTCGGCGCTTCAAAAATTATCGCTAGGGAATTCATTCAGACGTCTCATCAGGCAATAACGGCAGACTACGCCCATCAGAATATAACCTGGCACTTTATACCACCAGGGGCTCCACATATGGGGGGTTTGTGGGAAGCTGGGGTAAAAAGCTTCAAGTCACACTTTCGTAAAATTTCTGGTAACTTTAAGTACACATTTGAGGAGTTTTCAACACTGTTATCTAGAATCGAGGCGTGTTTAAACTCTCGCCCGTTATCTCTTATGTCACAGGACCCTTCCGACTTCTCTGCACTAACTCCGGGACATTTTCTCATTGGTTCACCGATATTAGCCCCTGTAGATCCACAGATAAACGAGTCTCTTATGTCTGTCAGAAATCGTTGGCAAAGACTTAAGTTGGTACATCAAAATTTCTGTTCTAGATGGAAAACCGAGTACCTTAAGGAACTTCAAAAGCGGACAAAATGGCAAAAGCCAGAAGAGAACCTTAAAGAGGACTCACTTGTCGTTATTAAAGATGAAAACCTTCCTCCAAACGCTTGGCGTCTTGGCAGAATAGAGAAAGTTCATGTAGGGCCTGATAATCGTGTTAGAGTCGCCGATATTCTCACCCAAAGGGGAACTATTAAACGACCCATTACTAAATTGGTAGTTTTATCAGCCGAAACTTAAATATTTTGCACTTTCTTTTAGATCATAATGCCTAAAAAATCATCCAGAAGACAAGATAGTCAACCACCACGTCGTCGCAAAAGCCCATCCAATCTCCCTAAGAAATACAACTCGTTTCTATGTCGAATCTGTAACCGTCCTCATCCGCTTAGAACTTGTAGGAAATTTCTTGCAATGAACGCTGCCGAACGTATCCGCGTTGTTCGAACCCATAAATATTGCTCAAACTGTCTTGCACATGACCATTCGCAAGGAACTTGTTTCACCAAACATGGTTGCAAAACGTGCAAGAAGTTTCATCATACTCTTCTTCACATGAGTCCAAGACTGCTAAAGAAATCTTCCGATTCGTCATCACGATCACGTTCTCGTTCGCGTTCTCCACCTTCAACATCAAAAAAGGCACGTTCTCAAAACACATCTCCAACTCCTCCGCTCGCATCAAATGCCTCGTCTCTCACAGCTATTTTGCGACAAAATACTGTGATTCTTCTTCCGACTTTGCTCGTCAAGATTGATATGTCGAATTCGCACGCACGATGTATCTTGGATTCGGCCTCTCCAATTAGTCGAATCTCAAAAAAGTTAGTGGAAAAACTTGACCTCACGACTCTGACACTCCAAGATGAAACCATTTGTCCTTTGACACTGAAGTCTCGGTTTGATTCTAATTCCAAGATCCATGGAACATTCCGTGTCGATAATCGCCTCTCCATTAAAACTCCGGCCCAACCACTGCCAGAATCGTTCAAGAAAAACTTTAGAGATTTATTCTTGTCAGACTCAAAGTTTTACGATGTGGTCATTGGTGTTGATTTATATCCGAAAATTATTTGCGAGGGGGTGATTTCGAAAACTGGGTTGCCGACAGCCCAAAGCACTATATTCGGCTGGACTATTTACGGCTCATGTTCCACATAGGCATTGTGTATCATTTATATTGAAGATCAGCACTACCAAACTTATATAAAGCAAAATCAAACTTATCTATTTATTTCCTCACAATTATGTATTATTAAAATTAAACATGTAATTTAAGCTATAATTTTAATTTTATTACTATTTCAATAAGAGCAAAATGAATTTAAAATCCATGAATTACTAATAAAATTGTTCATTTTCATTATATAACCTAAGTTCTACCATAAAATTTGTATATATGACATTTCAATTCGGCTTTATTGCACATATACTGCAAGGCGGGCGGTAATGTTAATGCCAAAAGTCCTTGTCGTCTTTGCCATTAATTGCAAGCAAAATTATCCCATTAATTCCTAAACTCGTGATGTACAAATGCTGAATGTTGTGAGAAATAGAAAGTTATCGAAATAACTTTCTATTTTTCCTCCCGCATTAAGGCCTAAAAGAAATGTCAAATCATTTGAAAAGTCATAGATACCTATTTCCGTAAAATAAGTCGTATGACCTTTTTCTTATTAATCCAACATCCATACTGGTAAGATCGCCTTCCATAAATGTGTTAAAATAAAGTATTCCAAATAGTAATTTCTACTTTGTCTTGTTATTCTTTCTTTCATTTGGTACTAATTTGGAATATTTTGTACTGAGCACAAAATCATATCAAGATTTTGTTTAGGCTCAGAGTCCACTTTCCATCAACCATCCAGGAGTAGTTTAAACACATCATCCCCCTATTTGTGACGAAAACATCTTATTTGGAGGATATAGGAGTTGATAACATTTTCTCGAGTTTATTATATTTTATGCTTCAATAAGTACACTAGTTAGCATTTCTAGACGTGGTGCTGTTTCTTTTAAAGTTTTTTGTAAAAGCCTTCCCATTATTTTTATCAATCGTTCCCAACATCCACCTGTACTCGGATTTGCTGGACAGGTACATTGTTTATTTCATCAACATTCAATAGACGATCTTCGGCTTTTAGCATCGTCTGAGCGTCAAGGAAATGTGTACCGTTGTCAGTTCTCATTCTAACTGTAGTATCCCGTCGATTAATAAAATTACGAAAACTAAGTATAAAGGCATCTGCTGAAAGATCTTCGTCTATTTCAATATGAGCAGCGTCAACAGTTAGACATGTAAATACCACGGCCCATCTCTTCTCTCTACTGCTACCAATCGCTATATTGAAAGGCCCAAATAAATCGATATCAGTATAAGCAAATGGGCAAACATATGGTGTAACATGAGCAGGTGGTAATTGACCCATAAGTGGTTGCTGTGGTGTGGCAGTATCAAATTTAAAAACGACGCCCTCACGTGTTCCATAATTCGAGGTGGACTTGAGTTGTGGTATCCATTATTTTTGACGACCTTCATTTTTTGTATACACTGAATTTTGATGATGATTCTTTTCATGGTAATACTTTACAATTAGTATAGAAACTGGGTTTTTGTTAAGAGGAATAATTGGTCTTCTGGCATCAAGTAGTAGGTAAAGTTCTTCATCAAGCCTTCCATGGATCCTAACAATCCATCTACTTTTTGGAACTGGTTGTGAGGTTTTAAGACACTTTGGGTGGGTGGACAGTACGAATTCCCGAGTCTGCTGAGTTAAGATAAGTAGGAAACCAATTCCACTGTACAGGGCATGAATTATTTCAGCAATTCTGTATGTAAAAAAATGTTTGAATCGGCTTTCTTTAGATTAATCCAGCGTAATACCGTTTGGGATTCAGACCAATAGTGAACGGATGATATTTTGAACTTGCTATTCTGGAAAACTGATTTTGATAATCTTACTCCAAGAACATAGGCTTAAAACTTAAAGCGCGGAATACTGATAAGCTTTTTTATGTGCAGCGAACATTTCCTATTACAAACGATATATCTATACCTTCATTGTGTACAATTAATTCTCAGATAACATGCAGCTGCAAGGCATCTTGACTTGGATCCACAAAAACATGAAGTTGATTATTGTGGCTTTGAGTTAGATTTGGCGATACGCAATGAGTTACTTTAAAATTATGAGTTTCTTTAAATTCTTTATACCATGCCTTTCACCGCTTTTGAACTTAAACCTTAGGATATAGCAACGACACAAAAAGTATCAAAAACAGCGAATTACTTCTAAGACTTCAAGTCGTAGACAATAAAATTTGATCAGAAACTCAAACTTATATTCTTCTTTGCTCCAGTACATACCCAAGATCTTCTTGGAAGATTTTAACTGCTGTCACGATATCTGGGGTGTTATTCATAACTGATTCAATTGTGGCATTATTATTTCAGACAAACCCTCTAAGCTCGAATCCAAGTTGCTTATGAATATGAACGACATCTTGACAAATCTTTAACGATTTTTCTTCATTGTGGAAACTGTAAACAAAGTCATCTACATTAGGGTGGGGCAATTAGTATGGAAGGAAAAAAATCTTAATAGGCGCTTCGCGTTTCTGATTCTTGGGACTGTACTGAGCAAAAAAGTCCACTAGACCATAAGTCTACGGTGAAAATCGAGCTTCCAGATTTTGACTTGCAGTTTTTTCTCAGACTTTTGTCACGTTTTTGTTGGATATTTTGGCCTATAACAGCCAAACCATTGTGATTTTCGATCCAATCCTAAGACAGAAATTGTAGCCAAGACAATAGTTAAGAACTCACTAGTACATCGCAAAAGCATTGGAACGCTCCTTCAGGCAGTTTTGGCCTTGTGAAAGTGCAAACTGACAGGGTTACTTTCACAAAATACGGCAAAAAAGCCCTATTTTGAAATTAAAAATTAACCCCTTAAACCCCACCCACAAATATGATTGATGCATTAATCTGCTAGAGAATCTTCCAAAGAAGAGATTGATACCATAATCTTGGATAAGCTCCTCCTACTTCCTGAGATATTTCCATCCCACACATTGTTACAAGCAAGTCACAATCTGTTTGCAAGTCAAAACCTGGCAGCTCGATTTTCACCGTAGACGTATGGTCTAGTGGACTTTTTTGCTCAGTACAATCCCAAGAATCAGAAACGCGAAGCGCCCATTAAGATGTTTAAATCGCCCCACGCTAATCTACATAGTGTTTTACTGTTATAGCTGAAACTCCTTCAGGAAACTCTTTTGAAAATTGCATGGCATTGATATTTTTTATAATCAGCAGAACAAGGTGAGCAGATGGAACCTAATGTCACGGAAGTCATGATGTATTGTTGAAAGAGTTGTGCTAAATTTTACCTCTCTATAGGAACCTCTGAGAATGTTGATCCTCATGACGTATTTTTACTTGAGAAAACATTTCTCTTATGTCAGCACCCGAGTAAAAAGTGCATACAAAATTATATATGATGAGACATTTAAGAAGATATAATTTGATCTGAAAAATGTTTCTATAATATTGGATCACTTTGGATCTAATTATATTTAATTAGATACAATTTAATACAAAATTATCCAATTCTATACTAGTTATGTCACGATATAATTACATTTAATTATATTATATTTGATAAAATAAGATATAATTAGATACAATTATATACATAATAATCGAAATATATTTAAATTAAATTATTTATATTGTTTTTAGACATAAAATTTTCGTTTAAAACAAAATTGTTACTTTTAATTAAATTTTAAAAAACATGTCAATATTAAAAAGTAATGGACGTCGATTTCGAAAAATTATAAACTATATTCGTAATATATTTGACGATTTTGATTTTGTGTTATATATAATTATGTATTGGGTTATATCTAATTTTATAAAAAATATAATCAAATTTTTTAAACATTATCATATATAAAATTCAGAATAATATATTTTTATACATGATTGGTGAATTTTTTTCTTAAAACAATTGGAAAATATTATTATATATAAATACATATTATGCACACATATGCTACTGTATACCTCCATATATTTTTATATTAAGGACTATATTGTTATATATCAATTCTTTAACTCTGACAGCCGCGGCAATTTTCCCTTGGCGGATAGTCTTTAATATACTTAGCAATGTTCTGAACATCGAAACAATGTGGAATTTAAAGATCACTTGAAATGATTTTGGAGTTATTTATTTGATTACACAGAGCAACTCATACAAGTGTATCTAAAATACATAAAATTGTATCGAATACAATACAATTGCAACGAATTAGATCTTATGATGCAATTAAAAACAATTTTGTACAATTTTATGTATATTAGATAGAATTTCATACGAATTTTGTAGCGATACACATTTTTGTGTATTATGTATAATTGTATCGAATTAGATATAATTCAATAGTATTAGATAAAGTTTGATTAAAACATTTCCTAGTTTTTCGCAACAATTTCATCTAATATCAAATCATTGCCCTCATATATTTCTATACAATTTTGTGTTTAAAAAAATCATATAAATATTTTTGAAACAACAAAAAGCTGTGCCAATTTAGCTACAAATATTTAGATACAAATATATACAAATATTTATTCCTCAACATATATATGACCAAAATTATTATACTGGATATTTGCAATGAAAATTTTTGAATTGATTGTTTTAAGTTTGAGTAGCATGTTTTGGATTACAAAACCAAAATGTCACTTTTTCGAAACTTAAAAAATTTTTGTATTTTTTACATGGGAATATACATTGTTTTATTTTGTCCCATATATTCATTTAATTCTTCCAATGCAATTATATATTGCCCGTCTATTAACGTATTTTATAACTTATTGTAAGAAACAATTAAATATGCCATTTTACGAAAAATCACAGTGGAAAGTATAATTGCATCTTACTTTTCATGATGTCGTACTTTACTACACACAGAGAAAAATTTGGCTATTTGCCAACTGTTAATATGACTCAACATTGGTTGTTACGAATTTCAGACGGTTGGCTCAACTTAACATTAGTTTTTGCAACAAAGTTCAGATAACTTAACTGAGTCTTAGCTGCAACACATAAATTATTAAGAAATCGAATGTAAATATCGTTGTACTAACTGAATTTAAAAGTTGTTACCATTAATATACACTTTCCAATTCGGTTGGCACTTTATTGCTCTGTGTGTATATTGAATTGTACAAAACTGGATCACATACATAAATAAGTTTATCCAATATTATATTATATTATATTATATTTAATCGGGTTTATAACAAAATTTGCAACAACAAATCGATGTCATTTTGTTGCAAATTCTATAATTCGGAAATGTGTTCGATTAAACTCGATTTTAGGTTTGTGACTATATATGGAGCCATTTCGTATCATATGTTTCTTATCTGGTAACATATATAACGATATATTTTTCTATATTTTCCACTTCAGTGGAACTATGTTTTTCAGTTGTTATCGATTAAACCAGTCATTTACCTAAAGTTGTGCTTTATCTCATTTTACCATTAAAACAAATATTCTGCATTTTCTGCAAGCTAATATTTAATAATTCGTGATTCTCAAATTCAGAAATAAGGCACACTAACTTTTTCGCTCATCTTCTTAACAAACCAGTCAGAAAGTGCCAGTGGTACAACAAATCAAGCACTTTCCTACCATTGACTAACCGAGAAGTTGTAATTAAATTACTGTCAGAACACTTGCTTAAGACGCTTTACCAGTTTTCCTAAAAGCGTTTTATCAGTATTTGTTTTAGAATAATTTCAGAGATCTACAAAAAAAACTCACCGACAAAGAATTACCTGACACTAATATGCCAACTTTCCCAGTGTTATCCAGTCAGAAATTACTAACGCTACATAAGTCTACCCACTGGTAGAGCATTTATTTTATAAAAATTATGAAGCTTTGTTTAAAAATGTTTATAGCCAGAATGTTTCGAGTTTGATCCGTGTCCCAGGCGTATATTTTTTCGTGATTTTTTATACTTTTTAATACTTGAATGAAAATGAAAATTATTCAAGTTCAAGGCCATACTCTATATTTCTTCAGTAGGAGATTGTCCTAACAAATAATCTATAGAAAGGGTCAAATTTGAAAACAAAAAACTCTATAGATTATTTGTTAGGACAATATCCTAATGAAGAAATATAGAGTATGGCCTCGAACTTGAATAATTTTCATTTTCATTGCACAATTAAAGGTCGAAAAAAACATAATTTTTATTTTTAATAAAAATTATAACAAACTTGTATAAAAGGCAAAGTACCGCCTAGTTTACTTCCCCTGTGTTGTTTACAAACTAAACAAAATATAAAAAGGAGAGAAAAACAAAAAACGTGTATTGAATATCCACCAGAGGTGGACCTTGCACATCAAACAAGTTCTCAATTTATTTTTTGATCAATGGTTATAATCTTTAACTTCAAACTCATATGTTTATTAGTTCTCATGTATTGAGTAAACTAGTTCATATGAATGTTTGATGTTTGGCATGGGATTGTTACCGCTTTCAAAACGTGTTCTGATGATGGGAACCTAGAAAATTCCCGAAAAAGATCTATCAACACATTCCTGAAAGGGTCAAATATTAAATTTGAAAACAAAAAACTTTATAGATTATTTGTTAGGACAATATCCTAATGAAGAAATATAGAGTATGGCATCGAACTTGAATAATTTTCATTTTCATTGCACAATTAATGGTCGAAAAAAATATAATTTTTATTTTTAATAAAAATTATAACAAACTTTTTAAACTTTTTATACATAAAATTGATTTTTAGTGTCTGGAAAAGCTCTTTTAAAACCAACTATTTTTTTTCCCCCACGTTGGCAAGTTGTTTCCAGCAAAACTTATGATAGTGTTAGCACATTTGTGCAGCCATAAGTTGTCATTCCCATGCGTTTTAAGCAATCAGTTATTATATGTCTTGTTAGCTAAGTTGTCAGAGCTGTCGGCTGCCAATCCGGCGGCCAGGGTTCAAATCCCAGCAGGACCAACAAAAATTCAATTTACGTTGAATTTTTTTTTTTGAAGAAGCCTTTTCCGACATTAATGATGTTATGATTTTGGTATTGGGAAAGCACTTTTTGCCAGTACAAGTGTTTTTTGCAATTACAATTACAATTTTTTTTTATTTCTTTTTAATATTTCTAACTGGGAACGTGAATACGGTCAGAAATATTAAAAAAAATAAAAAATAATTGTATATTATTACTTTTTGTGTCACCTCTATTGGTGTTGACGTTATTTATTTTTTTTTCTAACTTAGAGGTAAAAAGCAAAATTTTATATTAATAAACAAAGTTTAGTTATAAATACATTATGCTCAACCCATTTAAAAATGCATTTTTAAACATTGTTCAAATAACCAATAAAAGTAATAAAAAACAACCTAAAGTTGAAGCAATTTTCGATATTCATCGGTCCAAACATTAGATAAACTATTTTTGGGTTGTTTTTTAAATTTAAATTTTTTTGTAATTACAAAGCACATACCCAACAGAAGACAAACCAATATTTATATTTGTTTCCTTGTATATTTAATTTGCTTGTAATTTTAATAGAAATAATTTTATATTAAAAAAAAAACAATTAAAAAAAAAGAGATTTAGAATAATTGAATTTCTTTTTTAAACAGACAACCAAAAACTCTAAATTTAACTGATAATTTTAAAACTTACTGAAAGTATATACGGGCGGATGAATAAGTCCGTGACTTTTCAAACTTCCCTCGTAGTTATATGAAATGCAACACTGCTCCCATCAAGTACCATCTGTTAACAGACTACTGTCGAGCAGGTTCCGTCATTTACTTTGCGTTTAACAGCTGTTCAAAACATACAACCTCGTGGATTTTTTTAAAAATAGAAAAAAGTGAATTTCGAGTGCTCATTAAACATTATTTTTTGCGAAAAAAAAACGTTACTCATACCAAGGAAAAGCTTGATAAATACTATGGGGCCTCTGCACCATAAATTTCATTGGTAAAAAAGTGGTTTACTGACTTTCATTATGGTCGCACAAGTACAAATTACGCTGAACGTTCTGGGCGGCCAATTAAGGTCAATACACCAGAAAATGTCGAAAAAATCTACGATATGGTGTTGGCCGATCGAAGACTAAAAGTGCGTGAGATTGTTGATGACATAGGCATTTCATATGGCAATGTGGTTTCGATTTTAAATGATCAGTTGGGTTTAAGAATAATAAACGGCGAGTATTATGCCAACTTATTGGACCGATTTAACAAGGATTTAAAAAAAAACGACCCCATATGGCCAAGAAAAAAGTTCTTATTTATCAAGATAATGCACGGGTACACACGTGTGCAGTCTCGATGGCAAAATTGCATGAATTGGGCTACGAATTGGTACCTCATCCGACATATTCTCCGGATTTAGCCCCCAGTGACTATTTCCTATTTCCAAACCTAAAGAAATGGCTCGGTGGAAAGAGATTTAGCTCCAACGATGAAATTATTGATCAAAGAAATGCCTATTTTATGGACCTCGAAAAAATCCTATTTTTTGGAACGTATAAAAAAAATTTAGAAGCGTTTGTATTAAGTGTATTGAGCTAAAATAATTTTTTTTTGCAAAAAAAAACTGTGTTTCATTTAAAAAGTCACGTACTTTTTGATCCGCCCTTGTATTTTGTTTTCTATAGTTTGGTTTTTAAACTACAAGTTAATATAATTAAAAAATAAATTTCTATGTATTTTAATAGATTCTTCATTTGAAATCAAACTTTATAAATAAGTTCCAATCGGCAACAGAATACATATTTTGAGTGTACTTTTTTTGTTGTCGTAGCTGAATTTCTAACTATTTCAACTGCTTTTTTATGAATGTTCTTGTATACCATTTGTAAATTATATTGTACGTGAAAAGTAACCAAGTATTTTCTTTATAAGTTCTACGATTAAGTTAAAGGCTAAAGTTTTTATATTAGTGTATGTACGATAATAAATATGGTTATATCAAAGTGTGTTCTGGATATAGATATCAGTATATTATCCTTAGTGTGAGCTACGTAGAGTTTCGTTAATTTTTTCCAAGTCTTTTAATATTGAATTTGCTTTTTTCTTTCTTAGTTTATTTCTTTGTTTTAATGTTGATTAGCTTTTAAGCCTTAATGAATTACGTGATATTATGTATTGAATATAAGATATGAGATAACCCAGTGAATTCTATGAAATGCTGATTATTTCGATTGAATTGCTAAGCATAAATTTATGGAAACCCCCATACAACTGTATAATTAGAATTATCACGGTTCATCTTAAGCAGATTTAGGTCAAAAAAAAAAAAAAAAATTAACAGAAATTTCTCCTGTATAGAGCCTAACAAATTTTTTGAGTTTGAGACAAAATTTTCTACCTGCCAGCGAATTTCAAGCGCACATGTAACACTGCGGGTATGTGGATTCCAAAAATGTTATTAGTTTTACTAGATCAGTTATCGTTTTTGAATTATCGCACAAAGGAGCTTTAAAATTAACTCAAAACTGTTTTTGTTTTGTCCAAATATTTTCAAGTTTATGAAATAAAGCGTTTTAAAATTTAAAAGTGTGGTCAAAATGACCAAAATTTTACGTTTTTTCATCATATTTCTTATAATAGTTATTAAAATATAAGCAGTTTGGATATTCAATAAAACGTATTTTAAAGACGAATCCACTGGGAAGGTGTGAGTTCGAAATAGTACATTTTAAAAATATTTCTGTAAATAATTTAATGGTAACCTAGAATTTTTCTTTATATGTTTTCACAAAATGAGTAATAAGAAAAGGTCGTTTTAAATTAATTAAATATTTTGAACAAAATCCTTCTTGGACATATAAAAAATGTTCCAATCAGAAACCGCCAGTACTACAAAAAATCAAGCACTACTACTGGCTGACCGAGGAATTTAAGTAAACTTCTGGCAGAACACTTGTTTAAGATGCTTTATTAGCGTCTCCAAAAAGAGTTTTGCCGGTATTTGCTTTACAATAATTTCTGTGGTCTACAGAAAACATCATTGGCAAAGAATTGGTTGAGATCCCAGTGCTACCCAGTCAGAAACTATTTACACACTCTGGTACATTTTTAATTTTTTTAAATAGCCGATTTTAAAACAAAGTAGCTCATCTAGGCTCATTTGGCAACTAAGTAACCAAAAAATCGAGGCAAAGTTGTTAATACTTCACTGTGGACAACGTGATTCTAAACTCCCTTATTTTGTGTTTTGTAAAGTTATAATTGTTATTGATTTTTTCCTCAGTTTAAAGTTTCATATTTTTTTGTTTTCAGAGATGTTATCTTCCAGTAATTTTGTTTTAATTGTCCGTTAAATCAACTGATATCCTACATTACTAAATAGTATCAACCTAGCTAATATGTTTGATTTGCTTTATTTTTGTAAATATACGGAGGTTGAAAGCTCGTTATAAATTGAAAATAACATAAAATAATCTCGATGTATATAAAAACAAAAAACTAATATAACTGAAAAAAAATATTACTTGAGCCAGAGTACACACTAAAAATTTTTTATATAAATAGAACATTTTTGGTCTTCAAAGTTTAGTAACGTCATGATGCTTGTTAGCAAAAGACCTAACCACGTGGTTGATTACTAAGAAGACAAGAATGGAGCAAAATTTATTATTAATAGGTTTTTTGTTAAAGTTCTGCCTATTATATAGGCTCTAGCTTTTCTAAAACTTCGGGTTCTGATGAGATCTTTAGCCAGATCGAAATACTAGTATCAACCTAGCTTATATGTTTGATTTGCTTTATTTTTGTAAATATACGGAGGTTGAAAGCTCGTTATAAATTGAAAATAACATAAAAATAATCTCGATGTATATAAAAACAAAAAACTAATATAACTGAAAAAAAATATTACTTGAGCCAGAGTACACACTAAAAATTTTTTATATAAATAGAACATTTTTGGTCTTCAAAGTTTAGTAACGTCATGATGCTTGTTAGGAAAAGACCTAACCACGTGGTTGATTACTAAGAAGACAAGAATGGAGCAAAATTTATTATTAATAGGTTTTTTGTTAAAGTTCTGCCTATTATATAGGCTCTAGCTTTTCTAAAACTTCGGGTTCTGATGAGATCTTTAGCCAGATCGAAATACTAGTATCAACCTAGCTAATATGTTTGATTTGCTTTATTTTTGTAAATATACGGAGGTTGAAAGCTCGTTATAAATTGAAAATAACATAAAAATAATCTCGATGTATATAAAAACAAAAAACTAATATAACTGGAAAAAAAATATTACTTGAGCCAGAGTACACACTAAAAATTTTTTATATAAATAGAACATTTTTGGTCTTCAAAGTTTAGTAACGTCATGATGCTTGTTAGGAAAAGACCTAACCACGTGGTTGATTACTAAGAAGACAAGAATGGAGCAAAATTTATTATTAATAGGTTTTTTGTTAAAGTTCTGCCTATTATATAGGCTCTAGCTTTTCTAAAACTTCGGGTTCTGATGAGATCTTTAGCCAGATCGAAATACTAGTATCAACCTAGCTAATATGTTTGATTTGCTTTATTTTTGTAAATATACGGAGGTTGAAAGCTCGTTATAAATTGAAAATAACATAAAAATAATCTCGATGTATATAAAAACAAAAAACTAATATAACTGAAAAAAAATATTACTTGAGCCAGAGTACACACTAAAAATTTTTTATATAAATAGAACATTTTTGGTCTTCAAAGTTTAGTAACGTCATGATGCTTGTTAGGAAAAGACCTAACCACGTGGTTGATTACTAAGAAGACAAGAATGGAGCAAAATTTATTATTAATAGGTTTTTTGTTAAAGTTCTGCCTATTATATAGGCTCTAGCTTTTCTAAAACTTCGGGTTCTGATGAGATCTTTAGCCAGATCGAAATACTAGTATCAACCTAGCTAATATGTTTGATTTGCTTTATTTTTGTAAATATACGGAGGTTGAAAGCTCGTTATAAATTGAAAATAACATAAAAATAATCTCGATGTATATAAAAACAAAAAACTAATATAACTGAAAAACTAAATATTTTTATTTCATAATTTTTAGATTGGTGTATGTTTTTAGCAAAAATGTTCGCCTAATTTGCTTCAAAAGCCTTCAAAACAGATTTTATATTACCAGAAAGATACCAACTACTTTTGCGGAAGTTAGCGAGCATAGCAGCTAGAAAAATTTTTCGATTACATTCCAAAATTTGTTAAGTTATTTTAAAATTTCATAGAAACTATATTACCAAGAAAATTGTATGTACACTTAGGAAATTATGTTGGTAAAGAAGACAGCAATTGTAGTCAAAATCAAACGAAATTTCAAAGAAATGACGACTTACATATCATTAAATTCAACAAACATTGTCATTTGTTTTTTAATGTTCAAAAAATGAGTAACAATTGTAGTAAAAATGAACCATATGTTAGTAAAAAATAAACAAACATTTATTTATTTTTATTTTTTTAAATAACAAAAAACAACTATAAAAAATGAATGTAAAATCATAAAACAGTCATTTGATGTGAGTTGTCTTTTTAAATGAACTACAAGGTTAGTCAAAAATTTAATTTGTTCTACAAAGGACTTACATTTACATTAAAAATAAAGAAACTCTATTACAACCCAAACAACTACATATTTTTAAAGCAGAAGTTCCCTGAGTGTAATGCTGTAGTCAATTATTTAAAAAAAAAAAGTTATACTTGGAATTTATTTTCTAACTACAGTAGCTTATAAATTTTCGAAGCGCTTTTTCATTTAGATTATTAGATTAACACTTAAATGCTTACTTCACTATACCTTTAAAGATGTAACCTGGAAAAAAATGGAAAATGTTGTTGAATGTTGAAATAAAAAAATTATGAATAAATATTGGGGGCTTTTGAAAATGTTAGTGTTGAAAAAATATTTGGGTTGGTGATTTATTTGACTCCTCTAGGGAGTCAAATAAATCACTAAATAGTTCGAGCGTTTGAAGAAAATTTAAAAAAAAAAATAATTTTTGTATGGGAGCCCCTTACGGAGTGAAGATTGGGAATATGTATGGTATGTTGAAAAAAATTAATGGGGATCGTTCTTACATTTTACACCTCTACGGATGCTGTTGTGGGAATTTTTTTTTGAATTTTACCCCTTTACAATAAACTTTGAGGATCCATTTGCAAACATACGAACCTACCATATTTTTTGTCTCGTGCATTAGAAGTTCCAAATCTTGTTAATAAGTGTCTCCATGCAAAATTAATAAATTTATAAAATATTTTGCTAACCCTTAGCTAATTATATATGGATATTAAACTAACCGAAATCATATAGACTTTTCGCTGTATCTTAGTAAAATAAAATCTAAAAAACTAATAAAAACTCTCCTGTATGTATATAAAAAAATAAAATTAAATATTTGTGTTGTTTTTCAATTAAAAACTCAATTTCAGCAAAAAAAAAACTAATTTAAAAAATTAGTAAATTTTATTTTTTTGAGTGTATGAATAGAGACATATAGGAAAACGATAGATGTCCACTTTCTAGATAATTCTCATTTGGGTAAACAAATTTTACTATTGCACTAAAATGTAGCAAAAACATATTTAACCCTATATATATAATTATTTTTCTACTCGATTTTTGCGATAGATATCTTAAATTAAAGATAAAGGCTAATGCTTTTCAACAACAAAAAACCGCATTGATATACGTCAAATCCTGAAAAAGTTAAAGAATATTTCCGCTTTCTCTGAAAATGTGAAATTATGCAACTGCTCAAATGTCTAACCACTGGTAAACCACTTACCAGTTCGAGCCCGGTTTCAGGCAACAATTTTTTTTGTGATTTTTTTTATCCTTTTTAATATTTTTTTAATATAAAAAAGATTTGTATGCTTCAGGAAAAATACCAACTATTTTTTTTTTCTTTTTCCATCAGTGGCAAGTTGTTTTCACCTAAGCTTATTCTAGTGCTGACATATATGAGAAGCCAACTGTTACACAGCAGTTATCATTTACTTATCAGAGGTTAGGGCTATCGGTTGCCAATCTGGGGGCCAGAGTTCGAGTCCCGGCGGGACCAAAAAAATTATACATGATTATTATTTTTTATTTCCTTTTGAAAAACAAATTTTTAGACCACCTATTTTATAGTTTTAGCAACATTTTCCCACCGTTTTAAATTTTGTTTTCCCAATGATTGTCCGACACTTTTTGAACAGACGTATCTTTTGTCTAATAATGTTATCATTTTGGGATTGGGAAAGCACTTCTTGCCAGCAGTTGTAATACTTGCTAAAGTGCCTTGTCAGCGGTGGTCGTCATGATAAAATATTCCTGGATCATTTGTAACAAAAGCAAAAAAGCCCTTGAGTGACGTGTAACAAATATCCGAACAGTTTTGCTTTTCAAAACATTTTTATTCGAATGCCACATTTTTATGCTAAATTGTTGCTGGCTCGAGTTAACGTATAATAAAGTTCTTTTAATTTTATAGAGGGGTGTCTGGGCCGTTTGAAATTTTCGTAACCGTTAGGCTTTAACACGATTTTTCCCGTAGAGCTTTCATAACAAATATTTTAAATATTTCTAATAAGTCACAACCCTGGTCTCACAATAATATTGATACTCAAATTTCTGTTTTCTCAAATACTTTAATACTGCTTACAAGGAATACCCAGCATTCCGCAGTGTTATACATTAGGGCCGTCTTTACATTGGAGTTTTTTGATTTTTACTGCCCCTTAATTTGTTACACGACCTCTAATTAGTAAACTTTTATCAAAGTTTCGGTTCCTGGGCAAAAATGGGTAAATCTAAAAAAAACTAAATTACAAATTAAAAAAAGATACCCAACACAAAATAAGTTTTATTTGACAATTTCTCACATTTTTTTGATATCGCTAACGGATTATAATTTGGTACCAAAATAATATTAAAATTACACATTTTTTTTTTCAAATTAAAAATTCAAATTAAACTTGTTAAACAAACATTCCAAATATTTAAATGGGTATTATCGATTGTATACAATTGTAGTTGGAGAGAACAAAAATAGATATCCAATTTATGGAATAGCTTGTGCAGTGATTTTAAAACTGCACATTTCAAGGAAATATGATTTTTGGTGAACAATTTGATTAATTAATTTCCAAAAAATTCAGCTTGTTCCAAATTAACTAAAACTTTATTTTGTAAAATTTCTTTGACCTATAAGGATCCAGTGAAAAAACATTTGAATCGATGAAATTGTTAACCCAACATAGAAAATTTGGAGCTTTATGCTAAACTGATTAAAAATATTAGGTTTGTGAAATGAATGTATATATCCCAGCAAAAATAGTGCTTACCCAGAAGCGCTTCCGGAAGGCATTATTTAATAACAAAGCGCTTCCAAAGCAAATCCAGAAGGCATGATTTTTGTTCGCGATGTCCCAATTGGTATGTCTCTTTCAAGCAGGTGAAACGGGATTCTTTCGTGTGCTCTTAGAAGCAATAATTTCATGCCTTCTTAGGCAATAAGAAGCGCTTTTTTTGTATGTTGACAACATTAATGCTTCATAGTATGCATTCTTTATTGCTTCATTGAAAGCATTATTCACTGCTTCAAAGAAGGCATTTTCGAAAGCAAGACAGAATTCTTTCCTAATTGTTTTATTGTATGATAGGCGGTGAAGCGCTATTTTGGAAGCATACTGCTTACCAAATCCAGATATTTTTTGCTGATGGAATGTGAACCAGAAAATTTTTTTTTTATAATTAAGTTTATGTCTTTAAAATTAATTAAAAAAAAATTTTTTTGATATATTGCATAAAAAGGATAGAATTTGTAAAAATGTTCCAAAATTAACAATTGACTCCATCTTAAGTTTGTTTAAGTTTTATAAGTAAGCAGAAAATGGACAGCATATTTGTGTTTACAAATTTAGGGGTTGGGAACAGCAAAGTCCAGTTTAAGGACACCCTAATATACATATATAACTACACTTGAAATGCGCTTAAAGGTAGCATAATTTTTTTACACACACAGGAAAAAATGTATTTTTAAGCATTGCTAGTGTCATATTAAAACACAGTGTGATCAAAATTTCTGGTATGGGAAAGAAAATTAAACGGCAACTTTAATCGATGGTATTGAACTGACAATTTGTACCACTTAAACATTTGTTTACTTATTTCTTCCCTTATCCACATCTTTATTATGCATCGATTGAGTGGTATTCCTTCACCAATTCGAAAAAGAGACATATTCAGTACTACCTTTTGTTTAATATTGAATATATAAATCAGTAAAAATGAAAAAGTGTATCTCACATGATAATAAAAAAAAAACCTGAGTCATTTCAATTAAAATTATTTAAAATGTATTGCTGGGTTATAACTCGTTCATTTATTTACTTAAGTATTTATGTATGTGTTATGTGTATAAGTACAAAAACAAACAAAGTTTTAGTATTTTCTTAGTTTTTTTTTTCATTTTTGCGATAATTTGATGTGTTTATTGGTTTTCAGTTGAGTTTACTCATTAATAGAAAATTGTACAAACTTTTCTAATAATTGTAAGAATATTTCTACAAACTTGTTGGACATTAACGATGGAGCTGTAAAAAGTCACAACTTAATGTACAAAACTTTTACACTCAAAAAATACGTATGTAGTAATAAAGTTAAAATTTATTACATTCAACAATTTTTATTTACTGCTTTTATAATTTGTAGCAAACAGTGGCTAATTTCAGGTGCAAAGAGGGGAAGGCAGAAAATATTTTGAAAATAATTTTTTACGGGCAGGGCAGACTGCAATGAAATTTTCTCACTCATCGCCAAAATAATTACAATGCCAATTTTGTTCAAAAAATTATATTATATATATGTGTGCACAGCGCATACTGTCGGGACATTTATTCTATACACCGCATACTTTAATGATATTTGCTTACTTTGGGGACTGTCCTCAAAGTTTTCATACATCTAGCTTAAAAGATGAGGACTTTGAGACATTTATTCGATACACCGCATAGTTTAGGGACATTTGCTTACTTTGGGGACTGTCCTCCAAATACTTGGGAACTGCGTTGGGATATTTCGTTAAAAAATTTTTGATTTTACGATCTTCTCTTACAGTTGTAATACGGGGTCTTCCACCTTTATGAGTTGTGTGGATGTTACCACTATTAACAATGCGGCAAATCGTTAATTTTGGAACGGAGTACTTTATAGAAATTTCTTTTTGGGAAAGTCCATTTTGAAAATCATTTAAAACTTCTGATTTAAAATCAGAATTGTATTTATTTCCTTCCATTTTTTACAAAAATTATTTTTACGATGTTTATGCTTCCAACATCTTATTACAACTATTAAAGAACAATAATTATAATAAATTTGTTGAAAAAATGTAACGGCCTGAATCTCATATTAAAAAGAAATGCTATTGCCGTTATATCCAAGCATTTGTTAGTTTAAATTGTTTCGTTAAGAGTAAGAATAATGAGAGTTGCAAATGTTTTGAACACCACTATATATATATATATATATATAGATATACCTGACACATTTTTTAACAGTGAGTTAAAGTTGATATTTGCCTTAAAAATGTGGCAATTTTAGAAGCGGCTGGCTGCAAAAGTTTATACAAATCAATTTTTTTTAACACAACTCGCTTTTATATAAATAGATCTTTCAGAACAGTATGCACACTTTATAAGTAAGTTCAGAAAGAAAATTTTTATCTGGAGCTAAAAAATTGTTGGAGCATTTTGGGGAAAGATAGCAAAAATTAGATTTTTTGTTTAATTAATAATTCAAACTAACGTAGTTTGTGAGTTGAACAAGATTTTATTAAATGAAGAATTTATTTATTTAAATAACCATTATATAAAAAAAAAAAAAATTGGCACCGATTTCGTTCCGTTATTCACAATAAACTGGACCTGAGTCGGACTTAATTTGGAATTTCACTTTTTTAAATGGGAATATCACCGGAACTATTAGAGATAACCAACACATGTACGCATGTTTTCTGTTAATCTCTACTAGAAATATGATAATTTTTTGAAAATCAGATTAGAAACAAAAAATGGCAAGCACACAGAATTTTATATGCTAACAGTTCCCTAATTTGAGGGGTCATATTTCCCCTCTCCACCCCCCCCCCCCCCCCCCCCCCCCACAAAAATAGAAACTTAAGCTCTATATAAAGTGAACCACTGAGTAAGAAATGGCCAATACTTATTTTTAAAATGGTGTATGTATGAAAACAAGCGTACCAAATATCGTTTCAATGTTTCTATTGGGTGGCAATGTTAACAATGTTTCAATTGGGTGGCAAGACGTTAAACAATCGGTTATCTTAGCACTAAAATATCGTTATTTTGAACAAAACTACGAAATCGTAAATCACCATTTATAGAAAACAGGGCGGTATACAAAAACGGCAAATACGTTTAGAAAAATTGGCTCCAGTGATTAATAATTGGCAATTGGTTAGTAGTTTAAACCCAATTTAGATTCTTCAGTGGTTTTTTTTGTAAGATTCATTCGTTTTACGGGTTTGTACTTTAGTTCGTTCAATACTGCAGGAATATATTGAGATGTTATAAACACAATGAAATCTATAAATTTTAAGTAAATGTAAGCAAAAGCAATAAATTTAATATTTTTAAATTCCTTTAAAATTTAATAATAAAAAAAAATAATTAACACTATTGAATTCAATCACCAATTTTTAAGATACACTGAGAGAATTATTCTTCAGGATATCAATGAAACAATTCCATATAATTTCTTCCGTAGATCCAATGTAGAATTTCATTATATACAAGAAATTTTTATTGACATTAAAATATTTGAGAATTTTGAATGTATTTTTGATCTTTTAAAATTGCATTTCATTTGGAATTGTCAGGTTTGTGATCATAACTTAAATAATACTATTGTAATGAGAAAACACTACTTGTTAATAAATGTAAGAGAAATACGAAAAAATCTTGTGAGGATCGGCGCTAAAGAGGAGTGCCGCACTTTCAACCTAAGCGAATATGTCATATTCAGCCTCAATTTAGGTATATATATATGAACCAACTTACTGAAAAGGCTTATGTTTTTCCTTTTTTTTAGTTTTTCAGCCCACTGATTTTACATCGTAAAGCTTTTAAATTATCAGGGTTGCCAATCCAACTGCTAATGTTACCAGTACTGGTAACGAATTGGAAATCCGGCATCAACACTAATATTTAAACACAACATATTCTAGTTGATTTTTTTATAAGATTTTAAATGTCATTGTACCCGTATATTTGGTTTGAGAATTTTGTATGTATTGTTGATCTTCTAAAATTCGATTTTATTTTGAATTGTCCGGTTTGAGATCATAATTAAAATGTTACTATTATAAAATTTTTTCATAAATTTTTTTTATAAAATTTCATAGTTCCATAAAAAACATCATTCGATTTCGTAAATTATCCTTCATAAACTAATTTTAAGTTTTCTTTAGAGCTATGAAATTATTTCAGAGACTCACATTTGCATTTTTCCATAAAAATTTATAATAGAGCTATTCCATTTAATATCACCGTAGAATTAATCGATGTATTCCGATTTCGATAAAATTTTGTGAGTGTGTGCCATAGTGAACGCAAGTATTAAAAAATTTTTTTTTTTTGAAAAACTCTGGCAACCCTATGGCTTCCAATTGTGAAGTAAGGACTTCACTTAAAAGGTCATAACTTTTGATGTGTAAAAAATATCGACAAATTTATTTTTGCATAAGAACGGCTAGCTTTTGGGGTATAAAAAATAAATAAAAAAAATGTTTACACATTTTTTAAAAATTGTTGCTATTGACAACCTACTATTACTATTGAACAAAAAAATCACATTTTCTGGTATACATACTTTACATTTTTTCTGATATCTCACTAAGTAAGGAGCTTTCCACTCTGTTAAGAACACATGTGTAGCTATTTGTATAAAAATTTTAAAAAATGGATTTTTTTCCAAAAAAATATTTTTTTGACAGTTTTTTTTTCAAAAATTTTTATTTTTAAAAAATGTGTCAACATTTTTTTTTTATTTATTTTTTTTATACCACAAAACCTAGCCGTTCTTATTTGTCGATATTTGCTTCACATCAAAAGTTATGACCTTTTAAGTGAAGTCCCTACCATACAATTTGAAGCCATAGGGTTGCCAGAGTTTTTTAAAAAAAAAAAAAAAATTTAAGACTTGCGTTCACTATCGCACACACTCACAAAATTTTATCAAAATCGGAAAACATCGATTAATTTCACGGTGATATTAAATGGAATTGCTCAATAGCATTAATTTTCATACATTTAAAACTTTGTTTTTAAAATGTAATTCTCAAGTGTTCAATATATTTTAAAAATTATTTTAATGTAGACTTATATAAATTTTGTACTTCTATGAAATTGTTAAAAAATTCATATGAAGCTGTTCATTGGTTTAGTTCCAATGCATGAATACAAAGAACTTCTTAATATTAAAAAAAAAAAAATTATGGAACTGTTTCATAAATTCTATAAATGCTTCATTGTCGGAATGATTATTAGTTTTATGCAGATTTTCATTAATTCTACAGACATTTCATAAACGTTGACTGTTATGAAACTTGTTTTATAGATTCTATTAAAAGTTTCAATGGACGAGTTCCAGTGACAATATTCACTTAAGCTAGGAAAAATTCATTACTGATGTGCAGATAATTCTCTTAGTGTATGAAGGTAGTTTAAATTTCTTATCATTTATTGAAACCGCTTTTAGAAAAAGAAAAATTTTTAATTAAATATGTACTTTTTGATAAAAAAAAAATAAATACTAATAGAATGAAGATATTTCCGTCTTTTTAAAAATAGAATTACCGTCAAAACCATCAAGGCATCAACTAATTTTGAGCGATTTGTGTTACTAAATAACATTAATTTGTAAATTCCTCATACATGGGTTTAAAGATAGTGACATTGTATAGATCTGAACACATTAAAATTATTAAAATTTGTTTTTGTTAACTTATGCCAGGAATGGGGAATGATAAAAACATATACACTTGTATTCTAAATCTAAATTTTTAGACAATAACATCATTAATTTAATTTTAGATGTGAAAGAACACAATGTTACATAGAAACTCAATTAATATTTTCACATTTTATGTTGTCGAGCAGTTTTATGATAAAAAATTCTTCGTTTAATGAGTTTTAATGTTGGCAAATCCGCCGAGAATTAAGATAATAGTCATCAACCACATTTCAAATACATACACATATCGTTCTTATATGTGCTACCAAATAAAATCAACTGATAAAGTATCATACGCTATGGTCGAAAAGTAAACTAGATTTTGAAATATAAATTCACTATACATTTTTTTTTTATAGTTTTTAGAACGTTGAAAGTTTTGGCGGAGTGAATTTAGGAAATTTTTTTAGCAATAAATATCCTGGCTTGGAAAAATATTTCAGTTTTTGATGAATATTAAGTTTCATCTAATACTCGATTTAACTAATCCATATATAAAAATTCTAAAGTAATTGATTATTACGCTCAGGGAATTTCTGCTTTAAAAATATGTACATTAGTGGTCAAAACATTTGGAACTGAGATCGCATTTGTTGTTTTTCATTGATTTATTTTCTTCAAATCACACTTAGTTACTAAAATTTATTTTTTACATATTCTTCATACATTGTTTTATATTAAACAAATAAAAAAAATTAATTCCGTTAAATTAAAACAACAAAAAAATTAATAATAATGGATGTATTCAAAATGCAGGTGTTCAAAACATTTGCAACTCTCATTATTCTTACTATTAACGAAACAATTTATACTAACAAATGCTAGTATATAACGGTAATCGCATTCTTTGTTAATATGAGATTCAGGCAGTTACATTTTTTAAACAAATTTATTATAATTATTGTTCTTTAATAGTTGTAATAAGATGTTGGAAGCATAAACATCGTAAGAATATTTTTTGTAAAAAATGGCAGGAAATAAATACAATTCTGATTTTAAATCAAAAGTTTTAAATGATTTTCAAAATGGACTTTCCCAAAAAGAAGTTTTTATAAAGTACTCCGTCGCAAAATCAACGATTTGCCGCATTGTTAATAGTGGTAACATCCACACATCTCATAAAGGTGGAAGACCCCGTATTACAACTGTAAGAGAAGATCGACAAATCAAGAATTTTTTTACAAAATATCCCAAAGCAGTTCCCAGAGAAGCTGAAACTGAACTTTTACTAGATGCCAGTCTTCCCGCCATTAAAAAAGAGCCCGAGAATATGGTCTTAGAAGTTATAGATGTACAAAAAAACCGTTTGTGTCGGAAAAAAAACCGAAAAGCTCGGCTTGACTTTGCACGCACCCATTTGAACTGGACTCAACAGCAATGGAAAAATGTATTGTGGTCAGATGAGTCTAAATTCAACCTACGGGGCTCAGATGTAAGAGCCAATGTTCGACGACCACGAGGCGAAAAGTTTAATCCCAGATACACAACCGCCACAGTGAAGCACGGATATGGAAACATTATGGTGTGGGGGTATTTTTCAGGAAATGGGATTGGCCCAATACACCGCGTTACTAGCACAATGACGGTCACAATCTATAGAGATCTTTTGAGTTCAGTTATGCTTCCGTATGCTGAATGGGAAATGCCACTCTCATGGACCTTCCAGCACGACAATGACCCAAAACACACGGCGGGGGTTGTAAAAGTTTGGCTGCAGGAAAATTAAATTAATATCATGTGGATGATTGTAAAACGGAATATCGGCAATAAAGTATTCCGAAATGGTGATGAAGTTTTCGTCGAGTTGGATAAACAGTGGAATGAAACTTCTGACGATTATACTAAAAAGCTCATTGCCTCAATGCATAAGAGCTGTTCAGAAGTTATAAAAATAATGGCTACGCTAGAAAATACTAAGCGTTAAAACCATTGTTTGTATTTCCTGTTAATTACTTTAAGAGTTGCAAATGTTTTGAACACTGCACTATCGACTTATTTTGTTAAAATTACTTTTTTTTATTTTTGAGAAGTTATGAATAATTTTTTTGTATTTGTAAAATAATATGCTATAACTGAATTTAATAAAAAAAAAAACAAAAACTTATACCACAAATCTTTTTGTTAAAAAAAATTATATTTACCCAAACCATGATTTCAGTTGCAAATGTTTTGAACACCACTGTAGTTGTTTGGATTGCAATACAGTTTCTTTATTTTTAATGTAAATGTCAGTCGTTTGTAGAACAAATTTAATTTTTTACTAACCTTCGTTTAAAAAAATAAACTACAACAAATGATTGTTTTATGATTTTACATTAATTTTTTACAGTTGTTTTTTGTTATTTAAAAAAACAAAAAAATGTAAGTGTTTGCTTATTTTTTACAAACATATTTAGTTAATTTTTATTAGAATTGTTAGTAATTTTTTGAACATTAAAAACAAATGACAAATGATAGATGAATTTAATAAAATGTTAGTCGTCTATACGTACATAATATCCTAAGTGTATGTGTAATAAAATGTTTAATTTACAATATTGACCAATACTAAATCTTATTTATACCTATACGTATGAGTGATATCTTAATACATATTTTAATAAGTATACGCAACGTTGGCAAATGTTATATTGTATGTTCAAAAAACGGTATTGAGCATAGAAACAAATTTTTGTGTGATATTTCTTTAAAATTTAAATTTTACTAAAAATCGAATATTTTTCAACTAGAAACGTTTGAAAAAAATTATATGATTTTAAAAAATAGAAATAACATTCTAGATATTTTCATAGAACTTTGTATTTTTGTTCGTACATGTATGTACTCATATAAAGACACGAATAATTTTACCACAAATAAAAGGAGGAAAATGAGGATAACGAAAAAATGTTAAAAAAAAAGAATAAACGCACACACATAATTACCGCTTATGTGTTAACTCTTTTATAATGGTGTCACATATACACTGAAGACATAAAACACACATTTATGTGTATACATTTTTACAACCATGTACACTGAGAAATTTCTCTTCCCTTCAGTAATGCATTGATTTACAGCTTTAATGAAAATTGTCACTGGAACTCGTTCATTGAAACTTTTCATAGAATTTATTGAAATACCTTTCATTAATGTCAATGTTTGTGAAATGTTTGTAAAGTTAATGCAAATCTTCATTAAACTAATAAATCATTCCGACAACGAAGAGTTTAAAAACATTTATGAAACAGTTCCATTAAATTTTTTTAATATTAAGAAGTTTTTTTAATTAATAAAACTCTTCATAAATGTCTTGAAAAATGCTTTGGAACTAAGCCAATGAACCGCCTCATACGAGATCTTAAACAATTTCATAGCAGTCCGAAATTAATAAAAGCACTATAATAATAAAGCATAATAAAGCACGTTTTAAATTATGTTGAACACTTGAGAATTAAATCTCAAAACTAAATATTGAAATTTATAAAAATTAATGCAATTATGAAATTTTATGAAAAAAATAAAAAATTAGGTCTTTGAAATGAGTTCATAGTGCTAAACAAAATTTTCGTTAAATTTATGAAGAGATAATTTATGAAATCCAATGAATTTTTTTTTATGAAAAAGTTTATGAGAAATTGTTGTAATACTAATAAAATTTCTTGAATATAACGAAATTCTTCATTGAATCTACGAAAAAAATTATATGAAATTGTTTCATCAATATCATGAAGAATATTTCTCTCAGTGTAGGGTGGACTGTATGTAGTATCAATGCTTGTTATGCGATTGCATAGTTAGCCAGCCTTCCATTGCTGCATTGAGCATTTAATGCAATGGCACTGAGTCGCCATTACTCTTTTAATTGCTACATACAGCACATTGTGGCAGTTTGATCAGCCAGCACACATGCGAACACATACATATATTGTAGATGAGGTGCAGTACTAGTAGTGGTGTTGTTATTTGTTATGCCAATGCACTTGTATTTGTTTGGATATATGTATACATGTATGCAGTGTGTTGTGTTCACTGCACTCCCTAAGGCAATGTACAAAGTGTTCTGGAAAATGAACAAACACACTTATTCACTAACTAAAAATACCATACAAAAATAAACTACATACTTTTTTGTTGTTCAGCTCATTGTTGAATTTTTTTTTTATTTCAATTTTTTGAGAGCAAATGCAGAGTTCCAGTTGTGTTAGTAAACAAAAACACATAAATGAACTGCAGGGTTATAACTTGTTCCCTGCAAAGTGAAAAGGTTAATATTTTATTAAAAATAAAAACCGCTTTTTGGTAAAATTTTGAAACAAGAACCCGCCATCTAAAGTAAATTTTCTTAAAATAAATTAGTATCACCTTTAAAGTTACTTAAGTAGAACAAAATAACTCCATAACATATTGTAAATAACTTTCTACCTAATGTGCATGTTGTTTTGCCAATTTTAATACCAATATTGCGATACAACGGTATAATATCGTTTCATCCAAATACATGAAACACGTCAAATTTTGAAATGTTTCTATCCTTTAAGATCGCTACGCATCGTAATAGTCTCTGTTCATTAAAACTTTAGCGAAATTAATTTTTAGTTTAACTAAACAAACAAATTATGTCGAATTTCATAATTGTTTATGAGAGAACTTTTTTGAAAACCGCGTAAAATGCGTTACTTTATATTTTTTATGGACCTAGGATAGGTAGTATTTGAAAACTAAAAAAAATCAAAAGTTGTAACCCTAATGAAAACACAAATACATTTTCAATGTGATGAATGCTTGGTCCCAAGCCAATTACTTTTGTCAATTCCAAAAATGGCAACAGCAAGCAGTTAGTACTGTTACAGCTGCCGTTGCGAATATCCCACTAATGCTGATGCTACTCGAAAACCTAATACATCAACATTATCAGCTCGAAACTAGTAGAATGTTATAAATAATCGTGACAATTTGTTTCTAAACAAATCGTATAAAATCTTCTCTCAAAATAACTGATTTATATTTTGGGAAAAAATGTATTAATTACGGATTGCAAGTTTTTTCATAGTTAATAAAAATAATTAAATTTTCTTAGATTTTTGATTTTTTAGAACATTGGAAATAACTTCTTCCACAATCATTATTTGGTATTTTGGATACTACAACACTCACAATATTTTAACAGTCACTCATTTTTTAATGAATTTAGTAATATTAAGAGATTATAAACACTAAAAATTCTAAACACTATTAATTTTCAAGTCAGACTAGACTAGCCTTTTTAATGGACTGGCGATATCAGTGATTTTGCATTTTAAATTGTATTATTATTTGTGTCTAATAATTGTGAGATTGTGTTTATATGATAAATTTTTCAATAAATTGCCGGCGGTAAGAATCGAACATGCATTTCTTCTTACATTACAAACAATACCAAGTCATGGCCGCTTAACTATCACACCCCAGTATGGCCTCGAATGCAATGCAGCTAAATTGCGGTTTATTTCCTATTAGCTTTTTCAGTTATTGTGTAAGCATACAAGGAAATTTTACTTATTTTGGTATTTATTAAAAAAAACGAACTATATACATATAAATACTGTTTTTATATACAAGTAAATATTTTCATTTTCATTTACAATTTTCTTTTTACAAAGTATTCTTTATTTGAACCCAAATGTTTGGGGTAGTAAAAATGAAAGAAACCCCGTTGGTTTTAATAATTTGGGAGTTAGTTTTTTATAGTTAAAATAAAATAAAGTCTTCTACTTTTACGAAAGTTTTTAAAATTTTTATTTTGAATCTACAAATATTTAGTTAAATATGAGCTTAATTTTAGTTAAGTTAAAGTAGAAATTTAAAATGCCAAAATCAGCAAACAATGTTGCTAAATATTAGTAGAAAAAATGGTAAAATATATGAAATTTTTTTAGATTTTTTAATATGAATAAAAATCTTACTGTCTGAAGTCAGTAATTTACAATTATTTAGTTAAAAATTATTTAGTAAAAAATTTAGTTGATTTTAACAAAATGTACTGTAATTTTCATTCTCCAAAATTTAAGGTAAATATTACAACAATTTTGTTGATATTACAGTTTTTGTTTGCTGTTTCTAGTCTACAAATATTCAGTAAATTTTTTTTTTTTGCTAATTTGAAAAGATTAAATTGCTATTTTCAATTAACTTAAAATCCAACTTGAATACAACTAAAATATTGTAAAGTTTGGTTTATTTTTGGAACTCATAATATTATTATTATATAGCAAAAATAATTTTATTAGCTTTTTTGCATCATAATTTTTAACTAATTTTTAATAGCTTTTTCTGATATTTTTAAGGGTTTATGAGTGTAAAAACATATTTCCCAAAAAATTATTTGTGTAATTTAGAAAGGTTGAGGTTAATAAAAATAAACGTTTTTTCTCTAAAAACTATAAACGCTATTAGATTTCAAATCAGACTAGACTCGTTTCTGCCCCTTTTAATGGAAATGCGTCATCAGTAACTTGCCATCTTAAATTGTGTTAATATTTGTGTCTTATAATTGTCAGATTGTATATATATGATAAATTTTTCAACAACTGCTGGCCGTAAAAATCGAAACTGTGTTTCTTCTTACATTACAAACATAGCTATACCAACACATGACCGCATAACGATCACATGGCCTCGAATGCAATACAGCTAAATTGCGGCTTCTTTCCTATTAGGATTTTCACTTATTGTATATTATCGAAGAAAGTTAATTTTTTTTGATAAAATTTTTCTTTTAAATACATTTTAGGTGAAAGAACATAGTTTTACATTGTTCATTATTTTATTTGATCACAATTACTCAGTTCGAAAACAGTAAATATTTGGCTAACCCATGTTTTCCGTAGGTCAAAAATGTTACATTAAACAAAGTTGATGGTTATAACTGAATATTTTCAAATAAAAGAAAATTTAAAAAGAACAACATTTTGTATACATGAGGCAAAAAACGAAAACTGTCACAATATTATCCACTTTTTTCTTTGTTCGAATTCTAATACTTGCCAAAAATTAAAGTGACAAACACTAACAAACACAAACATTCTACTTTAATTTTTTTTTTTTATTTTCTAAACAACAGTCTCTATTTCACAACGTTAACAGATTGAAGTATGGTTTTTACATTTAGGGTAGACAACTTTGCGTTTAGATTTTAGATTTCAGATTTTACGGACTCATGTATATTTTGGCTAAAACTTATTTTTTCCGCAGAACATGAAATTTTTCTCACGGCCATTTCTCGGATACCAATTCGAATTTTATTTTGCTGTCTTCGGCACAATTGTAGTTATAGACTACGAGAAACCCGAAAAACTGCATCCAGCTCCTCAAGATTGCTAAAATGTTGAACAATAATATTGTTGAACAACAGTTTTTCCATGGCATACAATTTGCAATATACCGATTATATGCCGTTTAATATTTTTTTGTATATGGATATGAATTATACATAAAAACATTAAACAGCATTTCAAATACATTTTAGTTAAAACACAAATTTTAGTATTATAACTGTATACATGTATTTATGAATACAGTTTTAAGGCTTAAAACGTGTTTTAACTAAGATGTATTTTAAATCTGTATTCATATTTTTTATGAATACGGGCGGATTTGTTTATTTGCCTTTCTGATTTTTAAAAATTATAATTCTGCTTTTATAATTTTTTAATTTGAATCAATTTAAATGTTTGACATGTAATTAAGTCCCTTTAAAAAATAATTGGAAGCATTTATTAAACTTCCGAAATTATCGAATTCCGGGATTTATTAAAAGCAGTCCCTTTCTACACCCGTAGTATCCAGTAGTATACGATTAGATCCCTAAATTATATTGCTGGTTTAAATTAGATCAAAATTTATCATAAAATTGGGATATCCAATAATTGGGCAATATATTAAAGAAATATAATAAACATAAATAAAAGATTTGCTGCGACCTGAAAGTTGTGAACATATTTAATATTTTATTTATTTGTTTTTTTTCATTATTATATTGCAAGGTGTTATTTCAAAAGGCGGGTCTTCCGATATTCCTCTGTTTCCGTTGTCATTAGGATTCGCGAAGCAAAGTCGATCACTATCAGTGTAACGACTGGGGAAAAGGAACAAAACTAAAAAATTGGTTAATAAACCTTTAATAAAGAATATCGATGATATATTGCTGCCACTGCATATAAAATGGGGAATTACTAAGGAATTCATTGAATGGCTGTCAAATGAAGAAGTTACGGACTGTTTGAAAAACATCTTTGCAAAACTCAGCAAAGAGAAAATTAAAAACGGTAGTGCTGCCTATTTAAATATTTTCATTTATATGTTTGTTCACTTCACTATATTCACATTACTATTAATTTTTCGCAAATGCTTGTTCACTTTCAACAGGTGTGCTCAATGGGCCGGATATAAAGAAATTAATGAAACGCGAAATATTTACGAACGTACTAATAATCTACCACTTTAGAGCCTGCGATCCACTAAAAGCTGTAACCGAAGGCGTTTTAGAAAATAATCGTGTACAGCCAGACGAAGAAAATAAATTGGTGAAAACAATGATCAATTACTTTTATAAAATCAATGTGTCTATGACATTGAAATTTCATTTTCTGCATCACCACTTTGATTAGTTCTTACACCAATTGCCCATCGAATCCGTCGAACAAGGAGAGCGATTTCATCAGGTCACCATGCCTATGGAAAAACGATACAAAGGAAAAAAGATATGTGCATTGCTTTCAGAATATTAAGATGCAGGCACCGAAGTCGCAGAGGACGATAGATTTGAAGGTTATACCGAGAGATTATCATGGTAATTCAGATCATGGACTTGAACCACCAACGAAAAAAACGAAGATCATCAACCTCACAGGTTTCACCGAGACTATCAACTTCAATGGATATTGATTAATTCATGTTGTTTTGTCTTTTTTACATATTTCATATAGTTCTTGATGTAAAATACAGCTGGAAAATGTCAAAAAACACTTTTCATTTTTTTTTTAAAGAGAATTCTTCCTATTAACTAATGTGTTGCTTTTTTTGGAAAAGGGATAGTAGAGAGGTGAAAAGTTGGGAAAGAAGAATGACTTCAAATATAGGAACACTGTAATTGCGCGAGATGACAAGTCTTAGAACAAATGTTGCTCGCCACCTAATGGAGAGTTATCGAACTTATTGAAGCTATTTAATTCATAGGCCTGATTCTTTATTTTTTCAGTTGGGTTAAGTGCTATGGAATACATATGAGGGATAGAAACTCATAAATATTATTTTTCTACATTGTTGTTGTCGTTACTGGGAATCGAACCGGGAACCATCTGTATAACAGTCCAAAGAGCTGACCATTACACCACAACGCCCACAAAATTAATTTACTGAAATTCCAATAGTTTGGCAACTATGAACCAAAAATTGTGAAAAAATATAGTAAAAATGAAAATTTGTTCAATTGACACATAAATTAACCACTGACGAGTCCCAGGAGGGGGAGAAACTGCGGCAGTCTGGTGTATCCCTTGTGTCAGTAAAATTTTTCAATAAAAATGTTTTCTTCTTCTTCTTCCTGTAAAGTGAGGGAACTAAAGTAATATTCTGCAGTAATTAATATACAAATTAATTACGATTGTCATTATCTGACGGTTGCAAAACACTTTCTAACATGAACATTTTTAGACTTTTCAAAAATTTTAAGTCTTTATATGCAGGTTTTTAGGATTAGTTAACTTTACACTTTTTTTTCCTAGTCTATAGTTACAATTCTGCCGAAGACAGGAAAACAATATTCCAATTGGTTTCCGAGATATATATATATATATGATAAAAATTGCATGTTCTTACAAAAAATCAAGTTTTAGCTAAAACATATATTTGTCCATAAAATCCGAACAGCAGTTAAACTAGCAAAACCCAAATCGGGTTTTGTTAGTTACGCTAAGTACTTCAAGAAATTCCACCGAGAAGGAATTTGCACTCGATGATTTCAAAAATGCAGCACAATGTTAATTATGAAACTTGGCAATTAAAAATTATTTATGTAACTTGACAATTATAGTAGCAGCTACTTTTATATTATTGTTATAGTGTTTCTGACGTGACATTCGTACTCATTTAACGTAAAAAATAGTAACGAAATAAAAAAAGTCTTGTTTTACTTTTTCGATAGCTTTTTAGTAGCTCTTTGTTTATTGCAAAAGGTAGGTTTTGTCAATTTGTTATTTCCAATATCAAAGCAAAAAAAATCTGTGAATTCGTAAATTATTTTTAAAAACGTTTTTGAAACTCAAATGGTACAATGTAGCATACCCCCAGAAAAACTTTCCGTTACCTGGTAATAGGTTTGGGAATAAGAAATTCAGGCCTGTAACTACACTCAGGGAACGTCTGCCTTAAAAATATGTAGTTATTTGGGTTGTAATACAGTGTCTTTATTTTTAATGTAAATGACAGTCATTCGTAGAACAAATAATTTTTATTAACCTTGTAGTTCATTTAAAAAACAACACACATCAAATGACTGTATTATGATTTTACATTCATTTTTTACAGGTGTTTTTTGTTATTTGGAATAATAAAAAAAATAAATGTTTGTTTGTTTTTACTACCATGTGGTTAATTTTTACTACAATTCCCAGCAAACAATCCGGTCCGTTTATGTGCCGTTTTCGGTACAGCATAGTCGGATCCGGAGTCCGTTTCCGTACCGTTTTCCGGATCAGTATACGGACCAGAAAACGGATTAAAAGGAACATCGAATACGGATTCGAATCCGTTGCAAGTCCGTCAATGACGGACCGTTTACGGACCGTTGGGTCGTGTTAAAAACTGACTCAAATCCGTTTAAAGTCCGTCAAATACGGATCGTTTCCGGACCGTTTTGTCGTGCTGAAAACGGATGATTCCGTTTTTTACGGATATAAAACGGACAATAAACGGATCGTTGAAAATACTTATTTGGTCCGTATTCTAACCATTTTTTTACAAAGAACTCAATGGATTTTATTTTTTTTTATACATTTATTAATTTATTTGAAAAAATATTAAAAAATACTTCATTTAACTTTAATTAAATACGAAATTCGCCACAGCTACTTTTTGTATCCAGCTTAGCAGCATCACGGAACATTTGTGGTCGATAATATTCAAAATCTAAAAGGAAAAAAGAATTTATTATTTTAGTTTCAAGAGATAGTAAGAGTTTTCTTGGAATATATTTTTTTTATTTAAAAAAAAAAATTGATACTTACTTTTTCGATGCAGTTTTTTGTTTCCACCAAGAGCATCATTGTTAGTTTGTGGCCCATTATTGAATCAGATATCTGCATGTAAAAAATATTAAGTGGAGTTTAAAAACGATGGATTCTATGAACAAATATATTTTTGTTTGCAATCTCATTTGAGCGTTTTAAGTTATATAAATACTTACCATCTAACGTATGCAATGCGTATTATGCATGCTATCTGAATTTATTTGGCGCCCCGATCTTTTATATTATTTACATAATTTTATTTTAATAAAACAAATTGAAAAAAATTGTTACCGATTGTGACTGACTTGAAACGGATGAAAATCGGTGAAGTCCGTATTAAACGGCACGAAAACTGATATCCCCAAACGGACTAAAAACGTGTTTTCGAAAATCCGATTAAACGGTCCGAAAACGTACCGTAAACCCCGGATTCATGCCGGAGAGTCCGTAAAAATGTTTCTTGGGTTGTTAATCATTTTTTGAACATTAAAAAACAAATGACAATGTTAGTTAAGTTTACTGTAATGTAAGTCGTCCTTTCTTTAAGTGAAATGTCATTTGTTTTCAACAACATTTGCAGTGGTCTTTACCTACATAGTATTCTTAGTGTAGTTACTTTTCTATTGCAAACCCTATTATTTGAACAAGGACATGTCCATTCCGATAACGCCTTACAAAACACAGTTAAAATATATTAAGTTTTTTTTTTTGAAAGTTTTATTTTTTATATTGGATATTAAATTGAAATCTCAAAATTTTTGAACAAGAAATTTTTATAAGATTTGGGTGGAAAAATAAAAGTATTGTAATAAGGATATCGGGTATCACATTTGGTTAATAAATATTGCAGCTTTAATAAGGAAACAAAGCGCGCTTCATGTGAAAACGAGAAATGTGGCTAAAATGTATATGACAGCATAGCCTAAAAGGACCACTTCCGAGTTCAGCTTTAAACTAGTAAAAATTAGCTTAGAAACTTATGTGGACCAAAATTTATACAAAAGAATTTATATTTGCAAAAGTTATTTTCTCACCCACCTTCATTACAGTGAATGCCTATACTCTATAAATTTATTGTAAATTCACTACTATAAAATAAAGGGTGTCCCAAGAAGAACGCAATTTTTAAATCTGGCAACATTCGAAGTGTCATTGTTTGACATTTGAACAATTGTTATTGTTTGCTAGTAGAAGGTACGAGGTTAGTAAAAATGGAGCGCTAAACGAATGAACAACGCATTCTCATTGTTAAATTGTTTTACCAAAATGAGACAACATGAAAATGCTGATTTTGCCGATAAAATCATCTTCAGTGACGAGGCCCATTTCCATCTTGATGGCTTCGTCAATAGGCAGAATTGTCGCATTTGGGGTGAGGAAAATTCTCGAGTGATTCACGAGAAGCAAATGCATCCTCAACGTGTCACTGTGTGGTGTGGTTTTTGGGCTGGAGGAATCATTGGACCTTTTTTTTATGAAAATGAGGCAGCTCAAGCGCAAACATTCAATGGTGTTCGGTATCGTGAAATGATAACCAGTTTTTTCTTGCCTAGAATTGAAGAAATGAATGGGGAGGTCATGTGGTTCCAACAAGACGGCGCCACATGTCATACAGCCAGAGAAACAATTCAATTGCTGCATCAGTCATTTCCCGGTCGTGTTATTTCGCGTTTTGGAGATCAGAATTGGCCGCCTAGATCATGCGATTTAACACCACTAGATTTTTTTCTTTGGGGGTTTTTTGAAGTCGATGGTTTACGCGAATAAGCCGACGACGACTCAAGCCTTAAAAGAGGAAATTGGACGCTGCATTAATGAAATACCGCAGCATTCATGCAAAACGGTCATTGAAAATTTCATTAAAAGATCGCGTGCATGCCAGCAAAGCCGCGGCGGCCATCTGCACGATATATTGTTCCATACATAACCTCATTCTGTCTACTTTACGATATAATAAAGTTTCACGATTTTTTTTTAAATATCTGTGTTTCATTTAAAATTTAAAAATTGCGCTCTTCTTGGGACACCCTTTATATAAAACTGCATGTAAAAATGCGCTAAATGCCTAATGTGTAAAATTTTTGTAAACACATTTTTATCTACATAAATACTCATTAAATTTATTATTACCCTGCCGGAGATCGAACTAGTACCTAACTAGTACTGAACTAGTACAAAAATCACCAGTACTTGTTCCAGACTGTAAACTTTTCTATACCATCTTAATGCTCAAATTAACATTGAGTGTGTTTGGAAAATCACTAGTACCATTAGTTCTAGACGTGTACTAGAACATTTAGACCCAATTGGGTGCTTTTGAACCAGATTGTTACTAATTCTTTTGTATAGAAAAATTTCCCATAATAGGTCGATTTACTCACTGAAAAGTACTATTAAATGAAATTAGTTTTTTGTATGGTTTTATTTATTAAAATACTTATAAACAAAAACGAAATAACTTAAAAGTTTTATATTTTGCACCAATTTTTTCAGGTTATTCAGTTTACAACAAAAATATCAGTTTTATAAACGTAAACAAGTTACATTTATAGTTATATTAAAATAAAATATTAAGGGCATATTTCTTCAAGGCTGGCTCTTCAAAAAAACTTAGTATTTAAAATACGTCTTCCTTCAATCAAATCTTGTTTGGTGTCTTCTTCTAAGCATGGTGGAGAGCAAATGTTATTCCCAAACTCAAATTCTTCACACTCTTTTAATTTTGTCCCCAATTTTGGCGGTTCAATACTCTATGTTTATATTCACTTATTTGTTTTTTTTTTTTTTATTTTATTTTAAAATATCTTTTAGAATTACTCATTTAAAAATACCTTTTTAATAAATTTTGTAAAACAAACTTTTTTACGCAGGAGCGACTTTAATAACGAATCACACTTAAATGAAGGGAAAAAACATAATTAAAATGGTTCTTTGTTATGCATGCTTGCCACACATTTTTTATTAAATCAGTGCCGGCTACCGTTGTTTTAACTGTACGGCAACACTTAAAAAAAAACAAAGAAATGCAAATGAAAATTAGCATTTTGCATATACACTAGAGCCCCGACTTGCGTCGTCCCGATTTGCGTCGATTCGATTTGCGTCGCTTTTTAAAAACTGGAAAAATTCGATTTGCTTCGTTGCAATTTCAAGTTGCGTCGGACCGAGTTGCGTCGTTTTGACCCCGATTTGCGTCGGTTCGATTTGCATCGTTTTGATTTCGATTTGCGTCGCTTTGATTTCGATTTGCGTCGCTAAAAACGGTTAAATTTTTTACTGCAGCATTGTGGATGACCATTTTTAGCATTTGATCGTCACCTGTACGTTAAGAAGTTTTCAAATTGCGTGAAATAAGGGGAATTCCCTTTTCTTTGTTATATAAGTGGTGCTAAGAACAACTGTCAGGATATGGTAAGAATTTAGTGTGTGATTCGCCAAAATACCTTAAGGACGTAAAAAATGAGTCAAAGTAAAAGAAAAGTAATAAGTTTGGAATTAAAATTGGACGTAATAAAACTTTTAAATCGGGAGAAAAGGCTGTTAATATAGGAAGAGCTCTTGGAATAGCACCTACAACAGTAAGAACAATTTGCAACAGAGACAGTGATAAAATAAATCAATTAGCTGAAATTGTCACAACACTCCAATCTAAACAAGACACTATAGCAAGAAATTCCATATTGTTTAAGATGGAGTCCCTTCTTACAATTTGGATACATGATCAAAATAAGCGAAGAATGCCACTGAGCAAGGACGTAATAAAAAATAAAGCTCTTTCTATATACTCCGACCTTAAGAAAAATACTGCATCTAGTAGTAACGGAAATTCTGATGATTTCAAAGCCAGCAACGGTTGGTTTAACCGCTTTAAAACACCGGCAAATTTACATAATGTGGCATTAAAAGGAGAGTCAGCCGATGCAGATTCAGTAGCTTCAGAAAAGTTTAAGCTTGAGCTGAAAGCCATAATTGAAAAAGGAGGGTATTCTGCTAAGTAGATTTTGAATGCGGACGAAACAGGTCTTTTTTCTTAATTTATTGTTTTGTTATTTCTTTATAATAATTATAAGCATTTGTAGCAGTAAATGAAATAAATAAAAATGTTTTTTATCAAAAATACAAAATTTGTTGCTTTGTTTTGAATATTTTCCCCAATAAATTAGATTTCAGTGCATTTATATAGAAAAAGGTGATTCGATTTGCGTCGTTTCGATTTGCGTCGCGTTTCTCCGGTCCCCATTAACGACGCAAGTCGGGGCTCTAATGTAATCATCTTTTTATAATAAAGATGGCATAAATCAAATATTTTAAATCAAATTTAAGAAGCAGTATCTAAATAAAAATATGCGAATTTTTGTTTAAAAACGAAAATTCTATTAATCTACAAGTGGTGCCCATATACTACATCAAGTACTAGTACTAGCACTAGTATTTTTATATAAAAACACTAACCCCGTTTGGACTAGTACATTTTGTTATAGTAATTGCACTAGTAGCTATTAGACAATTAACGCATAATGTCCTGAAGGGTAGGTATATTTTACATGTAATTTCACAAATTTGTGTCTACAATTATTAATTGTGTGCCTAAAAACAAATATTAGGCATAAAGTTTGTAAATGTACTAATATTTTAGAGAAAAAATAACCTAACTTGCCATTTTAATATTAATAACCCAATTAAAAAAAATGCGATGATATCAAATTTGATCAGAGATATAAAATGAAAACGCTGAATGAATTATAATTAAAAAACTTTTTTTATTACAAAAACAACTTTTTTATTTAAAAGATTTATATTTTGATAAACATATAGGTTGTTCAATTTATCTTTACAAAATTACAAAGAAAAAAAATAATAATGAAATCGATTTGACGGTTTATTTTATGTTGAAATACAAGTAATTTTGATTTACAATAGATGGCTCAAGTTATATGTCTCAATAAGATGACATAAATCGCACACTCAAGATTAAACGCGTTTAGAGTACAAAATGCACACAAAACGTATGACATTTACTGTTTTTTACACATGGTGAATCAAGGCCAAGCGTAAACGTATTTCGATATAGGAAATTAAATGAGTGAAATAAGAAATAGTTTAATGCCAAAGAATAAGGTTTTTCTGAATAAATTTTTGGCAGTAAAAATTTGTAAGCAGAAAAAAAAAATATGATTGATAAAATGTGCTTGTATTTTTAGTAAATGGAAACAAATATTAAATTTAATAATAATTGTTTATGAATTTAAAGTGAAAAATATTAAAGAATTTAATTTTGAAGAAGTTTAAATGCATTCCAAATTTTTTCTGATCATCACTTTCAAGTTTTTTTAGTATTTCGTATTTACAATCAGCTGTTTTATCTATTTTAGTACTTCTTTCAAATTTTCCGGTGGTTGAATTTAGTGATAAATTTGTTTTATCCTCTTTAGTTTTGTTACTGGGTAATTTTTACTGGCCTTTACAGAACAGTAATCGAACCTACGTAATATAATTTTGTTATGTAATAAATTAATTTCTTATGTAGCTATAATTAAAATAACATATTTTACTTTTAAGTTTTAATAAATTAAAACCAAAAGTTTAATTAAAATATTTATAAATATTTCAAAAAGTGAATGAATGTTTTGGAAATGTTTTTATTTTGGAAACAATTAATGTACAAGCTGCATATATTCTATGTTAAACATTTTGTGGCAATGCGACAAAGATTGTGGAATAGGAAAAATACTACTCGAAACATATTTATTCAATTTATTTAAGAAAACCTTGGTATATACTTTAATTTCTTGGAGTCCTCTACATTAACATATTCCCTATTTAAAAATTCAAGTGAATTTAATAAAAATTGTGTCCTAAGCGAACGATTTCTCGAAAAAAAACTTGACCATTTCCGTACAAATGTTTTTTAGAATCGCCTGCATTACAGATTCCATACTCAGAAAAATCAAAGGAATTCGATGAAAATTGTGGCCTAGGACAACTATTTAAAGGAATTTTATGAAAATTGTGTTTCTAGTAGTAGTTGGCCTATCAATCTTCGTCGCATTGCCACAAAATTTTAAACATACATTTTTCTAAAGTATGCAACTCCAAAATATAAAAGTTTTTAACAAGTTTTTTAACATCTTTTTATAAAATGGCATCAAACTTTAAAAGATAACATATTTCTACAATTTTGTACGAAAATGGTCGATTTTTTTAGAGTAGTTGTTCGCTGACCGCACGGTTTTTATCAAAGACGTGAAATTTTTAAATAAGCTATCTATGAATATAGTCAATTCATAAAAGTGATGAATTAAAAAAAAAAAAAAAAAAATTACATTTGTTTTTTTTTTGTGAATTGATGGAGTTTTTTCAGAACAGAACACAATGTTCATCCGAGTGGGGTTAGGTTTGCTAGGAATATTCTTTGGAAATTTGTCTTTGCAAAAAGTATACATTTGTGATACTTATCTGATAGTCAAAATAATAAAATAATAATAATAATAAAAAAAATAATAATGAAATCGGTTTGACTGTTTATTTTATTTTAAAACACAAGAAATTTTGATTTACAATAGATGGCTCAAGTTATATGTCTCAATAAGACGACATAAATCGTACACTGAAGACTAAACACGTTTAGAGTACAAAATGCACACAAAACGTATGACATTTACTGTTTTTTACACATGGTGAATCAAGGCTGGATCAGCCAAGCGTAAACGTATTTCGATATTGGAAATTTAATGAGTTAAATAAGAATAGAAGATATTTTGTGTATATGTGATCAAAAATAATATATATACACATTATACATATATAATATTGACAAATAATGCTTTGCCCATAAATGCTTATTTTTATCATTATTTTAAATATAAATTAATGATTTGAAAATTTTTTGAAAATCTCTTTTTAGACTCATTGCTGTAAGCTGAAAAGCAGTGAAATTTTTTGCAAGCAAATCATTTGTTTTTATCTACCAAGTACAACATGTCGAGAAAGTTCGGATGGCAGAGCGGGAGACTGACATCCAGAAGTGCCAGGTTAGAATCCCGTGTGAGCACATTTTATTAAAAAAAAATTTCGATAAAAAGAGCCGTTTTTGTATATCTTCTACCAACTTACAAAGCATTTCAACAAAAACTTATTTCCAAAAGTTTTGTATTTCAATAATTTTTTATTAAATTTAGTTTTTTGAAAAATCTATTTTTAGCCTTCACATATGTATCCACATTAGAGCGCCCATAAAGTATATGGGATGTGCATAATTGTTTTTTTTTATCGCTCCCCGCACATTTTCAGTTAAGACGAGAGTAAAAAAAGAATTTTAGACAAAAAGTGTAGTTTTAAGTTTTAAACAGGCCAAGCAGTTTGAACTTTTGACCTCAAAAATAGGACAAAAACCTTTGTAGCTATTTTTGCTTTTAACTCCTAAAATAAAATTTTTACGGGATTAACCTTCGTAGCTTAATTCTTAAAGAATTAAAAAGCGAAGATTTTTCTTTAACATTGTTTTGATCTAAGTCTTACCGGTCGTGGTGTTATGCGTGGTTAAAGTTAAAATGTAAGTAAGAACTTTTCTTCATAAAATTCTCGTAAATATTCGAATGGGGGGAAAACTTGAACTCTTTGCACAGTTTAACAGGGTGTTTAATGTAGTTTTACAAAGAAATAATTTTGGATAAAATATATCGACCATTCCATGAGAAAACACAAATCCTACTATGAAGCAACATTTTTTTTTTTTAATTTCAACTTATTTCCTTTCAAAATTATTTATTTTTTTTGCTTTAGTACTCTTTGCCTTAGTACTATAAATTTAATGTATTAATATAACAAGTAATATAAAATAAAAATTAAATATGATATTAGTTTTACAAAAATTGAATACAATGTTTTAATATTTATTTTAATATAATTTAAAAAAATTATATCGGAACTATCTCTATAAAAATAAAAATAATATGGCAAGCATATATTGCATAGTGTCAATTATATTGTTTTTTCTTTTTAAAATATAAAAAAATTAAATTAAATTGATTGCTAAAATAATATTGAATATTATTCCGTTAAATTATTTGTAAAATATGGATAGAAATGCTTTATTGAAACATTCCAATTTAGTTGGTAAGTTGGTAAGTTTTTAAGATTATTTGAGTTTCTGAAGGTCTCCAAAATGTTTTTTTTTTGTAGGAAAAAAAATAAGCGGGTTTAGTGGAAATATGCTTTCAAGCAAAAAAGATCTTTTTGGACGATTACTGTATCTTATTAAAAATAATAAAAAAGTGTAAAATGTAGTGTTTCCATTATATCGAAAGAAGTCATTGAAGCCGTTATTTATTTTCAGATTTTATAATAAATTAGTTTTAAAGAAGTAGTATTAAATGCATTAAATTTATAAAAAATTATCAATTAAGTTAAAATCGTAAAAAAAAAAAAAAATTTTGCTTCAAAGTAGGATTTGGGTTGATTCATGGAATGGTCGACATATTTTTTCCAAAATTATTTTTTAGTAAAACAACATTAAATACCCTATTAAATTATGCAAAGAGCTGAAGTTTTTCCCCATTCGAATATTTACGAGCATTTCTTAAAAAAAGGTCTTACTCAAATTTTAACTTTAACTACGCATACCCCACGATCTGTCATTTTTCGGTCAAAACAATGTGAGGGAAAAATCTTCGCATTTTCATTCTTCAACAATTTTGTTATGAAGGTTAATCCCGTAAAAATTGTACTTTAAGAGTTACAAGCATATTTATCTATTAAGCTTTTTCACCCCTTTTTGAGGTCAAAACTTCAAACTGCTTCGCCTGTTTAAAACCTAAAACTAAAATTTTTCGCTAAACATTATTTTTTACTCCCGACTTAACTTAAAATGAGCGGGGAGCGATAAAAAAAACAAATATGCACATATGGGTGCTCTAATCCACATATATTTTGATTATTCGTATGTTCTTTTATAATGATATGTCATTATCTTGTAATGATAAATGTTAGTACTTGCCATTACCAAATATTTAATTATATAACCACTTATATGGGTATGCTTTTCTGCACTGGGATGCTTTAGAACATATGGCTGCTCAAAGCTCAATACTTTTAGTATTTTTTTATTTAAATGAATGCATGGAATAAAATCGCACAACTTTAAGTAACTGAACTGTGTAAAGACATCCTACAGCACACGTGTACAAAACTTACAGGAATTTATTTTCAGATTTAGAAATTTAGATTTTCTCCGATATATCGTGGAATGGACGATATTTCTTAGCATTTTATTTATTTTATGATTTAAAAACATATAAAAAACTAACTTTTTAAACAAATAGCTGGTATAGACAATCTGCTCTACATAGGCATTATCTTTTAGGACCTTTTTGATAAACGTATTTTGTTTTGGCCATTGCACAATTGATCCGCCAAAATCTGAATTTGGGTGTTTCTATTTAAATTTTATTTTGTACACAGAAACTTTACGGAGCCACTTAAGTGTTGGCGTTTTTATTTTTCGGAATTTCAATAAACCATTGTTATATTCGCGATCTTGTTTTTTAAATAAATAAAAAATATACACAAGCTGTGTAAGTTTCAACTTTCGTATTTCTTCAATATATATCTGATCTTTGCCGTTTAAAATGCATTGGAATGTTAAACTAGTCTGCTTTTTATGTTGCGGAATAAAATTTGTTTCAGCGTCAAAAATTTATAACAATGCAATTTATTTTGCATATTTACATAGAAAAAAACAACCATTTGTTTTATATTTTTATTTTTTCATATCTATAAGAGTAAAATTAAAAATGTAGTGCTAAGGGGCCTTTTAGATGTATCTGTTTCAAAAACTATACTTTTCATTTTTAAAAAATTGTCTGCACTTTCAAGATAAAATAATATTATAAAGTATTTTGTTCAAAAAATTTAATTTTAAAAAGTATAAAGCCCACGTTTGCTCTCGATTATTATATTTTTTCTACAAAGAAACGTAGGTTTGAAAGGGTTAATAATTAAATTTTTATAATATAATATTTTTGTAGATTGTTTCATCTTTCAAGTACAGAAAAAGTCTTGATAAATAAATGAATGGTTTTTAAAAGAGAGACCGCTACAATTTTAAATACAATATTTTTAATTTTGGTAAATAAAAAAATAACAAATTCTTGCTTTTTCTATGAAAAATTATACAAGTTGTCTTTCAATAATTCATAAAAAATAGATATGTCCCGGGTCTCAAAAAAACAAAACTGTTATTTGTTTTAGTAAAGTTCACATATTTTGAAAATATGCATATTTTTTTTAAATCTAGATTGCCTAAATTTGTGAAAAGTGCATTTTATAAAACAAATTTAGACAAAAGGCATTTCTTATTCACAACGAAAAAAAATTCATCATATATATATTAAAGAAAATACGAACATTCAAACTTACACACTTTTCTAATATTTATCATTTTTCTAAATTATATAAACTAAAAACGTGAACCTTTAAGTGGCTCCATAGAGTTGCGGATTGCAAAATAAAACTGAAATCGGAAGACGAAAGGTCAAATACTACATTTAGGCCCGTCTGCAGTGGACTGGCCGATATAGATATTTATATATAACATTTAGGGTTAATACAGCATAGTTGTATTACAATCAATCACTCAGTTTGACTGTCATACATGTTCAATACTTCTGCATACTTGATGTCATTTTACAAACTGACAAACTATCAACACTTTATTATTGCTGTTGCTGCAACATTTATCGTGATGAGAAGTTTAATTTTGTTGTTGTTATTATGTCAATCGATTTTTACTATTTTTTTGATGTGATCACTTATATGTTTGTCCGAATGTACATTTACTCCACTTTTAATATGATTCGTTTTTCGAAAATTTTTTGATTTGACATTTATCACTGACACACATATTTTTTTTTTAACTCCATTGTTCGTATCGCGTAAAAGAGTGTAGTAACAACGTTTTTTTATAGATGTGTTGGAGTATATCTGTGTATTTTGTGATTGCAAATTTCAATACCTTATTTGTTTTATACATGTGTTTGTAGCTGAGTATCAGTTATTATTCGCTGGTGATTTTAGCACTTGATGGATGGATGGGTTTCGTTTGATTAGTGTAATGGAATGACATCAAGTATAGTATTTGTTGTTGACATAACGTCAGTACTCACATAAAACAGTTTTGGAAATAAAATGGATTTTCTATTAACTAAACACAATTTATGCGATGTAGGTTTTGCGGATTTTAATTTTATCGTGGACTATTCAGCTTTAATGTATAAATGTAGGCCTTTAGGTGCTTTTTAGGTATATTTAAAAAGCACCTAAAGAAATTTGTTTACTCAAGAGCTCGTATGCTTATAACAGAATCAGTACATCATAATTATCAATAACTTTTTGTTGTTGTTTTACATGCTAATTGGATTAATAATGTTATAAAAATTCACGAAATTACTATGCCTTCGAATAAGAAACCTTGTAATGAACATAATGAACAATTTTTAAGAAGAAAATTAACGTTTATATGAACTTGGAGTAAAAATTGCTCAACATTTTATAAACGTTAAAATACATTGTTTGACAGGGTTGTCAGATTTTTTTGAGCTTCATCGTCAAAAATCACCAAAACTCGCCAAAAATCGCCAAAAGTCAAATTTGTTCAGTTTTTGTTAATTTTTTTATTTAAAAAAATAATTTTTTTTTTACCCAAAAAAAAGCTAGTATAATATTTAAGTCAAAAGTCGCCAAAAACTGATAAAAAAAACTGAAAAAATTAATTTTTTTATTTAGTTAATTAATAAATATTAGGAACTTTGAATACTTATTCCAATTTAGCAAAATATATACGCATTTACATATATATATACATTTTGTCTTTTTTACTGTTAAAAGAATTTTAAAACTTTGTAAAAAGAGGGTTATTGTTAGATATTTTTAAATTACATGAAAATGGAGATAATATGATCTGTTAAAAAAAAGTAAAATTAAGTACATAAGTAAACAAGTAAACAAGTAAACAAAATCGTAAACTTGAGCCTCATCGATTTCATTACTTGTGTCGTGACTTTTATACATATTATTTAAATTGAATTTTTTTATCATTTCATTAGTCGGAGCAGCACAATTTGCAGCACAATTTGTTAACGTTCATGTGATCTATTATTCTCAATAGAGCGTCTAAAACTCATATTGAATTTTATTTCTTAATCGTGTTTTGGTATAATTCATTATGGAAAATACCCTTTCAACGCAGGCATTGCTGGTTGGAACAACCAACATATTCAGAACGGCCAAAGATAATTCTTTAAAACGGTACGTACCTGCTGCATCATGATAATCAACCACTTTTGGCCAAAAATCAAGTAAATTTGTTGGAATTTCGTTATTATAATAACTATTCCAATTTATGAACGGAAGTTCATATGTCATACGACATGACATGACTTTTGATGTCGTTTTGACACTAAATATGAAATTCACTTTAAATGATAACAAAACTAAAATCATGCAAATAAGGTTAGGTTTTTTTTTTAAATCTATATATATAAACATAAGTGTACATTTTGATTGTCACTCCATAACTCGAACATTTAGATTAGATTAGATCAGAAGGCACTATGTACCGCGACCAACCATTTTTTATTTTATGCAGTCGTTTTCGAGTTATGGAGTGACAATCAAGGCGACAAATTGTTTCTGAACTTCAAACATTCTTACATCAGTACAATGAATTAATTCGATTGTTTAAAACCGCTCTCGATCGTATGCCATCTGATGATCACAGAATTGTTATCAGGGCTGACAAAACGCCCTTTGGAGAGCATGCGAGACGATTTAATGCACCAACAATTGATGAAGTGCCCATTGCATTTGTTGGAGACCAGTTTCAATCTCGCAATATTGTGCTATATAGAAGATGAGGAATTACGGCGTATTTCAGAGCTTCACCGCAGCTATGATGCATTACATTATCCATTATTGCACTGGAATGGTGACGACGGCTATCACATAAATATACCAATACGTTGTTGACATGTATGCGAAAATTGAAGCAGAACGCCGTAATTACCTTCGATTCAATCAAGCCAAATTGCGATGGGAAGAATACATACACTAGCGAGATGCAATAGTGAATGATGGCAATGTTAATGATATCGGACGTTTAACAATATTACTATCGACATATGTTGGCAGTCCGTGCCACATACACGAATATACGCAAGATGCAATGTCATACGTTCGCAAATATGGTAGTCCCGACCTATTCATGACATTTACATGCAATCCACAGTGGGCTCACATAAAAAACAATTTATTTGATGGTCAGAATCCAATAGATCGACACGATATAACAGCACGTGTATTTCGACAGAAAGTAAAAGCACTGATGGATTTCATTATCAAATTGCGAATTTTTGGAGAGGTGCGTTGCTGGATGTATTCTATTTAATAGCAAAAGAGAGGGCTGCCGCGCGCGCATATCTTGATATGGCTGGTTCTATGATACCATACCAGGTGATTGAACATCCCACGTGCAACATTTCAAGAAACTCTGCGATGGCAAAAGTTTTCCAACAAGCAGCAATTATTCTATTGGATGAATGTACAATGACGCATAAAAAATCGCTGGAAGCATTACACCGTACAATGTAAGATCTACGTCAGAATCAAGAAATTTTTAGTGGTGCATTAATATTATTGTCAGGCGATTTTCGTCAAATATTGCCTGTTGTTCCACGATCAACACCGGCGGATGAGATCAACGCATGTTTAAAGTCTCTCTTCTGTGGTGACATGTCCAACAATTCACATGGAACATAAATATGCGCGTTCAATTGCACAACGACCAATCTGCAGATCTGTTCTCGAAGCAATTGTTAGATATTGGAAATGGCAAAGTTCGAGTCGATAATACAAATGGATTGATTACATTGCCGAGCAATTTTTGTATCATTATCCAATCAATAGAAGAGTTGATTGAAAGTGTGTTTCCAAATATTGTTCAAAATTACAGGAATCACAATTGGTTGAGAGAACGCGCAATACTGGTACCTAAAACTGTACACGTTAATGCAATCAATTATAAGATTCAAGAAAAATTGCCAGGTGCAGTGACATCATATAAATCTGCGCAATGAATGCAGTTGACGCAGCGCAATGAATGCAGTTGACGCAGTGAATTATCCAATTGAATTTGTGAATTCATTGGAACCACCTGGTATGCCACCGCATTGTTTGAATTTAAAGGTTGGCTCATCAATTATTTTACTGCGAAATTTAAATGCAATGACACAAGATTATCAGTAAAAAAATTGATATCGAATTTACCTGAAGCCACAATATTGACCGGAACAGCGAAAGGTTAAATTGTGCTCATACCACGTATTCCTCTGATTCCAACAGACATGCCATTTGAATTTAAGCGTTTGCAATTCCCAGTGCGTCTATCATTTGCCATGTCCATCAATAAGGCGCAAGGGCAAACAGTTCAAATATGCGGATTAAATTTGGAGGAGCCGTGCTTCTCACATGGACAGTTATACGTGGTCTGCTCAAGAGTTGGAACTCCAAACTATTTGTTTGTGCTCGCTTCAAATGGGCAAACGAAAAATATTGTATATCAAAATGTTTTGGATTGACATTAATAATTTTGAAATACAATGCATTCATTTCATAAAAAAAAATCTATAATATTTCATTTCTTTTTTGCTTGGTTGCAAATAAGTGCAACGGGGTCCGCTAACACAAATTAAAAATCCATTATTTCTGCTCCTTTTAAAGGTATTTAAACAAAATTTGGTTTGTCGGTGCAGTCCAAATATCATTTTTCTTCGAAATATCAATCCACCACGACTTTGTAATGGAACCAGACTTTCAATGAAAAAAAATTTCAAGGCGAAACAACGTTTGTCGGGTCAGCTAGTTAGTAATGATAACAAGAAAAAATAAACTTTTACAAAAATCACTGAAATAATATAAATGGTGAAAATAGCCAAGAAAATCGCCAGTTTCATCATAAATCGCCAAAAAATGGCCATGTCGCCATATGGAAAATGTCGACGCCAAACACGTTTCAAAATCGCCATGTTTGGCGAGAAATCGCCATATCTGACAGCCCTGTTGTTTGATAAATATATCTCCATTAAAAACCTAGAAACGTTTTCATTCAGTATTTTTAAGAAGAAAGATATCGAACCTGACTTCAGAGTAATAGATTTTGGTCAAAAATATTAATATAATATGATATATATATTATATAAATTTCTATATAATTACTATATTATATATAGAAATTATCTGTTTGCCAACTGAAATTGGGTTACTTCGACTCAAATTCGGTTATTGCTAATTTCTGTCGGTTGGTGCAACTCATCATTAGTTTCACAACAAAGTTCCGTTAATTCAACTGAATGTTAGTTGCAACACTTAAAATATTTAGAAATCTAATGTAAAAATCGTTTTACTAATTCAATTTATGTATAAGTTGTTACCATTAAAATACACTTTTCAAATCGGTTGTCACTTTATTTCTCTGTATATATATTCTAGTAAATGACAAACAAAATATATAAAACGAAAAGCTTGCGTTTATTTTTGAGTCTTGTTTGAACGTTTGTGGAATCAAAATTGTTATTTTTTATTTCTTAAAAAATTATTCTAAAACACTAAAACCACGAATTCCAGATTTACATGTCGAAAGCTTACTATTGATTTGACCCACTGACAATTTCTGAAAAAATTGAGTTACAAATAGATTATATATATTGCAAATATCTTCTTTCTAATTCCAAAACTAGTTTGTGGATGTCTTATTTAATATTTAATATATTCACAATCGTCTTTGTATTATAACCCCAATTTTAACGTTTAATACACATTGGTCTGAGGCATAGACCACTGTTTGGCATATGCAGCATATCATTATTGACATACTGCATACAAAAGTTTACAAATTTATTTCATTACTGTTTAGCTGCATGACCAAAACAACGAACGTAAAATCAAAACAAAAAAAAAAAAAAAAACAGTCGTTAGACGTCAAAATGAATGGTGGTGCAGCAATGAAAGTCATATCGAGCCCTAACCGCCAAAAAGACGTATAAGCCAAAATTACAATTTATCAGGAGACGCTTTTTTAATTATTTTTCTTTGTTTTATCCGATTCGAATGATCTTTAAAGCGTGTCCAAGATTTTGCATTATTCATTAAAGCAATGAGACGTAAGCCACAGTTTGCTGTAACGAAATATGTAAACAAAATGTAGTTTGTCCTACACTGATAGAATTTTCCTTAGTAGTATTAATGAAACGATTTCATTAAAATCGATTCATTGGTTTAATAAAAAATTTCATTAACTGAATGAAAATTCATTAATATTGGTATTTTTTTCATTAACATTTTTTATGATTTTTTCATAACTTCATAAAAAAAATTCATTAAATCAATAAAAAATTTTCAAATTTTGTTTAATAAAAAATTTGACTTGTAATAAGAAAAAAAAAAATTTTTTTTACTATCATTTTGAAATAAAAAAAAACTGAAAAATTTCTTCTAAACAGAATTAACCAAAACTTTGATATAAAAAAATTTTTTATTAAATTTGCCTAGAGCTAACAGTTTTTGACGAAATTCCAGGGAACAGATTCTCTAAGAAAAACGACATAGTTTTTTTCAAAACGAGACCTAAATTGTTATCGTTTTGACGATGTTACACAAAAACGTTATGCTAAACGATAATAAAGTTTTGTTTTTAACAGCATTATTAACAATATTTAACATTTTTATCTAATATGGTAGTAATTTAACTACAAAAAGTGGACTATAAACGTTCTACAGAATTCCGAGCCAGATAAATAAAAAATTACATATTTTTTTAATTTAATTTAATTTATTTATTCATTTCAATAACCTAGCCTGAAGGCCATAATCGGTTACAAATTTCTACTAAATTATACAAAGTAAACAATAAAATTTGATACATAAATAAAATAATAATAATCTTATATGTACCGACATATAAGAAAATATGTCATCTTTTAACACAAATTATAAAAAGTGTAAAGAAAGATTGAACAATTTTGTAAAAATAAAGCAATAAAAGCAGAAATAAATTAAAATTGGACCAGACCATTTATTAAAATTGATTTAATGAAACACCTTCCATTGACTCAATGAAACGTTTCTTTGGGGACTTTTTTATGAAAAATTCATTGGATTAATGAAGGAATTCATTAATACTACCACAAATTTCTATCAGTGTATAGTTGGTATTATTAGTTATTAAATTTCCAGAAATGATGAAAATGATCTAACAATAAAGATGTTCTTTTAGTACAGTGTTATTTAATGTCACACAGTGGCTGAATATTTGATTTTACTCGCCAAAAGGCCAATATTCTTTTGTCACCGAATTTTTAAAATTTTTACGTCATTTTGTAGGTAGCATGTCCAAATTAAGGTAGCCAAAAAATTAAGTCAAACTATTGCTAATTGTGGGCATGGTATGCTGTCAAACTTAACTGTTTTTTTAATTTCTGAAAAAGGTGATTTTTTTGTTTTTTTTTTTATCAAAAATAAATGGTTACTACTAGCAAGTTATCTTCGATAATGACCTGTGGTCTTTTTTATAAGGTTGGTAGGACTATAGTCTTTAGTTGTTGTAAGTGGTCCGTTATTTACCGTTTATTATTAGAGTGTTCTGAAATATTTATTAAACTACTATATTTTTGTCAAATTTCAATTTCACTTATAATGGAAACAAGTTTGCAAGAAACCTATACCACCCGGAGAAAAGTGAAAGTGTCCACTTTAACCCTATATATACTTTTTCATTTTAATGAAATACCTCAAAAAAAAAATTAAATTTAGTGGCTGAAAATCATTTTTCATTGGCCAAAATTCTGTAACTTTTGAACGGATCAAAATATGTTAGTAAGTTTTTTTTTAAAGGTCAGGTAATTAGTTGAGCTTTGCTCAGTTTTAATTTCATTAACATTGTCTGAGCACTTCTTAAGGATTTCAAAGTCAAATTTGAACTTTTGATTTTTTTTTTACATTTTTTAACATTAAAAAAAAAAAAAAAAAATAATTATAAACATTTTTTGCGATAATGGGAGTCTTTAATGTTTACACTCAAAAAACAAATATTAAAATCAACTGCAAATTTTGCTATTATTACTTAAAAACTAACCATTTTTGCTGTCAAATTTACAAATTTGTTTACATAAAAAAAATATTTACACTTAAAAAAACGTTAGTAATATTATCTAAGAATTTTGCTATTACTATAGAAAAATTTATTAGTTCTGACAAATTTGTTAATTTTAGCAAAATAAATCTGCTGAACATTAGCACAATTATTATGATTTTTTTTTTCAATTTTGATATGAATATATGGGTTTTTATTCTGAACCTTTCTTATTTATTAAAACATTTCAGACGTAGATAAAAAAAAAAACTTTTAAAAACAAAAACTTCAAACTTGAATTTAAAAAAGAAACTCATGATGCCATTAGCAAAGAAGTTAAAACTATCAACGACCAAATCAAAATACTACAGCTATTACAATTACATTTAAATGGACAGCAAATTGAAGTAAGCTACGATATAAAGCTAACAATGATAGATGGAAAAGTAGGCCAGGCCTTGACTAATACGAAGGCTGCATCCAGCTGCATCATATGCCAAGCAACATCAAGCCAATTAAACCAACTCCCGGAAAAATCATTATGTAATACTAGGGTGGTCTTTCGTTGTATGGGCGAAAAATAAAAACGAGATTTTGACTGTACCCCCCTCTTAAAATATTTGTTTGGGTACAAAAATTCACCATGGAAAAAATTAGAGTTCTAGCATAACGGGAAGATGTCCCGCATCGCCCTTGAAAATCGGGCCCCTTGGAAAAATGTGGATAATTTAAAAAAAAATTACAAATTTTTTTTCTTCAAACTTTAAAAAATATAAAATAATTTTTGTGTTGGGCTTAATCGTAACTACTCAGATAAAAAATATTACTTTCCCAGAAAATCGCTAACTTACAATAACTTTGTGTCAAAAAAATTAATAAATATTTTGGGGGTACCTCAATGTGACTTTTTTGCATTTTTGAAAATTTTATTCAACAAAAATCAAAAACCTAGTATTTGCTGTCAAGTATTTCATTAAGCACGTTTCAAGTATTAAACAAGCCAGGTATTACGGATATCCGTTGGCAAATTTTTTTTTAGGGCAATTTGATTCTCGGGGATTTCAAGTTTTTTTTTTATTTTTATACATTTTTACTTTAAAACAAGGTTTTAATAATATTTCATCAATATTTTTGTATATGCGTTTTTATATGATTGTAATAACTTTATTTTAAAATACTATATTTTCTGTTGATAGTTAACCCATGTTAACCTGGGGTCAAATATGACCCACGTAAGAAAAATGCAGCTTTGTGGCAAAATTTATAAATAAAATAAAGAAAGGAATAATTCAATTTATATTTATTAAAAAAAAAATCGTTAACCGTTTCTAGTCTTCGAGTAGGTCAATTAAGTAAAAATTAGAACTTAAAACTTTTCCATAATAATAAGTTTGAGGGAAAAAAATTTACACTATTAAATTAAAAATACGTTTTTCGAAAATACTCCTGAATATGTACAAAAAAATCAATTTTAATATGAATACAAGTATCTGAATTTATACTTAATAATTAATTTTAATTAATTTTAAAATGTAAATAAATTACAATTAGAAACATAAACCAACATTTATTTTGTCATCGTTGTGATTTTTGACTCTTTAAAATACGGGGGTCAATTGTGACCCCATGAAAACACAGGTTAACTATGAACACGAAAAATTATACTTTATAATAAAGTTATTACAATTATAAAAAATAGCATACACAATAACATTGATGAAATATTACAAAAATCTTATTAAAAAAAAAGTCTATACAAATTTAAAAAAACGATGAAATCCGCTAGAATCAAAATGCTCTAACAAAAATTTTTGCCAACGGATATCCGTAATACTTGGCTTATTTAATAATTGAGATGTGTTTAATAAAATACTTGACAGCAAACACCAGGTTTCAAAAATGCAAAAAAGTCACTTTGAGGTACCCCCAAAATATTTATTCATTTTTTTGACACAAAGTTAGGGTAAGTTAGCGATTTTCTGGGAAAGTAATATTTTTTATCTGAGTAGTTATGATTAAACCCAACACAAAAATTATTTTATATTTTTTTAATTTTGAAGAAAAAAAATTTGAATTTTTTTTTAAATTATGACCATTTTTCCAAGGGGCCCGATTTTCAAGGGCGATGCGGGACACCTTCCCGTTATGCTAGAACTCCAATTTTTTGCATGGTGAATTTTTGTACCTAAACAAATATTTTAAGAGGGGGGCAGCCCCAAAAATCGCAAGTTAGAAAATAAGGACCACCCTAATGTAATACTGATGCATATGAATATGGATTATCACCGCTACATGCAAGAATACGATTTATGGAACACATACTTAAAATCAGTTATGATTTGGGTTTCTTATCTTCAGGAACAATAAGAAACAATGAAACCAACAAGGAGTTAAGAAGTTCAAAAAAAAACATGTTTAAGACAAATATCGCAAATTTGAATTGATTATAGATCAGCCAAAACAAGGATCAGGCTATACAAATGATGGCAAAACTGCAAGAAGATTCTTTTCAGATCCAGAAACAGCATGTGAAATAACAGGAGTGGATTTAAACCTTATTTTGAGATTTAAAATAATCGAAGAAGTACTTGATTGCAATGAACAAATTGAATCTAGAAAATTTGGACATTATGCTAAGGAAACTGCAAAAATATATACAACCAGTTACCCATGGAGAAATATGTCTGCAACAGTTCAAAAAATTCTTTATCATGGAGAAGATGTCATTAAATAGCATTTGGTACCACTTGGAGATCTATCAGAAGAAGCACAGGAAAAAAGGAATAAGGATTATAGATTTTATAGAGAGCACAATACTAGAAAAATTTCACGAAATTCCACAAATTGTGATCTATTTAATATATTATTGGCTACTTCAGATCCGTTCTTCTCCAGTATTCGAAATCAATGGAAAGTGGAGCATCGGGATTTAGATGAAGAAGTCAAAAAACTACTACAGAACAGAAATAACACAGAACTGAATATGGAATATTTGCAATCAATATTTGAATAAAATGAATAATAATTATAATTGCCTTTCATTGTTACTTAAATGAGAAAAACATAATATTAGTAAAAAATATTACTAAACATAAACCTCCCAGTGTTACAAATATTTTAAAATCTATTGCAGTTTTTATTTTTAAAAGGTTTTTTTTATCCACATATGAAATGTTTTAATAAATAAGAGAGGTTCATTAATAAACCCCCTTATTTTCATATCAAAATTAAAAAAAAAAATCAGAATAATTGCGCTAAATGTTAAAAAAAAAAGTTCAACTTGACCTAGAATTTCTTAAGAAGAGCTCAATCAATTTTTATGAAATTAAAACGGAGTCCAGTTTAACTAATTACCTGTCCTTTAAAAAAAACTTACTAAAATGTTTTCATCGGTTCAAAAGTTACAGAATTTTGGTCAATGAAAAATCATTTTCAGCCACGGTGCGTTAAATTGCATTTGACAAATTTTAACGTTATGAAATAGAGACGAAGGGGATTCGAAAATGAAAACAAACATCTAAAAAACGAATATTTGTGTTTGCTAGTGTTGTCACTTCTGAGTATAATATGCAATAACAGAAAAGCTAATAGGAAAGAAAACGGCAATTTATCTGAACTACATTTGAGGACATACTTGCGTGTGATCGCTAAACGGTCGTGACTTGGTATTGTTACGTTTGTAATGTAAGAAGAGATCAGTTGTTGAAAAATTTATCATATAGAAGCAATCTGGCAATTATAAGATACAAATAATAATACAATTTAAATGGAAAATCACTGATGACGCTTGTCCATAAATAAAAGGAAGAAGCTAGTCTGGTCTGATTTAAAAATTAATAGTGTTTATAGTTTTTAGAGAAAAACGTTTATTCTTCTTTTCAACCTCAATATTTCTAAATAAGGATTTTCATCAAAAAAAAAGTTCATGTAAAGCACAAAAAAAATATTAGTTTTTCTTAAAAACATAATAAGTTTTCATTTAATTAATATAAAATTGTAAAACTATGTAGTTTTTTTAGAATATACACTCACAATATATTTTCCGTTACCGATTGTAGTTTATTTAAAAAGTAATCCGTAAAGTTTGTTTTTAACTGAATAAACTATTAAAATACAAAGAAACATATTTTTCAACTTTTTTGCCTGTTATTTAAAAAACAAACTATGAATTAATACGGATTTTCTGTAGCAGTTAATATTTTCGTTTAAAATCTACATGTTTAAAAAAAATCTACTTGTTTAAAAAAAAAAATCACACAAAAATCACAGTAATCTTTTTTTTTAAAAGTTCTCTCAAACGTTTTTCATATGCATGAACTGGGGATGGTAAATTAATTACTTATTTACATTTTCAGTCCAAAAAGTACCAAAGTGGCCCAGCTGGCGATTAAGTGCTTTGTTTCAGTAAATTTTGTTTTACTTTTTTTTGTTACTGAGGGTATTCAGCGTGGTTATTTGCACACGATGCAAATTTGCACTTTCTCATCCTTGAGCAGTATTGACGGTGCATAATGTGCATATTAGAACAGAGATGGAGTTCCCTCACTGTTCCAAATTTATATGTTAAAGCACATCTATTAGATGACATCTAGGAGATGAAGAGATAGAGATAGAGTAAAAACTCTGAGTTTCTTTATTCATGTACAAATAACAAAGTTTAATATATATAAAATAAAACGAAAAGTTAGGATTATAATTTTCGCAGTATAGAACATGTGTTAGCTGATTATTTGAATACAAGAAAATTAATTAGCAATATGGTAAAAGTCTAGTGTTTTTTAGGTAAACAAGATAAAGCGCATCAATGTTGTAATGCACGATTTACATCAAAATGTTAAAATTTTTTTTTTTTATTTAACAGATTTTTTTTCATGGGTGTTTTTTCGAGTCTAACTTTAAAATAAATAAACATATGTTTTCAGCTTAAACAATGTTTATAAGGTTAGCAGCATATTTCGTATACATTGTTAACTAGGTCAGCAACAATTGATAGTCAAATGTCTCGCTACATCTCCTCTGAATATTGCTACTAGTATCAGTGATGGGTAAACTTTTGATATTAATAACGTCATCAAATATAATTGAAGATTTTAGGCAAATTAGTTTAATTAAAACAGACAAAAAAATTTCCCGAAAATACCAAATAATTACTGATCAAGACTGCAAGCCTCCTTTTTTTTAAACACATTTTATTTCCCGTTTTAAATCAATTACAAAATTTGTCGAAAATTTTTCTAATATTCAATTACTTTCTAGTTCCATATTAATTGAATAGTAAAACGTATTAAATATTGATAAGAAAAAATTAAACCAAATCCACTAAGTTTTAATCATAAATGTATCAATATTGTATTCAAAAAAATATTCAGCCAAATAGCTATCAATTCTTTATTAACTTCCTAATTTTCGTTGTTAATAAAACATCAACAATTATTTGATAGTTAGCGTTGATTTCGTAATTGAAATAGGTTTTTATATTTTTATTTGTGGGTATATGATTTTGTGCATAAAAGTACATTTTTTTTTCTTCTTTGTTGCATCCAAGAATAAAAAGTACCCGGTACTTTTTTTTACCTATGATGGGAATTGAGGGAATTTCCGAATAATGTGTAAAATTATCGATATCATGGTCTAGACGGTTATTCATGAGTAGATAATAGTGACAAGTAATTGATCTCTTTTCTTGTGAGCTTACGTGGCTCGTACAATAGATCGGCAACTTCCTTTTTCTACAATCTTTTGCTGAGTAACAACGTGAATTATTTTTCTTTAAAAATTAATCAAAAAATTTTAAAGTAATCTTTGAGTCAATCATACTCTAATTGTAAAATAACCAGCCTACATTTTATCCTCCACCAGCCAACAAATAAATTTGAGGTAATTTTATAAAACATTTGAAATTTTAATAATTTCACACAGTAATTAATCGAAAAATTATTAAATTGCCAGGATTTTGTAAATTGGATTAACGTTTGGGAATCCTGAAGCATTATTTTAAACCCTTCGTGGATTTGCTGCCACCTTTTATATTGGCTAGCTCGTGGGAAACAGCCACGGAAAATTCTAAGGCTATAGTGCTGAAGGGTACGCTGCTATCTTTTAGCACCACAGACGTCCCTTGTAATTTTTGCTGCTGGAATATTACCCCGAATAACGGAGAAAGATCCGTATAAAAAACGTTTTTTTCCACGGAATAATAACATTTTTCCTACTCCGAATAAATATAATCTACGCTGGTAAATCTTTGAAATTTTTCCGATTGTCACTGAAAACCTGGCTGACGACAACCGTAGAAAAATAATTCGGCCAATAACCGAACATAAAATATTATTGAATTTACCAGAAGATTATATGGAGTAGCAAACTGGAAAGGGAGTTTTTACGTACCCATTTTATAAGCAAATCTTTTGATACCCAAGTAGAGAATTTTTGTACAGAAAGATCAACATCAACAGTTAACAGTAAAAAATTTCATCGTCCATACGAAAGTCATACAAAAATTAACTAAAGTGAACAGAAATTTATTTTAATTCTAACTAAATAATATTAAAGAATAATTCATAGTGAGAAAAGAAAAAGAAATTGAAAAAGTGATAAAATATGAATTAAAATTAAATTATATTCTCAAATTTTCGAATCTCCTAAAAATAAATTCAATTTGTTTTAAAACCAAAATTATCAAATTAAAAATAAAGGAGAATTGTATTTGAAAATATAATGATCACTATGATCAAAGTTTAAGTAGATAATAGAATTTAAAAAAATTAAGAATTAAGAAAAAAAAAAATTTTTTTTTAAACTAGTGCCTTTTCGACAAAAAATCGTAATCATAAAAATTCCATGCAAAACCGCGATGAAACTCATAAAATTTAAAAAAACTATAACATATTAAGTTTTAAAATATTACAGGTCAAAAGAATTAAATGAACGAAAATGTTCATTAAAAAGTTATTTTAAAATATCATATGCAAGAACATAATTATTCAACGTTTAGCAACATTTTAGTATTATCAGCCACATTAATGACGTCATCGTAAACATCAACCATCAAGACTGCTGAGGCCTCATCATTCTTCGAAAATTGGTTGGGTGAGTTAAATATTTAAAACATTACAAATTACATTTTTTTTTCTTGCATATTTCTATGAGTGTGGTTTTATAAAACAAGAAGCAACATTTATGACGTCACTCCATTCATAATAAATTTAAAGAAATTCTGAATTAACGTTACAATTATTTTTTCTATCAAGTAGTATTTTTTTTTTTTGATGTTCTGGTTGTAAATTTTGCTTCTTTGTTTATTTCTCCATTCACCATTTTTTTTTATAAATTGACCGAAGTAAGTAACTCTTTAAAATGATCAAGAGTTCTCATTTTTTTTACGAGTTCTTGTAATGTTATCGGTTTGTAGATTTCAACTCTTCTCGGTTTACCTCTCAGTTCATTCATAATTTTTTTTTGTTTTTTTTTTGTTTTTTTTTGCCTAAACCCATATTTATTTTCTTAAACTGTCTTCTTTCTATGACGTTTTTTTTTTTTTTTAAATAAACTTCTCAATTATTCGAACTATTTTTTTTTTTGTTAAATATTTTCAAGTTCATTCATACTTTCTTTGTTTTTTTTTCTTTGTTTTGCCTATAGAATAGTACATTAATGATTTCGTCATTAATATTGTATTTTAAATTGGTGGTTCTAAGCCAGATTTAAAAACGTCACTAGGAAATTTAGAATTTTTGCATTTTATCCGTTTGTTAGAGAATTGGCACTTAGTATCGATTAAGATTAGATTTCGATATTACTTTAATTTGTTAAGCTATTTCTTTATTATTATATTAAGAATTCATCATTAGAAATGTTTAATTGCATTTTGTTATCTATAGTGTTAGAATTGAATATTTTAAGTAAATTGAACCCAATAGGTTGAAATAAAAAAATGAATATTTACAATATGAATTGCTAAAATAATATGTTTTCTTGAATGGTATAAAAATGTTAGGGTAAATTGATCATTGGTTTCTGGGAACTAAAATTATTCGCCCCCGGAAAATGGTAGGAGAGGGTTATGAGGCGTAAATCTCTGAACATCTGGAGATTATTAGTCAACTATTATGATTGATACCCTTTTTTTTTTCTATTACATGAATTCTCAAATGTTAACTATAGTATAGGGGCTTTGTTATTGTTTTTTTTTCTCTATAGTTATCCTGATCCATTTTTTAATTAATAATAAATTTTTTTTAGCTTAAATCAGGGAGTCTATAAAATATATGTAATTGCACTGAAGCTATACGAAAGTAGACACGAACCTCCCCAAACCCGACTGATAGCTAGCAATGATACGGCTCCCACAGTCTCTTCTCGTCTAGGCTTTAAAGGGATCTATCCGGGTATTTATACCAAAGATATGATCTCATACAAAAATACAAAAGTTTTTGTTGAAAATTATTGTACGGTTCATTACAATGTTTAATGTAAATTTAAAATTAAGCAATATTCTTGTGCAACTTTTGCTAGTTTGCAACAAATTACGCGTGTGTATGTCATATTGGAAGGTTAGAAAAAATCAAAAAGGTTTTGTGTCTGCACAAGATATGTGTTAAATATTTAATATTGAGTTGGCTACATTGAATGATAATAAAATTGTCAGTAATATGTGCAATAGTATTGCAAGAGTACCTTAACAATTAAATTAAATCAAAAGGTACCAAAATGTTTACAAAAGTGCTTTTTACTTTAGTACTAAACCAAATATTTTATTTACCATCACTATAGTTTTTCTTTAGATTTTAATTGTCTTTTATTTTACAAACACATAGTTTTTTAAGGTATTTGCATATTATAGTAAAAGATGAACTCAAAGGTCATCCTTTTTCGTTATGCTGCCATATAAATGTTAGGCGCCATTCGCTCAATTAATTATTATTCAATTAATCTTATTATTTAGTTTTAAAAATAAATCCTAACATATATTATTATTAAGTATATAATACATTATGTAAATAATACATTTTTATTTATTTTAAATTAAATTTGGTGATAGCTAAAATAAACGACAATCGTTTATTTTTACGTTTTTGGGGGTAAAATTTTGATGGTTAAAATAAAGGAAAATCGTTTATTTTTAAGTTTTGGGAGTAAAATTTTTAATTGTCAAAATAATGGAAAATCTTTTATTTTTATGGATTTTCGGTAATTTTTTGATAGTCAAAAAAACGAACGTCGTTTATTTTAACGGATTAAGCAATTATTTTTTAATAGTTAAAATAAACGAAAGTACTTTGTTTTTATCGATATTTTTAGTTAATTTTTTAACAATTAAAAATAATTGGAAATTACTATTGTTTTAAACGAAAAATCAGTAGTCCTGTTTTTAACAACTTTTTCTATAGTTTTAATGTACAAATTCGTTTGTTTCTAACTATAAAATATTGTGAGTGTACATATACCGCCATTAATGGGGAAAACAAAAACAAATATTTATCATACAAATTTTAAGAAACATTTGTGTAAACCTTCACTTAAAATACTATGAAGGTAAAGACCACTGCAAATGTAGTTGAAAACAAATGAAATTTCATTTAAAGAAAGGACGACTTACATTACAGTAAATTCAACTAACATTGTCATTTGTTTTTTAATGTTCAAAAAATTACTAACAATGGTAGTAAAAATGAACAACATGGTGGTAAAAAATAAACAAAATTTTTTTTTTATTTTATTTTTTTAAATAACAAAAAACAACTGTAAAAAATGAATGTAGAATCATAAAACAGTCGATTGATGTGAGTTGTTTTTTTAAATAAACTACAAGGTTAGTAAAAAATTTAATTTGTTCTACAAATGACTGACATTTACATTAAAAATAAAGAAACTGTATTACAACCCAAACAACTACATATTTTTAAAGCAGAAGTTCCCTGAGTGTTGTTTTTCGCGAATTCGAATTTGGTGTATAGCTCAAGCCAATAATAATAATTCTATAAAGTTTTATATCCTGCATTTAAAAAAATATATGTTAAGATATGGAGATAAAAGAAGATTGTTTGACTTTTTTAGAGCGGTACCATAGAAGATGCTATTCAATAATCAAGAAAGTAAAAAAGCATTTATGTGTTACATTCTAATAGTAAAGATTGTATGAAGCGAGGTAAATTTAGCAATAAAGAGTGCCACCAAGTAACATTTGTTTTCTTTTTGTTAGATGTTTAAGGTATTGAAACATTTGCGGCATTCCGTATTGCATTTCTAATTAATGCTGCTTCTCTATTTATGTTTGAAGATTGAAGTCTTTTTTGTAGTTCTTCATCAACTGTTCTGGAGTACTATGCATAATTAGCTAAGCCGAGTAAAAATTTACAATTAGAGTTAGAAACAAACAAAGCCGTTATTTTAAATTTGTTGAAAGTTTTTATATTTAATAATGAAAGGCAAGAGCATTCCATTTACTTTTCCACATATACATTTTTCAAGTAAGTAGAGCAATTTGTTGACTTCACATAACTAATAATTATATTGTAATTTCTCGATATGTGGTGCAGTCAAAGGTTAATTTTCGAAAAATTTTACAAATTATATCCATTTTATGGAATTTATCAACAAAACAATTTTGTAACTGAATTATAAAAAAAAAAAATTTTGGTTTACGTTCGCCATGGGTTTAATGTATACCCTTTATTTGACTTTTCGTAAAGATGGGCTTACGATGCCCTATAAATATAATACAGTAGTCCCCACTTAAATGCATAGTTTTCAATGCACTCAAGCTGGTAATCATTTATCCGTAAACTAGAATAAATGCGCAGTGGAGTATTTATCAAAATATCACATAAATGTTTAATTAATTTAATTATGTTTCTTTAAGTAAATATTTTTTTAAACATTTTCTTAAAAAAAACTTCTTTCTATTTTCTATTAAGGAAATTTTTGATTTGTTTTTTTTTTTTTAGTTCTAGTTAAAAATGTTTTTAACATAATTTTCTGTTTAACAAAAAATTGTATTAAAAAAATGGTGTATTCAATGAACTTTTTTAAGCAAAATACTCATATCTTCAAAACGCATTTAACCTGTTAATTTCGGTCTGGCTTTACTAATTTAACTCAGCAGGACGCATTTAAACGGAATTATTTATTTAATGTGAGTTCTCCTAAAATGTTATCAAAACTTGGATTAACTAATGAAAAGTTTAAATTTACGAGTTCTAGTGCAACTTCATTGCATTAATGCAAAAATGAATTTATATTATTGAGTTAATTCTTTCTGTGTACAAACATTGTCAGATATTAGCAATACATAGCGGTTTATTAAACCAGAAACCAGTTGGTCGAACCGGTTTTTAAAAAACCGAAAAGCGGTTTTAAAATTACGTTTTTTTAAGAATCCGACAACCGGTTTTTTAAATAGGTGGAAAATTTGACAACTCTTTTATTAACAATATCGTTTACGATGGCGTATGAGTAATAAAGTTTAAACAATTGGCTTAATAAATAAACATTTTTCAAAAAATATTAATTTAAGTTTGTACATATTTTAGTTTAAGTATTTCTTTTAATTGTTTATTTCAATTTTGTATAAAACAAAAAATCGATTTTATTAATCAAAGATTTCCCATCACGGACAGGCCACGCAATGGTGGAAAATATTTGGTGAAATTGAATGTTTGGCTTTAATTATTGCCTGTTTGTGTCATGCTTTGGATCATCGGGGGACCAATAATTCATTTCAAATTAAGTGAGTGTCATCTTTAGTGTTCCTAACGATATATTTTGTTTATTATTTTTTTAATATTTCTTTTAGAGCTTCTTCACCTTTGGCTCAGTTGTACTCTACCTCAACAATGGAACATCATCATTTTGATCAATGTTTAATGATCTTAAATAGTCCTGGTAATCAAATTTTAGGTAATTTATCATCGGACGACTATTGTCGTGTTATTAAAGTATTAGAAGATGCCATTTTATCAACCGATTTGGCTGTATATTTAAGGTAATTTTTTATATTAAGTAAATTTAATACAGTTTTTTGTTTCAAAATTTCATTTGCTACGAAAATTTAACTAATAGTACTTTTAAAGTCCAATATAAAATTACAAGTACAATATTATGAAAACTTTGAAATCCTTTTATATATATTAATATTCTAGATTGATTGTTGGCTCCATATCCGATTTTAAATATATAGTATTTATAACTTTAAACTCATTTTGAAGCGATCTTAAGTGACTTTGAAGATCTATTTTAATCTGCTTGTTAAGACTTTACTACACATGGCTTCACATGAATTTTATAACGAAACACAATACCACTTAATTTTATATTTTTGAAACACTAAATTTGTTGTTGATAATTTTAATCATTTTATTGTTTCATTTAAAAAAAAATTTTGGTCATTAAAATTTTTGATTTCTAGAAATTTTAAACTTAAATACTTTTAAGCATAACTTCAAGTTACTAAAACCATACCATCCTATTATCCGCTAACATTTTGTAAAATCAGATATATTTATTATCTTATTAGATATATAATTTAGTGTCCCGGATATGTACAAATCTCAAATAAAATTGTATCAAATTATATATAATTTGATATAATTAGATACATGTGGATCACCCATTTTTCGAATCAATTTGTATGTGCCTATACATGAAAACTTATGAAATGAGATATAATTTTATTTGACTCTTTATTAAGATTTTTACCCATTGTAGGAATACAATTTCTTGTTGAACAGTGTTATAAGACTTTAATACTATTTTGAAATCCACATTGATTTTTGACTTTTAGTGATTTTTAGAAATCCGCGAATGTGCACTTTTGTTACTTTTTATTGATTAGAATACTTTGGGTAATTTTTAGGCATTCACTTTTGACTTTTAAGTTTTTGGTACTTTCTAGAAATCCTCGATTTTTGTTACTTTTGTTACTTTTGTGACTTTTGTTACCCTTTTGAAACTGAACATTGATTTTTGCTATGGTACTTTTGGTGCCTTTCTAAAATCTGAATTTTAAAATTTTAACACATTTTTAATACTTTTTAGAATCGACGATAGATTTTAAGATTTGTGGTACTATTTAAAATCGAATTATTTTAAATTTTTTGGTACTTTTAATAAACTTACTCTCGATTATATTTATTTTGATCTTCAAAGTTAAAATATAGAGTATACGCAGTGTGGACCTAAATATGTCTTTCAATAAGGGTAAGCGCAGAAAAAATGTGTAACATTTACACTAATTTGGAGTAAATGTCGACACAAAACAATGACGTTTATGTAAATGTTTAAAGTGTTATATTATTAATTTTTTGAAAGAAGATGAGGAAATTGCCATTATTTGAGTTTCTTTATATATTTGAAAGATATAGTATATTCTTAACAGTAAAAAGATCCATGCAATATTCTACGAAAAATCTTTCATAGTATATTTTTTGTAATATATACGAATATTTCGTGTATTCTACAAAATTCATTTAAGGCCAGATTTGACTAATTTTTCGAAAATAATGAAAATCTCGTATTTTTTTTAATGTGAAAATATCAGAAAACAATTTAAAAAATCTCATTTTTGTAATTTTTTAGAGTAGTTTAATGAGGAATCTATTTATGCAGTCTACTGCCAAAATAAAAGTCTGCACCTCGCTTTTTTAAAATATGTATGGTAGTGGTCGAGGTTTATGTTGGCTCAGGCCACAATTTTCGCCAGGTTCTATTGAGTTTTTGAATTGGGAATTTGCTAAAGCTAGCGACCACAAAAAAGCGTCTTTACAAAGATATTCTTATAAAAGTTGTGTAAAATGACATACATTTTTAAAATCTGCCTATTTTACACATTTGTATGGAAGGGGTCGAGACTTCTAGAGTTTTTTTCGAGTATTTGTTTGCCTAGGTCACAATTTTCATAAAATTCTTTCGTTTGTACCATCATTTTCTTTAAAAAAGTCTATAAAATTTCATTTCATTATTAAAACATATTTTCACACATTTGTCATGAATTGTTCTAGTTCTGATAGAGTAGTAGTTGCCGTATCCCATAATCTTCGTCTAATTGCCAAGTTCTTTAAATATTTTTTTTTATAAAATTACGTCAAACTTTTAAAAATAGCGAGTTTTTTCTAGTAGTTGTTCGCCGAAAGCGCAATTACTATCGAAACACTTTAGAATTTTAAACGAGCTATCTATGAATATGGTGAATTCATAAAAGTGCTAAATTTCAATAAAGGTCTGATAGAGTATTTAGTCGGCGCAGGAAACAATGTGCATCCGAGTGAGGTGAGATATTTCTACAATTTTGTATGGAAATGGTCTAGTGTTTTCCAGTAGTTGATCACCGACTACGGAATTTCTTTCGAAACACTTTAAAATTTTGAAATGAACTATATATGAATATTGCAATTCATAAAAGTGGTAAATTAAAAAAAAAAGCTGATCGACTTATTTTCGAGTAGTAGTCGACCCAGGACACAATGTTCATCCCAGCGACGTTAAATTGGCCAGGGATATTACTTGGAAACTTGCCTTTTCAAAACGTTTACATTTGTTATACTTACAATTATAATTCTATGTAGATAAAGACCACTGCAAATGTAGTTCCAAACAAATGAAATTTCCATTAAAGAGAGGACGACTTACATGTCAGTAAATTCAACTAGCATTTGTTTTTTAATGTTCAAAAAATTACTAACAATTGTAGTAAAAATGAACCACATGTTAGTAAAAATTAACCAAATATTAATTTTTTTAAATAAACAAGACTAGTGTAAAAAATTAATGTATAATAATAAAACAGTCATTTGAAGTGGTTTGTTTTTTTTAATGAACTAGAAGGTAAGCAAAAAATTTAATATGTGTGCTACAAATGACTGACATTTACATTAAAAATAAAGAAACTGTATTACAACCCAAACAATTACATGTTTGTAAAGCAGAACTTCCCTGAGTGTAGCTTTACATGAGTTAAAATGAACAAAAAGTGCACTCTATCAAGTCGGACTACTCGATGTGGTCGAGCTACTCTTTAACTGCAGTAGTCCCCGCTTAAATGTGCAATCAAACATGCAGAGTTTTCAGCGCATTTAAGCGAGGAATCATTTATCCGAAAACTCGGATAAATACTCAGCAACGTATTTTGGAAAATATAACATAAAAGCATAATTAATTTAAATATATTTCTTTAAGTGAACTTTTTTACACTTTTTCTTAAAAAAATTATTTGTTTCTCTTGAGGGAAATTTGTGCTTCTTTTTTGAGTTTTAGTTAAAACTAAGCTATATTTTTGACATAATTTTCTGTTTAACAACAAAATTGTTTGAACGATTTTGTTTCAATATATTTTTTTTTTAGGCAAATTACTCATATTTTCAAGACGCATTTAAACGATCAATTTCATTTTGTATGAAATTTATTTTTGCCATCACTTTTTGCGCATTCATACTTTTTATGGAACTAGATTTCCAATAAAAAGTCATCACAAAATGAACGAAACTGTGAATAAATTAAATTACGGTTTTCATAAAATTTTATGAAAACTTGGATTAACTAATGAAAAGTTTTAATTACGAGTTCTAGTGCAACTTCATTGCATTAATGGAAAAATTCATTAATATCATGGAATTAATTTCTATGTATACAAACATTGTCAGATATAAGCAATCCAAAGCGATTTATAAAAACCGAAAACCCGGTTATTCGAGCCAGTTTTGAATTAAAAAAACGAAAACCGGTTTTGAAAATATGTTTTTTAAGTATTCGAATAATATTGTTATGTACATACATTAAAATATAGAGTATAAGTAATGTGGGCCTACATATGTCGATCTTACAGTAGGAATAAGCGCAGAAAAAATGTGTACCATATACACTAATTTATAGTAAAAGTTAACAAAGCTTATCGGTAACAACAACACAAAACAAACGATTAATTTGTCATGACGTCAAGGTAAATGTTTGAATTGATTTATTATTTATTCTTTGAAGAAGATGAAAAAAATTGCATTTTTTGACATCATGTCATCCGCTTTTCTTTATATTAAAAACATATATTCTTAACACTTAAAAAATCCATGCAGCATTGCACGATACAAACTTTTATAGTATACTTTTTGTAATATATACGAGTATTTCGTATACTCTACGAAGCTCGTTTTAGGCAAGAATTGGCCAATTTTACGAAAATAATCAAAATCTCTAATAGTTTTGGTATATTATATAATTCATTATCTTCTGATTTTAACAATATATTAATTTTTTTACCCCATACATACCGAATGAACATATTTTTCAAAACTTTACCTATTGTAATTGGAATTCAGAAAATATCAATAGAAATTCTGAATTTGCATTTGATGTTCAGAAAATATTAACTGAAATTTAACTTCTCCATTTCAAATCCAGAAAATATCAATTAAAATTGAGCTTTCTTATTTGAAATTCCGAAGATATCAATTAAAATTCAGAAAATCCATTTAAAATTCAGAAAATATTATTTTAAATTCAGAAAATATCATTTAAAATTCACACAATATCATTTAAAAAGCAGAAAATATCAATTGAAATTTAGAAACTCATCAAATGTAGTTCAGAAAATATCTATTAAAATTCTGAAAATATTAATTGAAATTCAGAAAATAAAACCTTAAGTTTATTCTAATTACAAAAATGGGCACAACAAATCAAAAAATTTAACGAAAGTGAGATACAGTAAAAATTGTGTGGAGTTGATATTACAAAGTGTATTTCCTCTTGATGGTTTATTAATCATAACTCGCCTGTCAAAACATTTTGAATTAATTTTTTGTGTAATAGTTTATTGTTGTGCTCTGATGGGTGTTGCAAAGCGTAAGGAAGACACGACCAATGACCCATAGCCGGATTGTTGGTAGTTCGGTAAGGGCTTTGATAAAAAATATTTTTGGCTATGATAAAAAATATTTTTTTTTATTTAATTAATTTGGAGCAAAAACGTTTTGTACCGAGACCAATGCATAAAATATCACCCTTTCAGCAATTTCGAAAGATATTTTTAAATATCACTGAACAATTACATACTTTATTATATACAAATAAAGTGGCGAACTATAAAAAAAGTAAGACCAATAGGTCCGATTTCCAGCAATTATTCGATATTTCTAAGTATCTAAATTCAAAAAAAAAAAAAAAAAAAAAAATTAAATTAAATTAAAAAAATTAAAGTTGGGCCGCTCGGTCTCTTCATTCATTCCGATCCATATTCTAATTAATCACATAACTTAAAAATTATGTAATTTATGTTATTTTTTCCCATATTATTTCTGATATATGCAACAATGCTATAAGTTATATCCCTAATAACTTATTAAAATCAAACTTTATAAAAACGAAAGAAAATAATGTAAAACACCTCAATTGTATATTACTTTAAAAGGTGTTTTTTATAATCTTCTAATTTTAAATTAATTATAGAATTTTTTTTTTATAAAATATATTACGGAACCCCAGATTTTGTCTTTATTTTTTGTTACTAACAATTTTTAAAGCTACTGAGTTTTACTCGAGTTGTTTTAAAATCTTACTCAATTAATAAAGTAACATATAAACCTCAAAATCGAGTTACTCGTTTTCTCGAACAACACCAAACCCGAGTAATTTCGTAATCGCAGAGCTTACGTTATGACATTGAACCTTACAGACAACCCGGGGGTTGCAATATAACCCCCAAAGTAGGACAATTTTGAATCAAAAATTTTGAGTGGGTACTCACCATTTTTGTCTTCCTTTTCCGATTTTCATAAAACTAACATATTTAGTATCTGCTTGTGGAGACAGAAAAAAAAACATGCGTAAATGTGTGTGCTATCTTCTATAGTTTCCGAGATATTTCAATTTAAAAATGTAAAATTCATCATTTGGTCTGATTTAAGTCCACTTTGTAGCGAAAACCCCGAATGAAGGCAATTTTCTCTAAAAAATATTGAAAAATAAATTCTGTTTTACTTGAGGGTTACACGATCAAGTTTTGCCTATCAAGTTTTAATACACTCACACTTTTTTACCAATACAATCACACTTTCTAAAATTGAAACGAACTTGCTTGAGATTTCTCTTTCAAGTGGAGTGTATCAATTTACGTTCAAGAAAACAGCTGATTACAATTCTTTTAAAGTTGTTTTTGTTTTTCCTTTCACAATTATTGAAATTGCTTTCAACTTGCGTGCAGCCTACGTCACAGTTACATCAATTTTTACATATTTTGACAAACAGTATATGTTAAAGACTATCAAGAAAATCTTGATCGTGTGACTACAGTGTTAAATAAAAAAATGTATGCTATATCTTGCTAAACTTGAAGTCTACATTCGGTTAAATTACAAATTAAAAAAAAAATAAATTTTTAAAATTTGTTTCCCAGAAAGCACCACCAGCAAAAGATGTAAAAATCCAATTTTTTAATTTTTTCGAGTAGTTGTTTTCCAAGGACACAATTTTCATCAAATTCTTTTGATTTTTTTGATAAGGAATCTATTAAGACAGGCGACTACCAAAAATAAAAGTCTGTAACATAATTAAAAAAAAAAATGTATATAAAAGTACATCAAATTTCTAAAATGTGAATATTTTCACACATTGTATAAAAATTATCGATTTTTTTTTTGAGTAATTGTTCACCAAAGCCACAATTTTCATAAGATTCCTTTAAATTTTTGAATAGTGAATCAGTTCATTTGAAGGGCTCCAAAAGATAGAAGTCGGATTTTTTAAGACATTTGCGTAAAAGCACATGAAATTGGTAAAATCTATATATTTTCATACAATTTGTATGAAAATCGAATTTTCTCCACCTTTTTTCAACTAGTTGTTCGATTGGGCCAACATTTTCATTAGGTTTCATTGAATTCTTAAATTGGGAATCTGTTAAAGCAGGCCATAACAGAAAACAAAAGTCTGTACTAATATGTTCATAAAAAATTTGTGTAAAATGACATCAAATGTTTAAAATCAGCATATTTGCACACATTTGTTTGAGAGTAGTCAAGTTTTCTTGAGTTTTTTTTTTCTCCTAGGTCAAAATATTAATAAAATTTCTGTGAATTCTTAAATACGAAATCTGCAAAAGCAGCCGACTCCTAAAAATAAAATATTTTCTTAAAAAAGTTCTATGAAATTTCATTAAATTATTAATATTTGCATGTTTTCAAACATTTGTATGAAAGTGTTGGAGTTGGATTGATACGAATGTTTGAACATATATTTTGTTAAAGTGTGCGACTCCATAATATATAAGTTTCTACCAATATATTTAAATTATTTTTTACAAAATGACATGAAACTTTTAACAATATCATATTCATACAATTTTGTATGGAAATGGTAGAGTTTTTTCGAATAGTTGTTTGCCGACTGCGCAAATTCTATCGAAACACTTTAAAATATTAAAAGAGCTATCTATGAATATGGTCAATTCATAAAAATGATTAACTTCAAAAACGAGCTAATAGAGTTGTTTTCGAGCAGTAGTTGGCTCAGGACGAGTGAGGTGAGATATTTCTACAATTTTGTCTGAAAATTATCATGTTTTTTCTAGCAGTTGTGCGCCGACTTCGCAGTTTCTATGGAAATAATTTAATATTTTAAATGAGCTATCTATGATTATGGTCAATTTATAAAAGTGCTAAATTTAAAAAAAAAGAGCTGATCGAGTTATTTTCGAGCAGAACGAACAATGTTTATCCGAGTGAAGTGAGATTTGAAGACAATATTCTTTGGAAACTTACCTTTTCAAAACGAATACACTTATTATACTTATCTTTAATATTAACATTTTTACATGAGTTAAAACGAACATAAAGTGCACTTTAACTACTCGAGCTTTTCGATGGGGTCAAGCCATTCTTTAACAACAGTAGTCACCACATTAATAAGTAGTATAAAATCCAGATTTTTCAGCGTATTTAATCGGGGAACCATTTATCCGAAAACTCCGATAAATGCACAGTAACGCATTTAGGAAACTATCACATAAATGCGTAATCCAATTATTTTTCTTTAAGTAAACATTTTTTACACATTTCTTAAAAAAATGATTCTTTCTATTAAAGAAATTCTTTTCTTTGTATTTTGAGTTTAAGTTAAAAATTAGTTATGTTTTTAACATAATTTTCTGTTTATCAAAAAATTATTTTATAACTGTTGGCATTTAAACGGGAAAAGATAAAACGAATTGTGGTTAAGTTGGGATTATCGCAACGGCAGTCACATTTTTTGACCTAGGTTTAGAAGCTCAGAAAGCTCACACAGCAGAATGTTAGCTCTACGACATACTCGAAACGCCAAGCCGAATTTCAGCATTTTTATAACGTTGACGATAAAAATACGTTCACTTACTGCAATGACATCAAAGGTTTACTGAATAAATTGGGAATGGAAATAACGCTTTCTAAAATACCGTTTCACCTAGGTTAAGCTTTGCATCAACTAAGTGATATACAAAATAAGAGCCTATATTTTTTTTAATTATTTTTAAAAAAGAATTTATATAAAATTATTAAAGCATAAAAATTATAAAATAATAAGAATGCAAATCACTCAGTTACTAAGTAAAATGAGGTGGGCAACATATTTCAAAAATAACTAGAGTTAATGTCCTGTTTCTCGATTTCGAAATAATGCTTTCTTTCGCTTTCTAAGCGAAAGAAAATTGATTTGGGTTTCTCTAAATACATTTTTATGCGAACGATGACTTGAAGTACAAGTCGAATGAAAACGTAACAGTTTTCATACAAAATTTGGTTTCTCTATTTCGAACGAGTTGTCAACAGTGCGAACGTAAATGTCACAACCAGTCACTTGCTTTTTTGATTTCGAGTAACAAAATATTTTCAAAAAAATATATCATTCATTCCATTAGAAAACGCAAAAAATCTGAACACGAGTCCTCCGATTTTGTTAATTTTTTGTACATGAATACTCTATGGTCCCATTTGTACATTTCCTTTTCCAGATCTCCAAATTTGTAAAAACTCGTGATTTTATGCACGTTTTTAGTTCTCATAAATATCAAAGATGCACTTGTCTACTTTATAACTGGATTTTTTAAACAAAATGATTGCTAAAAAAAATGCATACTTAATGCAAATGCAGTTTTCTAATGCATTATTCAAAACTTTCTCTCCCTATGATTTTCAAAAAAAAAAATACAGTTTACTAAAATATGGAATATTAGCTAAATATACAAATACTGATTTTTATAAGGCAAGATTCCATATTTTAGTAAACTGTATCTTTTTTTGAAAATCGTAGGGGAAGAAAGTTTTGAAAAATACTTTAGAAAACTGCATTTGCATTTCGTATGTACTTTTTTAACAATAATTTTGTTTAAAAACCTCCAGTTGTAAAGAAGACAAGTGCATATTCCAAATATCGTTTAAGTTAATAACATGCGATATACAATTAAAAAGTTATGGCACTTCAAATTGAAGCACTTTTAGCATTTTTATAAAATTTATGAAAATTAAAAACGTGCATAAAATCGCGAGTTTTTACAAATTTTGAGATCTGAAAAAGGCTATGTGTACAGTGGGACTATAGAGTTTTCATGTACAAATATAAAAAAATCGGAGAACCTAAAAAAAATCCTCATTTTTCAATGTTCTTTGCTGGAATGAATGATATAATAAAAAATTATAATTATTTAAAAAAAAAGAATGGATAACAACCCAGGTAGAAATTTGGGATGGTACAAAAAACGAAGAGTTTTCAAAACGTTTGTTTTTGATGGTACTAAAATAAAAGCGTTTCCAAAGCGATAATTGCAAATAATACGAAAAAAAAGCATTTAAAAAACATTATTTTGGATTGCTATTCGAACGTTTGGACAAAAATATTTTAGGAATACTTTTTATACAAAACTTACAAATATTTGTGAAATAAAAACACTGTAAAAACATTGGTTCAAAGCGTTTTTCCAACGTTTGTAAAAAGTACTTTAGAAGTTCTTATCGTACAAAATTTACAACGGTTTATAAAATGAAACCAATGTAAAACCATTGCGTTAAAGCGTTTTTCTAACATTTGCCAATAGTACTTTAGATATACTTTTTTTTTTTACAAAATATTTTACTGAATTAAAAACAACACTGTCATAAGGGGTCTATCTATATGCGAACTCGGTTTCTTATGCAATTTTTTTATATAATGAAATATATCTATTTTCCAATAGAGGGCTTTTTATTTTCATATTCGATTTTTAATTTCATTGATTTTATTGATATGTTTTTATATATAAAATTTAAATCTATTTTTTCTTTTGTGGTTGTCACAATATCGTTTCGTCAAAATTATGTTTTATGTTTATATTTTTTATACTAAATCACATTTCCCTTAATTTAAAACCCTGAAGTAATACTTTTATGTTTCAAGCTTATTGATTTATATTTTGTTACTTTAAAATATATTTTAATTAAATTCAATAAAAATATTATTTTTCAAAATGTAAATATATAAAATTGTTTAAAATTTTATTCTGATATTTGTGTTAAAAACAATGACAAAGTACTTTAATTGTAGCTTTTTTAACGCTTAGAGAACGTTAAAACTGTAAATTGGTATTTATGAACAATTCATAAAGATCTTTAAAATTTGTCTTTCGAGCGTTTTGACAATGTTCAAAATTACAACCCTCAAAGCGGTTATCATTTGGGTCGTTTTCATAACGCTTAATAACTGTAAGCCAAAATGTTCTGCAAATACTTATTTAACGATTGAAAAAGCATTTCAAAAATTTTGTTTTGCAATGTTTTGAGAACGTTATAAAATACCATCCTCAGACCGTAAATTTGGGTTATCATTTTGCACATTCTCAAAACGCTTTAAATTTGTAATTTGGTATGTTCTGAAAACGCTTGTACCATCATAAAAAATGCTTTTAAAACGTTTTAAAGATTGTATTTTTCTACCTGGGAAAAGGTAAGAATAAAATAACACGAATATTTGCAGTTTTTTAAGAACTTTAAATTTCAGCATAATGAAATCCACAATGGAACAGCTGAAAACGCTGGTGTACTTTTTTGATTTATTAATTTTTCTTTTGTTTTAATATTTTTGTTTTATTTATTTATTTCTTTGTCATATAAAGCTGATCACTGTTAAGTAATGTTGTATTTATCTTCAAACAATTTAATAGTATTTTTGGTATTTTTAAAGGAAATTGTAATAGAAGTTTAAAATATCCAGTCTGGCACCACTATGATTTGTAAATACGTAAAACACAAAAAATTACACACGTAAGTATAGGCGAACGATAGCTTTCGAAATAGAGAAACCTAAATTGATTCGCATTCGAGTGACTAGCTTGCGTTCGCTTAGGTTTTCATTCGAGATCGTGGAACAGGTCATAAGTCTTAACCACAGATATCTCGATATAAATTAGATATTCATAAACATGTTACGTCATGTTTGTTATAATTTAATTATCAAATTTATGAGTTCTCTATGGGTCTTCTAAACTCCTAAAAACAGATGATGCAATTTTAAATGCTATTCTTATTTTAAAAGCAAATATAGACTTGTTCTAACCAAAGTATTCTTTCACTGATTTTTTTGTGATTTTTTTCATCAAATTAATTTCGTCCCATTTATTTTATTTCAGGGATGGCAGGCAATACCGCTAAAATACCGTTATATATTCAAAACACATTCAACTGGCTTTTGTTATCTGTTAAATACCGTTGCTGAAATAATTGAAATACCGTTATCAGTAAAATACCGTTACCGATATAACTAAACTATCAATATCCGTTACCGAAATCGAATTACCCTGATCGCTATGATACCGTTACCAAAATAATTGAAATAGCGTTATCCTTAAAATACCGTTACCGAAATAATCTGACAAGATCTGAAAATGGAAATCTCTTTAAATAGAAATATCTTCCCAAAGTTTGATCATAAACAAGCCAGTCATCGGAACATCGGGCATAATGACACTAAAAATATCAATTTGCATTGACATTACCTGAATAACTAATATAACGTTACCCTTAAAATAACGTTACCGAAATAACAAAAAATCGTATCCTTAAAACAACGTTACCGAAAAACTAAAATATTGTTACCGACAAAATACCATTACCGAAATTAGTATAATAATATTACCGCTAAAAACCCGTTACCAAAATAACTGATATATCGTTATCCTCAAAATACCGTAACCGAATAAAAAAAATAACGTTACCATTACAGATACCTGCATCGAATCGGCTACTACCCAAGTTTTATTTTGAATCCACTAAACATTATAGCTACACTCTAAAAAATTAATGTAAATTTACTGCTATGAAGTGAGTACAATTTTGTGTAAAATTAAATAAAATGAGTAAATATACATTCAAAATGCTTAAATAACTAATGTACACATTTATGTCTGCAAAAATAAACACAAATGATAATAATTTGAATGTTGGGAAACATGTTTTAAATTTATAAACATATTTTCCTACAAACAGAAGTATAACTACAAACAAATGATAGTAATCTGCATGTTGGAAAACATGTTTATAATTTTATAAACATTTTTACCTACAAAAAGTAATTGTCAAAATAAAAAATAACAAAAGAAAAGGAATAAAAAAATAGATTATTTTGGAAATTTAAAACAACCAGCATATTCTAAAAGTTTTTCATAATTATATTTGGAAAATGCACAAAAAAAAAATAAGCTAAACGACAAGTAAACGTTCAAGGGAGAAAAAAAATTTTGTTTAAAAAAATTTAATCTGGAACGGCTGAAGCACGCGTTACATCTGCAAGGACAGGCACGCATGTCCTTGCCATTGTAAACATAAGATTTAAATGTAATATTTTGTTATATTTAGAAATATAAATTAATTAAAAATATTTTTTTTTTTGTTATAAATTGCAGAGACCGAGAATTTCCTTTGTTTGCATATGAAAATATGTATGTGAATATATACGCAAATACTAAACAAATTGATTACGCACATTAGGAGTACATTTACACACATTATATGTTATGAACCATGTTGCGAAACATTTTTGTACACATTTTGTGTGTACCAATTTACACATATAGAGTAAATTTACCCAACTTATAGTAGGAGTAAAGTTTCTTACTATAAGTTGGGTAAAATTCAACAGAAATTAATTAGAGTGCACTTTTTTCTATACGATTCAGTTGTATGTTTTAAAAAAACATTTGAAGAATTTGTTAAAACATGATTTGTGACATTCCAAACGCGTTTGATGATAATGCTGAAACATTTGGCCGCAGTTGCCAACATTTTCCCTAAAAATATCGCTATATCTCTTCAAAAATTACTTAAAAAAAATAGCTAAACTTTTCGACTCTTATTCTTTTTTTTTTTTATATAGCTTTAAATTTAATTTTTAGGACATTTAAAATTTTCCTTAAAAACTTTCCGATAAATCGCAAACTAATAAACTTTTTTTAGCAATGAAATAAATATATAAAAAAACACTAAAAAAAAGACAAAGTAGATTTGTTAAAAATTTAAAAGAATTAAAAAACTCAACAACTTGTGGGCCTGATGGTGTTCCCAGTTGCATCTTAATCAACTGTGCAGAGGCTTTGGCGTATCCCTTGAGCATAATGTTTAATATCTCCATTAAAAATGGTTATTTCCCAAAGTTATGGAAGGACTCTTTCTTAATTCCATTATTTAAATCTGGAAATAAGTCAAATGTTATTAATTATAGAGGAATTGCAAAACTCAGCGCGATTCCAAAGCTATTCGAAAAATGTTTAACTGATTCTCTGTGTCATCAAATTTCCTCTATAATATCTCCTCTTCAGCATGGTTTTCGTAAGGGGTGCTCTACAACAACTAATGTATTACAATTAACCAGGGACCGTAAATAATGATTATTGCTCGTTTTTTGAATCAAAAAATCAATCACTTAGAAGAGACATAAAAAAAAATTTATTGCACCATTATTATTATTTTTTGACAATCTTTGCATATCCGTCATGATTTTTAAATTTTTGATTTTTAAAGTTTTCTTCAATGGTAATGATTATTTTTGAGTAATAATAAAATAAATCAGCCATAATCATTATTTTTGAGCAAAAAAAATAAAACTCAAATATAATCATTATTTATGATTTTTATTTTTTTCGCTCAAAATAAAACTCACTTTCAATGTGTGGGATGGATATATCTCAGGAAGTAGGAGGAGCTTATTGAAGCGTTTGGTATCAATCTCTTCTTTGGAAGATTCTTTAGCAGATTAATGCATCAATCATATTTGTGGGTGAGGTTTAAGTGGTTAATTATTAATTTCAAAATAGGGCTTTTTTTTGCCGTATTTTGTGAAAGTAACAATGTGTGGGATGGACATATCTCAGGAAGGATGATGAGCTTATACAAGATTATGGTATCAATCTCTTCTTTGGAAGATTCTCTATCAGATCAATGCATCAATCATATTTGTGGGTGGGGTTTAAGGGGTTAATTATTAATTTCAAAATAGGCTTTTTGCACATTTTTTGCCGTAAAGTCAAAATCTGGAAGCTCGATTTTCACCGTAGACGTATGGTCTAGTGGACTTTTTTGCTCAGTACAATCCCAAGAATCAGAAACGCGAAGCGCTCATTAAGATTTTTTTTCCTTCCATACTAATCGCCTCACCCTAATATGTATATATATTTACATCTACATGAAAGTGAGTTTTATTTTGAGCGAAAAAAATAAAAATCATAAATAATGATTATTTTTGAGTTTTATTTTTTTTGGTCAAAAATAATGATTATTTGGGGTTTTTTTAATTATTACTCAAAAATAATCACTACCATTGAAGAAAATCCTTAAAACTCATAACATAATCATTATTGTGTAATTTTTATTATAAAACTCATAATGATTACGGTCCCTGCAATTAACAACTTTGGTAAATCGTGGTTTCCTTAATGGCGAAAACACTGATGTCATTTACACTGATTTCAGTAAAGCTTTTGATAAAGTTAACCATAATCTTTTACTCAAAAAACTAAATATGATGGGTTTCGCTGGAAATTGTTTAAGCTGGATAAAGTCACACTTAAAAGACAGAAATCAGAATATTAATTTTAATAACACAACGTAGAAAAATATTATTGTAACATCTGGAGTTCCTCAAGGTAGCCATCTTGGGCCAATTTTATTTTCTCTTTTTATTAACGATTTACCATCGGTAATAAAGTTTTCAAACGTTCTTATGTATGCTGATGACGTTAAAATTTTTCGCGGCTTTAATAAAAATTCCGATCAGATTTATCTACAGCAGGATTTAAATAGATTTTACGAATGGTGCTGCTCTAATTTTATGGAACTAAATTTGAAAAAATGTAAACATATGCGCTTCTCTAGAAGGACAGAATCTTTTGGTCTTTACTCTTTGGGTGGATTTCAGTTGGAATTAGTAGATAATATTCTAGATTTGGGTATTCTCTGAGACCCAAAATTGGATTTTAAACGGCATATTTTATTGGCGATTAATAAAGCTCGTGGCACCTTAGCTTTTATAAAACGATGGGCTAAGGAATTTACAGATTCCAATGTAACAAAACAAAACAATTATATACATCGCTCGTGAGACCAATTTTGGAATATGGATCTGGGATTTGGGATCCATTATCCATTGTTCAAATTGGAAAAATTGAATCAGTGCAAAAACAATTTTTGCTGTTCTGCTTACGAAGCACGTACCCTAATACCATTAATAATCTATCTTCATATACAACCAGACTAAACCTCGTTAAGCTTCCCACTCTGAAAAGTAGAAGGACAATGCTAAACGTTACATTTTTATTAAATTTGATTAATGGTGATATATGCTCCGATTTCCTGTTAGAAAATTTTGTACTTTTCGTTCCTCCAAGATCAACACGTAATTATATTCCTTTATATACTCCATTCTATCGTCAAATGTATGCTGATGCTGATCCGTTTATAAGAATGTGTAATGATTTTAATAATCTTTATAATTTGTTAGATTTTTCTTCAAATGTTAATATTATTAAACGCAACATAATTTTGCTTTTAAATTCTTTTACGTAATTATACTCCATTATATACTCCATTTTATCGTCAAATGTATGCTGATCCGTTTATAAGAATGTGTATTGATTTTAATAATCTTTATAATTTGTTAGATTTTTCTTCAAATGTTAATATTATTAAACGCAACATCATTTTGCTTTTAAATTCTTCTATTTGAAAAAAAAAATATAAAAAAAAAAAAAAAAATATTGTGGTTATATTAATTTATAATTTTGTAATTATTATGTTAATAGTCTGTAAGGATTTATTCCGTAGACTTAAATAAATAAATAAAATAAAAAAAAAAAAATTGCTAGATTTTCCGCTGAATGCTATATTATGTTTTATCCCGATAAATGTGTTTAAAAATCGCTAGATTTGATGAGAAAATAGCTTAATTTGCAATAATTCAATTGGAACATGAACACCCCTAGAACAGCATACATAGTATGAATTGAATTCGTTTATTACTAACAAGTTTATTTTGGGTAATTGAAGTAAAAGGCTATCAAGTTACCAACGTGAACAGCTACTGTGGTTACAGTTGAATTGTCTGAGACTACAGCTAGATTGACTGAGAATATTCAATTAAACGTTAGTTACAACCACTGTGAACATTATTAAACAGTCAACCCTTTCGGTATTGTACATTGTTCATTTTTTTGTCTAACTGAAAATGTCTACTCCACTGCTACACTTCCCACTGTACTAGAAATACTTAGTAAGCATTTTTATAGTATAAATTAAGCCTAATTTTTTCAATAAAGAACATTCGAAAAACCAAGCTCAAACGGCTTTCTTATTTTCTATTAAACCTTCTTATATTAATATATAAATTTGAAACAGAAGACATATGTCTAATAATTTGCATATAAAAAGTGAATTTTAGAGTAAACAAGAAACTACAATATACATATTTTGCATTGATATAACTTTTTCGCTCTAGACTTCTCAACTTTCGATTCAAATCTGTGTGTAATCTGTAATGTTTAACTAGTCAAAAACTGGGTTAAAAGTCAAGGAAAATTTCCTTTACATGGTTTTGTTGAGAAAAATTAAAAGAATAACGTACACATGCTACAATGGTAATAATTCATTTGGCGTAAGAGCACGCTTAACAAAAACTAATAAATAGATGTAAAAGTGGTGTCATATTTAAAAAAAATTGTTTGTTAAATGAATTTGTGAAGAATAGGTTTAAAAGTTATGTGAAAAAATAGGTTTAAAAGTCAATGGAAAATTTGCGTTACTTTTTTTATTTTCTGAGAGTTTATCTTTTTTAAGTTTATTAATTTCATTTAATAAAAAAAATCATTATATTGTTTTGAAAGAAGATAATCCCAGCCGATATGGGCCAAATAAAATTACCGGCGGCAGCTCAAACGGCTCATGGCGGATGGCTTGTATCACTGCTCTGAATATCAATTTGAAACAAGTATTTAATTCATAATTATAGACAAGATGTTCATTAATTTTAGGGTTTTTCCTGTAAAACAATATTTTTCCAGTAAAAAAATTATCGAAATGCCATTATTTTTTAACTAAATATAAATCTTGTGTAAAGTTAGATATTAATTTTTTTTTGTCTGCCTCAACATATGAGAATCTGTTATTTATATTTTATTTTTAATATTTTAATAAAAGCTATTATAGTTTTCAAATTTTTCTTGTAATTCTTAATAGCCTTTATTTTGAAATATATTCTTAATATTTATCAAACAGCCGTCATTATAAAAATGCCAAAATGTTTCGCATATCATAAGACAAGTGATTGTAGAAACTGCAGCAGAAACTAAACAAGTTGCCAGCAAATCTATGCTTTTCTGAAAGGAATTTCAAAATTTACTGCTTGTATTTACACAATTCACACCAGTTGTAAATTTTACACACATAACATTTTAAAACGAAAAAGACAACAAAAGTTGCAGCATCATCAATACTCGTTCTCTAAAGCTACTATCTATAATACCATTCTGTTTGAAACAAACACCTTTATTGGCATCATCACTATCTCTAAACAAATACTCAAGTGAACAAACCAACATATATAAAAATATATTTATAAATATTATGTTCAGAAAGTTTTGGGTAATTCAGTACTTTTATAGTGAAAAGTTTGCTTAATTTTATGTACACAATTTTGACTTATCATTAGTCCGTCAACTTTATCTTATTACGTTTTTTTTTTATAGCAGAACACTCTGGTAAATAATTTTCTACAAAAAAAGTTCAAACAAGTACATGCGGTAATAAGTTAACTTAAATGAATATTCTCCCAAACCTTTAATTTTTTTGAAATTAACATATATTGTATAGAAAAAGTTTTAATATAAAGTGCTGAATATTATTTTAAGAGAAACTTACTAATTCAGTTAGTTTTTAAATTTTTTTACAACTTTATACGGGGAAGTTTTTATGAACTGTAAATTCATCCTACATCACTACATGGTTGATTGGGTGATGATGTTCGTAATTACCAAAAATATAACACTAACAAGGTATGTATTCCGACCCGTACTAAATACCACTTTACCACGCAATTCGAAAACACGCCTTAAACATTTTTGAAATTGATTATAGCAACATCCTTTTTTTTTATTAAATAGGCTCAGAAATTGTGAGATATGAAATCATTTTTTTAACCTATCCTAAGGTAATGTCAAAAACAGACAATATTTTTGGGTTATTTTTCAAATCTCCAATTTCAAATTTAAAAAAAATTTCTTCAACAATATTAATATTTGAACTTCATGGAATTGTGGTACCGTGAAATAACTCCCAAATGAAATAAGTCCCAATGAAATAACTCCCAATGAAATAAGTCCCAAAAAAATGAAATAAGTCCCAATTTTAATAAATGAAATAACCTCCAAAGAAAAAATTAAATAAGCCCCAACATTTGGGAGTTATTTCATAGTAATAACATAACTCCCAACAAAGAATGAAACAACTCCCAATGAAAAAAGTCCCAAAAAAAATTAAATAATTCCCAATTCAAAAATATCGAATTCTGCGATTCGCTGCCGTGGCCGCGCCTATAGGACGCGAGCTACGGTGGCGCCGCATTACGCGAAAACGCAGCCGCTCAGCAGGACACGAATCGTACGCACCGCTTTCCAGAGGTGACATGTTCATAACGGTCAATGACATAATGTCCATGTACGTTATGTCACTCGAAAAGTGTCATAATGTCCATGGACTTTATGGCAATTTGGAATTTGACAATTTTGGACATTATGTCACTTTCAAATGTGGCATAGCGTTCAGACTTTTTAAAATAAAAAGATTAATAATATTTAGTATATCAATACAATTTTCTTAAATATATGTATATCACAAAATAATACTAAACTTATAAATCGTATAATCGCACGCAGAAAAAACTTTATTCGCGAAGCCGCCTGCCGCGTTCTACGGAGGAAAAAACCCACACAGAAACACTTGTTTTTACAAATTACTTGATGTCTTAAAAATATAAGATTTCAACGGATTCGACATCTGATTTGAGAAACAAGTTCTTCTGGGTGGCGGCCTTCGGCCGCTCTTAAGTGTTTTTTCTCCGTAGAACGCGGCAGGCGGCTTCGTGAAATAAAGGTTTTTCTGCGTGCGACACAAAAGAAACTTCAAAATTACTGATCTGTTCCCACACTGGAGTATAATGTCTATGAACGTTATGTCACCCAAAAAGTTGCATAAAGTTGCTTTATGTCATTCCATTTGAGGACATAATGTCACATTGCAGAGTGTCATAAAGTCCATGGACATTATGACACTTTTCGAGTGTCCATGGACATTATGTCATTGGACGTTATGACATGCCACTAAAATTACCAAAATTCTAGCAAGAACTGCGTTCCTTTTGGTAAAATAACTCATTGTATTGCTATTATTTACTTTACGACAATTTCAAGAACCGTTAAAAATGCATAAAATTTACCAAAATGTAATTTTAATTTAAATGAAATAACTCCCAACAAAAATGAAATAACTCCCAACGATAAAATCACATTTAAAAATGAAAATGAAATAAGTCCGAACAAATGTGAAATAACTCCCAACAAAATCTGGTTGGGAATTATTTCATTTGGGAGTTATTTCATAACGAAATAATTCCTAACTGAAAATTGTGAAATAAGTCCTAACGCATTGGGAGTTATTTCATAGTGAAATAAATCCCAATTTATATGGAAAATTTTTGGGAGTCATTTCATTTTTTTTTTTTTGGGAGTTATTTCATTTGGGAGTTATTTCACGGTACCTGGAATTGTCACATATATTTCAGAGAACGGAAATAAAAGAATTACAAATATATCCCCCGGTACAGTTGAGTAGGGCAGCGATTTGAATTTTTCGGATTTCGCGGGAATTGTATTTATTGGTAATAACAAGGTTAATTTGTTGACATAAAATATATATTTAAAATCAAAAATTAGCTACTCTTGTACCGTTTGTTGTTTTATTGTATCAACATTGCACAATGCTCAAAAGCAAAATGTTGGACTTCATTAACTCATGTGGATGTGCAGCTCAAAATTACCACACACATGTTTTTTTAATTACAAAAAACGTCAAAGCTTTGCTTACTAATGTTGAATTTTAAGAAACGCGATTTAAAATGTTATGATAATACACAGTGCTGTGCTAAAAATTGTTGGCCAATTTGGACAACGTTAGCCCGTTAAAGAAGATACTGCGTGGTTTTATGCAAAGCTTTGAAGTTTTTTGGAAATTAAAAAAGCTTGGGGTAATTTTGGGTCTGAGGTTCACATTGGTTAATGAAGTCCAAAAAAATTGTTTGATGATAAAATAAAACAACAAACGGTACAAATGTAGCTAAATTTAAATTTTAAACATTTTATGACAACAAATTAGCCTTGTTATTACCAAAAAAACACAACTTCCATGAAATCTGCAAAAATCAAACCCCCAGGTCACAGGGCGGCATTTTAAAATTTTTTTATTTAAAATCTCTAAAATCTATTTCACGATTCCATGAAGTTCAAATTTTAATTTTTGCGATTTATATTTGAAATTGTAGAATGGAAAAATATCTTACAAATATAGTTCGTTTTTGACGTAACTTTAACGACATCCTAACAAATCATATTTTATGTCTCACAATTTACTTATCAAATAAAACTATTAATAATGTATAAAACTAAAAACAAATATGGTGCAGTAATTAATTTCAAACCCATTTAGGAGTGCTCCGAATTTTGTGGCCAAGTGCTATTTGGCATATTAGTGGCCTAGTGCACTTTTTGTTACTTGGCTAGCTCTAACCGATTTTTGGTTTTTATATATCATATAGGAAACTAACTCTTCGGGAAAAGTCTCAAAAAGCAAATATCGGAAAAAACTGAAACTAAATACGTATTAATATGAATTATTTATATATTAATCAAACTACAAAATCTTAATGAAAGAATAAGAAATATTGATAGTTCCCGGCTATGTTTAACATATTAGTGAACGTGTCTTCAAAAAAGCAACAATTTGATATCAAACTTGACTATTGTTACTTAAAAATAGAAAAAAATAATCCGAAAGAACTTTAAATGTGCTAATTTTTGACCCCACATAGTAACGGGTCCTTCTTCATGAAATCGACACTCCAATCGGATTCATGTGTTAGACAAAATTTTGAGCAAGGATTAATTATTATTAACATATTATTTTCTAATTTTTTCTAAATTCGTTTCGTAGGTTCGTGTTTTATCGCAGTTTAAATTTGGGACTTTTTAATGAGATGCATGATAGTCAAAACATCATATTGAACGCGATATCCAATTGTTGTGAACTTAGTCTCATAATACGGCTTATATGACCTTATCGAAACAGGATATGAAAAAAATTAAAATTTCCTTGATTTGCAAATATCTCAACATTCGTATCCTAAATATTTTTTGTTCAGAGTTTGCCTGACATGTTATCTACATTTAATTTAAGAATAGGTTGGAAATATGTTAAGGGAAATCTTTATTTTTGTAAACATTCTTTTGATAAAATATTTTATTTTTAAATTCAATTCAATTCAATTCAATTCAATTCTTTATTCATAATAATATTATACAAGTATTTATAATATTTTTTTTGTTTTTCATATATAGAGAGTTTAGATCAAGTAAATCTGTTCTACTCAAAAATTAATTTTTCTTACACTCGCGTAAACCATCGACTTCAAAAAACCCCAAAGAAAAAAATCTAATGGTGTTAAATCGCATGATCTAGGCGGCCAATTCTGATCTCCAAAACTGCGAAATAACACGACCGGGAAATGACTGATGCAGCACTTGAATTGTTTCTCTGGCTGTATGACATGTGGCGCCGTCTTGTTAGAACCACATGCCCTCCACATTCATTTCTTCAATTATAGGCAAGAAAAAACTGGTTATCATTTCACGATACCGAACACCATTGACTGTTTGCGCTTAACCTGCCTCATTTTCATAAAAAAAGGTCCAATGATTCCTCCAGCCCAAAAACCACACCACACAGTGACACGTTGAGGATGCATTTGCTTCTCGTGAATCACTCGAGGATTTTCCTCACCCCAAATGCGACAATTCTGCCTATTGACGAAGCCATCAAGATGAAAATGGGCCTCGTCACTGAAGATGATTTTATCGGCAAAATCAGCACTTTCATGTTGTCATGTTGGTAAAACAATTTCACAATGAAAATGCGTTGTTCATTCGTGTAGCGCTCCATTTTTACTAACCTCGTACCTTCTACTAGCAAACAATAACAATTGTTCAAATGTCAAACAATGACACTTCGAATGTTGCCAGATTTAAAAATTGCGTTCTTCTTGGGACACCCTTTAGAAGACGGAATATGAGTTGGATCAGGTGGATATTTTATGAATATATTTCTTGTAATGAGTTTTTCAAGTAGAATATTACCCCAGCAATTCGATCTAACGCATCCCCATTCTTGGTGCCTACAATTAAAATTGGCGAATAAAATATAATTGTTGATGTTGTTTGTGAGCTTATTGATATCAGAAGCAAACATATTTTTTCTTTGTGTTATCAGGGCCAGCAGCCCCTCCAGGAAAATAACATGAAAAAATGTTTACAAACCCATTGTTTGTCATAAGTTTAATCCCTATATTTTCAATGAGTTGTGTATTGATGACAGGAAGGACTTGGTGTTGAAGATTTTGTCTCACTATCATTGCCACACCACCCCCTCTAGAGTCAGGTCTATCATATCGGTAGCAGTAGAAAGCGTTATGTCTTATAGATAATTTTGAATTTAACATTGTCTCCGTCAAAAGACAGACATGTATATTAGTAGTAATTAAGAAGTTAAAAAGTTCCTCTTTTTTATTTCGAATACCCCTGGCATTCCATGTTATTAAATTTAATGGTTCATTCATATAAGAATTTACAGGCAATACTTGTGATTAATTGGAATTGATCTGCCTTTGATTGACAGTTTTTCAATCTGCTAATAAGTTCCAACGTTAGGTTTTGAATTTGCTCCACTGAGAATAGGTTATCATTTTGGACATTAATATTTTGATTTTGCTGTTTCCAGTTATTTGTTGTTGTAAATGTTCCTGGTGAAATGTAATTGGAAAGTTTTGGTTTTAATTTTCATTTGGCATTGGCCTAGGGCGGTTATTTTTTTGTTTAGAGAACCGATTTTTAATTTGGATGTAATTTTGTCTGCTGGGACATTGAGATAAGTTCGATTTATGTGATTCCATTACAATTGGCACATTTGATTATTTCAATTTTACATTCTTTTGTCTTATGTCTACCCGCGCACTTAGCGCAGAATATTTTAACTTTGCATCGGGATTCACCATGTCCAAACAGTTGGCAGTTATAGCATTGGGTAACTTTATTTTTATGAGATTTTTGATAATCCCAACTGACTCTGATGTAGTCGATATTAGAGAAGCTTTTCTTTAGTTCATTAAATGTTATCGATTGGCGTTTAAAGTACACAACGTGAATAATTTGTTCTTGATTGAATTAGTCCAGATCTTTGGATCAATTTAACATCTAAAGCATTCTAGGCCGAGATAGATAAGTTTGGCTTTTAGTCTTTTAGATTCAACTTTATCATAACCAAATAGTAGTGCCTTATACGGGCGTTCATTTTTACTTGTATAAGAAAAATATTCATATTTATTATCTAAAATTTTAGTGATTGTATCATAATCTTCCTAAGTGTTACAAAAAAGCTTTATTCCAATTGAGATTTTCTTCAATGCGTATCCAGTAAAGTTTCACATATTTCTCTTACATCTTCCGTTTGACATTTTAAGAGAGTTATTGGGGTAACAATGCTCTTAGTATTTTTTTTTTAAGATTAACTCTTCATCCTCATTATCTATTTGCAATGTTTGCAAAGGTTGAAAATAATTTGTATTATTAACGGCTATACCGTTATTAGTTTTTGCTTTCTTCATCATTAGATTTTGAGAGTTGCTAGCAACCTCATTTTTTAAGCGTACTCTTTTAATTTTGAAAGAATTTGTTTATTATTTTATGTTTAAGCTAAAACCGTCGAGCTTGATAACCGACGGTGTTTTAACTATTACAACGTAATTACATACGACGTGCATAGATCAAGATCACATCGTGAAAAATTCAAATGTTATTTCACTAGTTTTTGGACATGTATTGGTCGGCATTGGTCGAAAATCGCAAATTTTTGAAAAAAAAAAATTAATTTGAGAGTGTTTTAAAAAAATTGCACGCTGATTTCAGTACCATTTTTGAATAAGAAAGTGTTCTTAATATTTGGTATGAATATATTCACATAATGCGAAGATTTTGTGAAAAATTACAAATTTTGAAAAAAAAAAATTGTTTGATACTAAAAAGAGCCATATTTTAATACGATAAAAATCGTGAGTTGTAAGCTCAAAAAACGTTCCTCTTTTTGAGAGAGTTTGAGCCGGATTTTGGAAGCTTAAAAAATATTTGTATACCGAAAAAAAATCCGTGCAACTTTTGACTAAAAAAAAGATTAATATAATCATAATAATAGTTGAAAATTCAGATACGACAATAGACAAAAGTACCTGAAATTTTCAATGAATAATTCTAAATTTAGGTGACAACGTAAGAAAGTCAATAAAAATACAATAATTTTCTAGAATTTTAGTGCAACGGAAATAAAAATAAATTATTTCAAATCATTACATGTTTTTTGGTAATCTTTTCTTTGTTGAAAACAACTAAACAATTCAATTAAATCTGCTGAAATTTCTCCTGAAATTACTATCACTTTTACCAGTTATTAATTCAATAAAAACAAATTTATATAAATATTTTTCATTTAATTTTATTCCTGTATAAATTACACAAATTTTATTTATTATTTACATTCCACTGTATTGTTGTTCGCCATTCTTGTCATGTGTTTGTAAAGGATGTATGCATTATAGTTTGGCGTTTTCTTGGACGATGAAATATAGAATTTTTTCTGTTTTTCTTTCATGATGCCATATCAAATTTGATCAAATAAGAAATAAATATATTTTTTTAATACAAAATTTACTTTATAATTATAAAGGATTTTCCAATAGGAACTTGAAAACTTTGAATTTAATTTGTGAACGCACTATTTCACTGATCATCTACCTGTTACTTTCCTTTTTTTCAGTAAACTCAACATTTTCATCAAGGTATTAAGTACACGAACGAACAACGTATGCAAATTATAAAACTTGAGTCTATACATTCATTGTGTGATGCTGCCGTGCCAGTGAGACAATGGGTTGGTCAAAGTAAAAAAAATATCGCTGCCGTTCAGGCGTCCATAGCAAACGATCCAAATCAGTCGATTCCGCGGCGTTCTCTAGAACTGGACATCGCAAAGACCCCTTTATGCCGAATTTTGCGTAAGGATTTTGGGTTACATCCATACAATATCAAGCTGACTCAAGAATTGAAGCCGATGGCCGATGGAAATATCTCAAAAGGTTTGCGTTTTATTTAAAAAAAAAAAGTTGTCAAGTCCTTATTGATAAACACTTTATTTAGTCGGATACTTGATGTGCTACATCTAGTTGTTCCCGAGCTATTGATTTTTATTTATAAATGTGTTTTCGTGATATTGTAAGAAATCGCAAATAAAATTTTTTTTATTATTAAAAAATTCTTGTTTGGAAATATTTTTGTTTGATTTTAAAATATAAATTATAACAGGGCGAGCAAAAAAAAACTTAAAAAGAAATATTAAACAAATAATTTTTTGAATAAAGGTTATATCTGGTACGTCCCTGAAATGAGGTCGTGAATTTTTAAGTCAATAAAATATCTTAAAAGGATATTATAAATCAGTTTTTTCGCTATGCTGGAAACCTATTAAAAACATATAGCACTGCTTCCAGGTACGGCGATGATTTGCATTTAAATATGTGCATTCATCACTGTTTAGTTTCCAAATAAAACGCATCAACGCAATAAGTGCTTAAATTAATTTTTTCTGCAGTATTAGTCATGTTTTTCGTTCTCGCCCATAACATAATGATCAGCTTCCTTTCCGGAATTTGGACAGCTTGACAGAATATATTCATAAATAAACTTGGTGGATTTTTATTTTTTTGCATTTTCCCCCCTCTTGCACACGACTTTAAGGTATAAAATGATAACGTGATCTTATTAGTATAAAATGTGTAAAATTTTATTTTGGTGTACTATTTGTGCATTGTGTATAAAATGTGCAAACTTTAATGCATACAAATATCGTAGGTATTGAAGTTTCTACTAAACGTAAAGCCTCCATTCAGGTAACATAGTTGTCTTTATTGTTGCTGCTTGCTTTGCATGGTTATTGCTGCTTCTGGCAATTGGCAAACGATACACAGTGGGGGGCTTTTCAAAAAATTGGAAACAATTCGGCCATTTGCAATAAATCTAATCATATTGATAAACAATTTGCTAAGAAGCTTAAGTTTTCGATATGGGCCTTACACGATCATCCGGAGCAGCGCCATACGGCCTCGAATTGAGGCATCTCGGATATCAGAAAATTTTAAAGCTCACCAATGTCGAAAATGTGGCCCGATTTTCGATATTGTAACATATTATTATTCTACTACCAAATATGAACAACAAAATATATTCAAGTTCAAAATTATTTCTATGAATTTTTGTTTTGCCTTAGGCGGGGGTTTTGCAAACTCTGGCACTAAATATCGCCCGATTTATTTAAAAAAAATTTTAAAATTAAAAAGCGATTCTATTGATACTCAAAGGAAAATCTGAATGCAAAATATCAATTGGTTAAAAAACGGTACCTGTTTAAAGTTGCAAAAAAAATCTTAGTTTTGTCGTTATTTTGTCAATAAGGTACCAATAGTCTTTTCCTCTGGAATTTACTTTATTTAAAAAAATACAAAGCACTTACATTTTTTGGAAATATAACTTAATATAGATAAGATTAATGTGAAAAACGTTGTCGATTTTTCAATAGTTCTCCCCCAGTCCCCTCCGAATTCGTTCAATGTTTTTCAAAAATATTAAATTTAAACAATAATTTCCCTGAGTACATGTTTCGGATTGAAAAGACTTAAAATAAACTGGTGTTAGTTCCTCCTGATAACCGAATAAAATTAAGTTTTGAAAATTTTTTAACCATTTTTGGAATTGTGTTTATTTACATGATTTTTTTTCATAACAAATTAACAAAAATTTAATTTTCCATATTATTGGGATTTTTTATGTTTTTTGTCTATATTTACTAGTTAAATATTATGTTACAATCTTGAAAATCGGAGCATCTTTATAACATTGACAAGCTTTAAAAAATGTTATTATACGCCCATCATCATCTTCTTAACACAATGCTATTATTTAATTCGAAATAAATGGCCGAAATATTTTCATTTTTTTGGAAATCGGCCACTGTGCGACATACTGAATACATTATATTTCCTGATATCGCAATTGCTGCAATATTTTATCGCGTAAATCATTAATGTTTCTTCTATATATTTTGCAAAATCGTTTAATACTATTTTTGCACTGAACGTGTTTTGAAATGAAACATGATTTGAACATGTTTTCGCATACATTTTTTCAACAAAACACATGTTTTGCTCAAACTACATAAGTGGAAACATAGTATAAGTCGAAATTTGTAGTTTTGAGATATTAAAATAAATTTTGATAATTTGACTTACTTTCATTAAAGCTATTTTTTTAAAAATGATTTATGCTTTAAAACACTTAATTTTTGATAAACATTTGTTAGGTATACATAATTTTTAAATCTGGATTGGTCTCATATATGTGTCCCATTGAGGATGCGAATTTTTAACAATAAAAACTATTTTCGCTTAAGTCGACTTAGCCGACTTTGTTGAATTGACACATATACTCATAGATATGTATGTGTTTGTTTATTACTTTGTAATATTATTATAGTATTATTAATATTATTATAGTTTTGCAAAAATCTTTTTCTTCGTTCTGATTCTATTTTTTGTTTGTGAGCATAAGTTTTGAAAATATTGTGAACATTTTTGAAGGGATTTTTAAATAATTTTAATTGAAATGATTTTTGTTAAACAAGCGTTTTATAACTGAACATTAAATAAATAGAAATGAAACCTTTATTGGGAACTAACGATATAATAATTAACGATATTAATTTAAAAATAGAATATTTGTGTTTGTTAGTGTTGGTCTCTTCTGAGTATAGCATATTAGATAACAGAAAAGCTAATACGAAAGAAAACTGCAATTTAGCTGAGTTACATTCGAGGCCATAATTGGGTGTGATCGCTAAACGGTCATTACTTGGTATTTATCATATAGAGATAATAGAAATAATGCAATTTAAATGGAAAATCACTGATGATGCTTGCCCATAAAAAGGCAGAAACTAGTCTAGTCTGATTTAAAAATAAATAGTGCTTACAATTTTTAGAGAAAAATCTTTATTCTTCTTAACCTCAACCTTTCTAAATATAATTTACCATTAGATTCATTTAAACCTCTTGAATGATATGAATAGATCTTTAAAATGTATATGAAAGAATGTAGAACTACAAATATTACTTTCTTAAATATCGTTTAATGAATGTCTTTACCAGGGCCCCCCGTTTTCTAGTAGTCGAGTAGTTCGACGCGATCCATCGAGTAGCTCGACTCGATCCCATCGAGTAACTAAAGTACAGATTTTGTTGGTTTGATCTCATGTAAAATGGTAAATAATAAAGATAAGTATACTTAATGTATACATTTTGTATAGGTAAATATTCAAAGAAGAATATAGCAAATATCGCCTTAAGTTATCCGCTTATTGAGTCTTGGGCCAACTACTACTCGAAAAAAACTCGACTAATTCACAAACCAATTTCAAAAACAAAAATTTGGTTTCTGAAATTTAACATTTTTATGACTTCATTAAATTTTAAAGTGTGCCGATCAAAACTGCGCTGTCGGCAAACAACTACTCGAAAAAACTTGACCATTTCCATACAAAATTGTATAAATCAGCTATTTTTAAAAGTCTGATGTAATTTTATAAAAAATAAGTTAAAAAACTTGGTACAAACTTATATATGTATATTAGGGCGGCACTAAAAATTCAACTTTCGATTGTCAATAGTTTTCGCACGGAAGTATCGATCCAGCTGATATAAAACGGCTGTGGTCAAAATTTGAGCAAAATCCGACAACTTTAAGCCGTGCCCCAAAGAGGTCAAAGGTCAAAATATGGTATATTGTGTTTTTTTTTGGTATTTTTAATTTATTTTTATTGTTAATCTTATAAACAATTACAATATTTCTTTCTAATGTGATTAAGAATGTTTCATAATATTTTTTTTTTGTTGAACAATTAACCCGTCTGTGCCCTGAGGGTCTAAATGACCCTTTTAAAATGACTTTAAAATTACAGTTTTAAGAAACAATTCATATTATTCTTTAATAAATATTATTAATGAAACTTTCAGTTCAGAGGAATCAGAAAACACGGAACCCGTTGAAACTCATGAATATGAAGTTGACCTTAATTATGCAACTCCTTCGAAAACTATTCATAACGAAGCACCACTAAGAATAAGGGGAAGCAAAGAGATATTGACACCAAGACTTGCAACAGTTTTGGATAAACTAAAAATTAGTTCCAGGGATGCAGTCCATTTATTGGTAGCAGTTCTTGATGCAGCTCGGAATACATTTTAAATCGTAATAATGTTCGCAAACAAAGAGATATTTTAGGAAAAACAAAAAGCGAACAAATCGTGTCTGAATTCACAACAAATCCTGCACAATTGACAATTCATTGGGATACCAAGCTCTTATCTAGTGTTACAGGAAAAACTGAATATCGTCTTGCTATAATAGCAACAGATCCAGGTCTTGATATACCAGCAGGAACTGGTTTAGAAATATCATCGGCCGTTTATGATACTTTGGAGGAAAATAATATTTTAGACAAAGTAGAGATATTTGTGTTTGACACAACCGCGTGAACAAACGGAAATTTAGAGAAGCTTGTAGCCTTTTGCAAAAAGAATTGGTCGAGATGTGTTATACATAGGGTACAGTCATAATATCTTTGAAACTATTTTATCATCAGCGTTCATGGAAGCAAATATAAGTGCTTCTATTGGTCCTGAAATAGTAATATTTAAGAAATTTAAGAACATTGGCCTAAAATACAGCAGGATGCTTTTTTGACTGGATTAACACACCCCAGATTCAATGAAATTTTAGGTGGTTATAGCGCTAATATTTTAAAATTCGCGAACGATAAAATAACGTAAGACTTCCCTCGCGATGACTACAATGAATTTTCGGAATTAATAGTAATAATACTCTTAGGAGGAATTCCACCTAGGGGAATTAAATTTACAAAACCTGGCGCACTGCATTTAGCCAGATGGATGGACAAGGCCATTTATTGCCTAAAAATTATTATATTTCGAGACCAATTTCCCGTAATAACCAAAACTGAAATAAATGGTTTGATTGAAGTAGCTGGATTTGTGGTTAATTTTTATTCGATTTTCTAGTTTAACGCTGATAAAGCAGACCAAGCTCCTGTAAAAGACATCGAATTTTTAAAGAAATTATAAAATTATTAAACAATTAACAAACCTATAGCTGAAAAGGCCATATCGATATTGTTAACCATATTTATTATTTGAATGAAGAATGTCTAGGTTTTGCCTTATTCGACGAAAGAATTGATTTAGCAACTAAAGCCAAACTTGCTACAAAGATGCTTGCAACAAACTTGTCTCAACAAAATCTAGAAGAAGAAGGAGAGGAATATCCAAAAGGGCTAACAATAAACCAACAAAATTTAAGCCATTTCCTTGGCAGAAACAATAATGTAATGTTGGAGGAATTATTTCCCAAAAACAGTAACAAGCTTTTATAAAGGTTTAACATTTCTTCAGACTTTTTAAAAAAAGACTCAAGTTGTTGTCCAATTTTAGACGACTATCGTAAAGGAAAGAACATAAATTGAAAATTAAAAATTGTCAATGACTGCGCCGAAAGACGAATTAAGTAAGTATAAGAATTGCACGAGCAAATTACAAAAGATGAGGATCAGAGGCAGCATTTATTTAAAGTAATGACAACTTGTTTTATTAATTTTAATTAAAGATTTGTATGTTAACATTTTTTGTTTTTCTTTGTGTTTCAGGTTGTACAAAATTATAGACAGCATATTTTCAAAAGAAGCAAATTTACAAAACTTAAGAACTAATTATAATTAAAGTGTCCCATATTTTATTTTTTACGTATTAACGTATTTTTACGTTTAAATTTTTTTGTTTTTATTAAAAAAGTTAATTTTATATGTAAAGTATTTATTCAATGTTTAATTTAATAAAACTTTTGACACCGGTGGGCAAAAAGGTTTAATGATTTAAAATTGTCATAGATAATTTGTTAGCATATCTCAGATAATTAAAAAAAAGTGCAGAATATTACGGTTTTACCGTGCAAAATATATTAAACTTTAAAACCCACTGGGCACGGAAGGGTTAACTTTTTAATTTTTTTAAGTTATTAATTGCACATTGTAAATGAAGTGGAATGGTTTTTTAATACAAATTCGGGCAAAAACAAACAACTTCTTCAAAAAAAAAAAAAAAAAAAAAAACGTTTTAAAAATATTGGGCTTACAAAATCTGACCTTTGACCTCTTTGGGGCACGGGAAATATTTGTCCGATCTTCCTCAAATTTGTATCATATAGTTTTTACACCAAGTGACACAATATTCCGCGCGAAAAGCATTAAAATTCAAAAAAAAAAATCGTCCATATAACCTGCTGCCACCCTAATGTATATATATATTTTTTTTAAGAGAAGCAACACTCAGGAAGTTCTTCCTATTACGTAAACACTGTAATTGCTCGAGTCGATAAGTCTTAGAACAGTTGTTGCTCGCCACCTGATGGAGAGTTGGCTAAGATGAATATATGTTTAAAACTTCGTGCCAATCCGACAAAGATTGTGGGATTGACCATTTACTACTCAAAATAACTCCAACATTCAAATGTGTGAAAATATGCTCAATTTAAATATTTGATGTCATTTTACAAAAATTTTTTTTAGAAAATCTTTTATTTGTTGGAGTCGCCTACATTAGCAGACTCCATATTCAAAAATTCTGGGTAATCTAATAAAAAGTTGGCCCAGGACATAATGTTGACCCGATTAAGATGAGATTTGCTATGAATATTCTTTTGAAATTTGCCTTTCCACAAAGTATATACTTCTGTTTAATATTTTCGTTTTGACAGGAGAGCAACAAGTGCACTTTCACTTTCGACGTGTAGTTCGAAGTCGCGAACCTACTCGACTAGTATTTAGAACTTGCTCTTTCAGCCACAAATATTTAAAAACTTTAATTGAAAGTGACCATATGAACTAATTTTATACCTACATACATGCACTCAGGGTACTTCTGCTTTAAAAATATGTAGTTGTTTGGGTTGTAATACGTTTTCTTTATTTTTAATGTATATTTCAGTCATTTGTAGAACAAATTTAATTTTTTATTAACCTTGTAGTTCATTTAGAAAAACAAACCACATAAAATGACTGTTATATGATTTTATATTAATTTTTTACATTCGTTTTTGTTATTTAAAAAAATAAAACAAATAAGTGTTTGTTTATTTTTTACTACATATGCGGCTCATTTTTACTACAATTGTGGTTAATTTTTTGAATATTAAAAAACAAATGACGATGTTAGTTGAATTTACTGAAATGTAAGTCGTCCTTTTTAAAGTTAAATTTCATTTGTTTTTAACTACATTTGCTGTGGCCTTTACCTTCATAGTGTTCAAAGTGTAAATATCTTAATTGTTCAATATAGCATTTCGGATATTAATTACACTGTACTACACTACAAAATCACTTTGCAAGTGACCTACTCTCATAGAAATGAATCTGTAAAAAAAGAAACAAAAGCTACTAAAAATTAGTTAATAAATTAGTTATTTATTTATTTACATGATATTAAACTTATATAAAAATAATAATAAACAATATAAGCACTGGCTGCCAGGACAATCAGCTATAAAAAAATTATTATTAACTAAAAACTGCTAGTATTAGCATATATATATATTTTTTTTTTGCTAAATATTAGTAAGATAAAAGTAAGCAAAAATAAATATGTTGAATCTAAAAATACTTACGAGGGATTTATCGCTGACACGGACCGTCAGATATTAATGAACTTCGGATATGTTGTAGAGAATACAAATTAAAGGGGACCCGCGTATTTGCTTTAGCTACCCAATCTCAAGATTAGGCGTTACTAAGTAGGGTCAAATATGACCCCTTTTTTTTCTTTTTATTTCTTTCTATTAACAGTAACTATAGACTAATTTGGTAGCAAATTAAAGGTTTTTTAAGACACATTCACTGGTGTACAAATTATGCCAAAAAAATGTCGAGTACATTTGTTATTCAAAAAAATGTGTTTTGAGTAACATTAAATCTAGCGTTTTATTAAGGAACTTTAGTTGTTTTAAGCTAATAATAATGCATAACAATGCCTATTTAATTTAATCGATGAGTGTCTGAGCTTTTTCCGATATGCGACCTTTCGACTTTTCCCGAAGAGTCTTTTTCCTCTATATTTCAAAAATTTACCTAGCAAGCCCTTTGGTACTGATTTGATCAGTACATGTACAGATTTTTGGTCACGTGTACTGATATCATCACCGTGTCCTGATTTTTTAAAATTTGTACTGATTGTACTGATTTTTAACATTAACAAAATATATATATATATGTATATATATATATTTTTTAAACAAAGAACTGGAAAGTTTTTATAACGCGGAAAGTATTCTGAACCTGATGTTTATTCTACATAAAAAATGTTTAGTTTGATGGAATCTGTAAACAATTTTCTTAAAATCCGAAAAGATTAATTAAAGATTAATAATCAGGCCAAAAAATAAAAATAGTCAGCATGTTTTTAAAAAGATAAAAAATTTAAATCTGAATTTGTTTTCCTAACGAAATGCATATTAGAAAATGCTTACACTCAAAAAAAGTCAGTAAAGTCAGCTACATTTTTGCTGGGAGGATCCTTGAAGAAAAATTGCTAATATCAGCAAAAAAAAAAACAGTAGAAATGTTGCTGCCTCTACAGACTTTTTTTTAATGTAGCCTTTAAACCCGTTTAGGGTGTTTAAATGAGGTTTCATATGCAAAAATTCATTCATAAAAATTTTCTGATTCTTATATAAATTTTGATATATTTCATAATCTATGGATATTTTTGTAGGAAAATTTTCAACTAATCTGTGTTTTTTATAGTTCGTCACAAAATATAAAATGTTTATAATTGTCTACTGATTTTTGAGATAACGGTAAAGGAGTATTTTTAGCAAATGGTGTATTTAAACATCTCTAACTCAGTAATGTTTTAACCGATTTTGAATTTTTAAATAGTGTTTAATAGAAGCTTACATGGTCTTTCCAAATATACATACTTTCTTTTTATTTTTAATACAAAAATGAAGATATTTTCTGAATTACAATTAATATTTTTTAGCTTTCTCAACTTCTATGAGGGCTTTTTTCGAATTTTCTTCTAAAAGAACAATATTCTTAAAGCTAAGTAAAATGAGCCATAATGTGTTAAAATTGGTTAAAAATTGACAAATTTATTTTAGATATAATTAAAATTTTCAAAAAATTTTTAATTTTAATTGTTATTAAAAAATCTCTATATATTTATATTAATAATATGAAGTAAGTATACATATTTGGAAAGACCAGCTGATTTTATTTTAAATACCGCTTAAAAATTTAAAAATTACTGAATTACAAATGTTTAAATGTGCCTGTTATCTAAAAACTTTGAGTGTATATTGCAACTTTCCATACAGGTTTTGTAATAAACTCAGCTGGACTTATAACCTACACTAAGTCACTTGAAAAGTAATTGCAACTTTATTTTGTATCACTGTGTTATCATATTCAGTGGAATCCTATAAATCTGTTAAACAAACTGTGTGAAGTTTACATTTTAATACCACGAATAATATGCATGACCACGCTCTTCTCTAATATATAATAAATCTAGAATTAGTAAAACCTTTTAAATTTGGATTATTTTAAATTTGTAGCAAAATAAAATGTATTTGCACTGAAATGGAAGGTCTGCACCATTGTCAATTATGATTTTAATGACATTTGGTAAAATAAAAAGTAGAATAAAGTAAAATTGTACTTGTAAATAGAAATATGTTATGTCAATATTGACTATGTTAAAGTAGAAATCTATTTTTTTTGGAATCAAAGTAGAAATCTATATCGACGCCTCCAAACCAAACTATACTAATAAAGAAACACACAGTAATGAACACTCCTATTTTTATGAAACTCGAATATATTGTTGAGTGCAAAAAAAAATATTAGATACATATGTGTTTTAGATAATCAATCACACGTTTAGGGGTTTCAAATTGGTGTCAAAAATTACAATATTTTTGTATGAGAATATCTTTAAAAGTTTAAGAAGTTCATATTTTTTTGTAAGCAGTATTAAAGTATTCGAGAATTCAAAAATGTTGATACCCATATTGCCTATGCTGTGGTTCCAGGGTGCCACTTATATGAAATATTGAAATTGTGAGTTATAAAAGCTCTTCGGGAAATATCGTGTTAAAGCCAAACGCAAACGAAAATTAAATAAAAAATATTATATGTTAATTTTAACTGAAACCAACAAAGGCTTTCCATAAAAATGTAGTATTCGAAATTTTTTTTTTTAATTACAAAAATGTTTGGAGAATCACGTACATGTATTATACAAAAGTTTTTGCGTCTTTAAAATGATTTAATTTGCTACCCATACGGTTCAATAATTTATATAAGAAATAAATTAAGAAAAAAAACAAATTTTGGGGGTTTTGACTTTACTTTCTAACCGCTAAAGATGAGATTGCGCACCTAAAAAATATTCGTTCGTTGTCCTCTACAACATATCCAAGTTTCACTCAAATCTGTGGATTCACATACCTCGTGAGTCAATTAGCTCGTTGTTGGTTTTTTTTAATGCATTATTACATTCTACCTAAAATTCAGTCTACTTAAAAGTTATAAGCAAAAATGTACTTTGCACACAAATCTGGATACAAAAAACTTTCTTTCCAAAATGTAGCAAGTACACTTAGCATACTTTGGATTGGAAAAAATACCAACTAGATTTTATAGTATATAATGGAACAGGGGTGCCCACGGCCTATGCGCTTGGTACTCATTTGTTTTTGTAAAAACACTTAGCTATAGGCTGTGTGTTTTAATACACATATAGAGCGCTCAACACTAGCAATACGAAATACACAAACAACTTTGTCTTATTAGTTTTTTTGTCGTTCTTCACTTTATACACGCAAGCGCAAAGCAACAACACTTTCGTATGCTTTGCTGGTAAACATTGAAATATTTTTTTCTTTTTTCTTTGTATGTATTGGTTTTTACAACAAAAAATGTTGAATAAAAATTAGTTTTTCTTTAAATGTATTGGTGTTTTCTATTCCATAAGGAACTTTTGGGCACTCCTGCTATCAAGAAATTGTTTAGATATTATATATAGTGACGAATTAAGTTCAGATCATTAATGAATTATTTTAAATTTCTATACTGTCTTACAATCAATATAAAAGTCCCTTAAAAATTATGTATGCAAAAAAAGATTTTGAGTCGGTTTAATATTGGATTAACAAAAACTTAAACCTAGTATCACACAATTCCATTTAGACATCGATAACGCTATTGAAAGTTTTACGAATGTAATCCATCACACAGACAACAGATTCGTTGCGCCAACCGAATTCATCGACAACCGAATTTAGATAGTTGCACGTACTATCACATTATTCGGTTACAGATGCCGACATTTGTTATTGTATCTACCAAAACAAATTTATTAAAACACTGTTTCCAAATTAATTAAATTATTCTAGTTTTACATTAAAATAAAAAAAATAGTACCATATAATATTAACATTACAAAATACCATATATGGTACTTATATGAAAGATTAATTACCACGAGAGACATCAAGCCGTTTTAATGACTTGCCAAGTTTTAAAATTTTAGAAAAGTCTTCTCTAAATCCCCTTTCTGAGATATAGCGGAGTTTCTCCTTGAGCATTGCAATTAATTCTTCATGGATTCCTTCATATCTTCAAGCTCTTATTTTGATTTCCAGTTGCGCGGGTTTGATTTTTTTGGTTCTTCCAACTAAAAAAATATTGTAGATCCAAACATAATTTTTACCAATAAAATCCAGTAGAAAACAAAAACATATGATTAAATTAAGTAAACAAACAAAAATAAGCATACATCTAGAAATAAAAACATTTAAAAGAACAAAAGCTGAATTAAAAGTGCGGCAAAAACTAAAAATAATTATTTTCAACCTGAAACAAATTAATGTAGTCAGTTACAATTATTATAGTAACAATTTATCAGTTTTCTAATATCTGTGTTAATTGTTTTTATTTACATTAATATATTAGAGATCTAAAGCGAATGAATATATGAATACTTCTTACTGCTTATTATTCAGGGTACCGAATATCAAAACTCAAGTTTTCATGTATTTTCGTATGTTATTTAACTAGAAACAAAATTAAAAGTCATGTACAAACTAAACAAGTCTAAAAGCTTCCACAAAAGTTTATTTAATAAATACAATTGCTACGAATTTATAATTATTAAAATGCAATGCATCAAGTACCAAAAACAACATATACTGGGTAGTCTAAATAACACATATTTTACAATACTAAGCTTTTTAGCGCTCATATGTTTGAATTAACCTGCAAGTTTTTGCAATTTTTTCGTTCGTTTACTTTTTTGTGCAAGAGCCAGTTTTGAGAGTAAAATTTTCATGTTCCCAAATTACTCATGTACTGGATTTTACTGGAAAAGTAAACGAATGCACCTACTATATGTTGGTAGTTTCAAGTATTAAATTTTATTTCTTTTTCGGGTTGTGTCTACCTATCAGTAAAACAATTCATTTTTTGATAAAGTATTGGTTGGTCTTACCAACTGTTAAAATATTGCAGCATAAATTGGGTTGTGTTACAAAATAATTGATAATAGGATACTTTAGCAGTTTTTATTGAAAAAATTATGTAATCGGAACTAAATTGTTTGCTGAGCAAATGATTTTTCATATTTGCAATCGGTTTTCAACTAATTTATTTTCTGTGTGATGAAATAGCAGTTATATCCGCTCTAGTTAAGGAAAATGTTTTAAATAAAATAATATAGTTGTGATCTCAGTCGAGATTCAAACCCTAATAAGAACTAAAAGAAGATTGCGAAGAATATCCCAGTAAAAAACGCTGCTTACCTGCAAGCAGGTTTGTAAGGGAGTAAGCCCAAAAGAATCCCTTACAAACCTGCTTACATATGCTATGATTTTTATATGGCGAATTCCCACTTGGAAGCATTACTTTTGGGTAAAATAAGCGCGGATTTTAGCGCTTACAATAAGCTGTGATTTCATGGCTTTCAGTAAAATCATATTTCATGTCTACATTATTACGATTAAAAGTAATGATAAAATAATAAATATATAAATATAATATAAATAATACATAATTTATTTTACTATAAAATTCTACAGATATTAATTTTTTCCTGTTAAAATTTTTGACACATAATATAATCATTTTATATTTTTTACCGCTCCACATGCTAGCTCTTCAGACACAGTTAAATGACTATGATTTTTTATTACATACTCGAAAATACCAAACAGAATCGGAAATCACTCGGTAAAATTGGTACAGATCGTTTATAATCCACGAAATGAAACTTTCTTCATTACAACCTGCATCCTTATAAGCGATCAGGGTAAGCTGCTTACAACCTGCATCCTGGTTAGGGAATACAGTAAGCTCAACATTTTTATTTGTTTATTTTTATACGAAAATTATTCGTTTCTTTTGCTGCTTCTCAGTATTATGTAATAGTAAGCACTTACATCAGCGCATTTGTTATATCCTGCTTCTAAAAACTCGAAAATTTTTTACTGGGATTGCAGTTGAGTAGAAGTCCAATTGGAAAAAGAAACATAAACCGTGCCAACAATTGAGGTTAAAAACCGTATCAGAGAATTTAAAAATGACTCCATGGAGTCCTTCAAATATATTGGTGCTCTGAATTTGCCTTCGAATTGCAGCGGTATTTAAATACTATAAAAAGAAGACAAATAGTTTTGTTAGAAAATTTAAATCATATTTATTTTCTTAATTGTAATAACCTGAACAATAATTCTCTGAAAAGCTCATGTTTTTAAGTTTTTTTTTTCTCTTGTTGATAAAGATTGTTATATTTTTTGCAATTTTTTTAATTCTTAATTGATAGCTTTTAAAATTTTCAACAAACCAATTTAATTGAAAAAAGTGGGAAAATATTTTCCGAACTTGAGCAAATATTTAATTGATTCAATTAATTTTTAATTGACAGCTTTTAAAACTTTCAACAAACCCATTTATTTTGTAAAATGTAATAAAAAAAATCCGCTAAAATTAAAACGGTTCACATGCTAAGTTGATAAGTAGATCCTTCCAATATATATATTTTTTTTAATCCAAAAATATTTTAATATTATATTATATATATATATAAATTATTTATTCGTAATTGGAGCTATGAATATAATGCTAAATGGTAGCCATCATTTTATTTGCAATCTATTTTATATATAAAAATAATAAGCAAATCTTATGATTATTTAAAACTAACTTAAGATATTGAGATCCAATGAGCTCAATATAAAAAAAGAATAACAAAGTAGTATTGCTGATATATACAGGTTTATACATATTTACATTTTTCTATTTCCTAAAGGGCAGGTCAAGTACACGAAACCTTTTCAGTCTACGTATTTCATCGCTATCATCCAATAAATTTATAGCCAATATATTTGAATGATTGCTTAGCCTGTTGAGGTATCGTTCACTGAATTTGATGATCTCTTCTTTGACTTTCGAAATTCTAAGATCGTTGTGAATGTTATCGTTTCTTACAAACCAAGGCGCATTTGTTATTAGTCTTAATGTTTTGATTGGTATATTTGTAAGATTTCAATATTCGAGTTGCTGGTAGTGCCCCAAGCTGAACACCATATGTCCAAATAGGTTTAAGAATATTCTTATACAACATAACCTTGTTTTCTAAGCTTAGTTCCGATTTTGATCTAAGTAGCCAATACATTTTTCTGGTTTTGATGTTTAAATGATTACGTTTTTTTAATTATGTGTTCCTTCAATGTTAGCCTTCTATCTAAATAGAGCCCTAAGTACTTAACACAGTTACTTTTTGGAATAGATGTGTAGTTCAAGTAAAGTTACGGGCAATCATGCCTTCTTAACGAAAAAGCCCTAAGTACTTAACACAGTTACTTTTTGGAATAGATGTGTAGTTCAAGTAAAGTTACGGGCAATCATGCCTTCTTAACGAAAAAGCCCTAAGTACTTAACACAGTTACTTTTTGGAATATATGTGTAGTTCAAGTAAAGTTACGGGCAATCATGCCTTCTTAACGAAAAAGTAACATGTACTGACTTCTCTGTATTTACCTTGATGTTTCATTTTTGTAACCAATTTTGAATTTTATATAATTGATTTTGAACCAATTCAGAAGCTTTAATTCGTGACTCATGAGAAACAAGTAAAGCTGTGTCGTCTGCGTAAGTTGCAACAGTAAGACCGTCCATAATAGGCATATCTGATGTGAAAATTGTATATAGAACTGGACCCAGAACACTGCCTTATGGGATGCAAGATTTTATTTCAATAAAATCAGAGTTTTTTTAACCTAGTGTAGTTAAGGTGTACCATATTATAAAACTAAATATTTTTTTCTGAGTTGTCAGGGTTAAATATAATCAAATATAATATGCTTATGCAAATATGTCCTTTTAAAATCGGTAAAATTTTCAAAGTCTGGTAGCAACACCAAATTTTTTTTTCCAAATTTAGATAATATTAGAGAACTTTTTTTTCATAAATCTTAATCTAACCCTATACCCTAATTCATATGATATGTTCATTTGAGATAACTAATTTCAATAGATATTTTCAATGACTTCACTTTTCCAAAAATTAAAATTTTTTTTATTGTTTTAAAATGGACAATACATTGTTTTGCTTAATTCCCCAGCAAAAAACAACATTGATTTGGTAAGCAGTAACTGCATATGTATGCTTCCCAAAGGCATTTGATTTCTTCCCTGAATGCATTATTTTGAAGCAGTGAAAAATGCTTACAAAGAAGCAATAAAGAATGCCTACAATGAAGCATTTATGGTTGCAATACACGAAAAAAGCGCTTTTTATTTCATACGATGGCATGCATTTACTTATTCTTAGAGCAAATGATGGAAGCGCTTTTCACCTGCAGAAAGAGACATTATTTTGGAAGCGATCGGCAATTAAATAATGCCTTTAAAAATTGTTTCTGGTAAGCGCTATTTTTTGCTTGGTCCATACATTAATTTAATTGTACCATCTCAATTGTATATTGCCCGTCTAAGAACGTGGCGTATGACATATTGTAAGATACAATTAAATATGCCGTTTTACAAAAAATTAGTGTCAAGAACAATTGTATTTTACTATACATTATGTCATACTTAACTACATTTAATTTTATGAAAATGGAGCACAAGATTATATAATATTGTTTTTACTCGGAATAAAAAATTTTTAATTTTTCCAAATTAAAAGTATTTAATATGATTTCCTGCAAATAAGTATCCGTAATCCCAATAAAATGTCATTAAACGGGCAAATGTTTGAGTTGTGTATTGTATGTGTGTTGTATTTTTATATTTTTCGGTGGTTTAATATATATTTAGAAATGTGATAAATGCAATGAGATCTATAAATTTATGTAGCTTTTATCTAGTTTTATAACTGGTTCCAGAACCGGTTCTAAAGCAACCTGTTCTTGTTTGGAGGTAAAGAACCTATTGCAATTAGGACAAACTCCATATAAAAAGAACCGGTTGCAGAACAGAAATTAGAACCTGTTATAATAAAGTAAAAGTTGTTCTGCAACCAGCTATTTGGAACTTACTATTTTACTGGGCTGTAATGGAAACAAATTATCTACAATATTCCGTTATTGCGGTTAAATTTAAATTAAATTTTAAATTATTAAAACTACAAAAATCTGTAAATGGTAGTAAATTATTTTGAACCATTGTATAAAAAAAGTTGAAAAAAATATTATTTGAAAAAATAAATGCATGTTCGTTTATGTTTAACACAACAGGCAAATTATTTCTACAAACAGTAAGCAACATAATATTCTGAGTGTACCGCTAAAAATTTCATGAAAAACAAAAAGAAAACAGCGCCAATTCTTTAATGAATAACCCAAAATCTTAGACATCGCTATTCAAAAGACTTTTATTGATATCCGATATGTTTATATTTTCTTTGGATCAAATAAGAAATAACACTGAAAAACAAAAATGGGGTTAGATTATATCCCCTTATTCAACCCCTAAAAGTGAGATTTGGCAGCTAAAAAAATTTATCAGCATTGTGCTTTGGTCTTTTATACAGTATTTTTCATTGCATTGCGAAAATTAAAAGAGCTTCTCCTATCAAATTATGATTTGTGCGCTTACATATTTTTGGCAGCTAGGGCTTCGAAAATTAATATCTTAGGAACTTATTTTTGGAAATAAATGTTTTATGAAACTTAATTTTATATGCAGAAAATTAGTTTTATTTTAACAAAATCCATTGTTAAAAATAATATAATTAATAATAGGATTATTCTTTATAAACAGAGAAGGAATATATTTTGGTTTGCTATTTTTTTACATTTTGACCCATATTACTTAAAATATTTTTACTTTAAAACAGATTTCTGTTAAGATTTTTAAGTTCTAAAATTGCCTTTTGCAGATATCTATCGCTGTATCTATCGCTGTGTAATTATTTTGAGTTTTTGTAGTTTTACTAATTTTTGAATTTCTGCTATATTTGTTTGCCACCGTTTTTTCTAATTTTTGTCTTCTCTATTTATAAATCATAAAAATTGTAGATATCACTCATACTGCTTAAGTCCCCCTAAAGTATGCAACAACAAGTTTAAAAAAAGAAACACATACATGCATTTAATTTTTATTATTTCTTTTTAATAAAACTTAAATATCACTCATACGTGCCTTTATTTACGTAATTTGTTTTTCGAAAGTATGCAACACGCAATACAAATTATACGAAATATTTATATATCACTCATTCGTGTGTGTGTATGTAAGTATGTTAATTTCCTTATTTTATAATCTTTTTTAGAAAACATGTCTAAATGCTTACTAAGCATTTTTTAGTAAAACAATTATATATATTTTAGAATATGAAAACTTAAAAAAACATAGTTTTGTCTGCACCAAATAATTTTGTTAACTTTAAATTTTTACCCATAATGAAAATACAGTTCAAAATAGTCAAATTGCATAAGGCTATAAACATGAAATACGACCTAAGATCACAAAGCCCTTTAGGGTTTTGGTTAACTGATAGTCTACTCTTATATTCCGATGGTCTCGCTAGGGATGTAATTCCACGTGGCACAGTGTAATTATAAACATTAAACAGCTGACAAATACTGAGTTCACTTGTTTATGTTTTACTTTTAACTGGTTTAACGATTGCGTTATTTGTATAACAGATTATTTTAAGACATTTAATTGGTGGAAATATTTGGAAAATAAAGATGTTGTTGGACCATCAAAAAATGCAAGATATACAGTTTATTTGAAAAGGTTAAATAATGAATAGGATTATTCCAACTGATAATTTTGTATACCAATTTGTATACTTTGTAGAAAAAAAATATTTTTGTGAAAAAAATAAATTAAATAGAAATTTAACTACACTCAGAATATTATGAAGTTTACTGTTTGTAAGTTGATGAAAAAGTATTTAGTTTAGTTAAAAATAAAGAATCATGCATTTAATTTTTAAACACATATTTATTTAAACTTTTATATTCATTTGTTCAAAATAATTTACTACCAATTGTCGACTTTTTTAGCTTTATTTATTTTTTCCCTTTATTTAAAGTTTCATACAAATTTAACCACAAAAACGGATTATTGTGGTATATTTGTTTCCATTACAGTAATTTTTAGTTCAAAACTTATTTCTTGCCTGATGAAAAGAAAAAATATTAAAAAAAATTCCAATGTATCCAAAAAAAAACTAATAATTTAAAATAACTGAATTCAAAATTTATTTTTACCAATCTGCAATTGAAATTTTACCATTTATTTTTAACTTACTATTCATTTGTACTTACGGATGGGTTAGTTATGTAAACAATGTTTAAAAATAAATAAGAAGAAGCATTTGATTTAAATAAAAAGTAAGTAGACCAGATTTTAAGTGATTTATAATCTTGGTTAATTACATTTTCAGTTATTTTAAACTACAAACTATTTTGAGTGTACCCACGTTTGGGTGTTTTTTATTGTCAAGATGTTTTTTTCAACTCAAAATTTTTTTTTTTTGGTGAATGTCAAGCATTTCCCAAATTTGAATCTGGCAACCCTAGGTATAGGGCAGTCGCCTGTTAATCAGACATCAATTCCTGGCTAAACCATGTTTACACAAAAAAAAAATAATAACATATTTTATTAAAATCCGTAGTTTTTTTCAAAATTTATTTGGAGACTAATTATTTTTTTCTTCTGGTAATGGCTTGTTATTCATGCCCTTATGTGCACAGTTAACCCATTACAATTCATATTTATACTCACACAAATAAATCTGTAAAAATAGCAAAAAAAGTTACTAACAACTAGTTAAAAATTACGTTATAATATGACAAATAAATACAATTTATTATTCAAGTTTGATAAAATTTTTATTTTGTTTTAAGTATATGGAAATAATCCGTACAGACCATGAACATTAAATACTATTAAAAATATTATACAATAGAAAAACTAAGATTACTTATCTATTCAAAAGAATTTAAATTTAAAATTATATCCCTCTTTATAATATCTAAATATTTATTAAAATCAATTAGTTGAAACAACATATTAAATTCCTCGCAAATTTTACGAAATGGATCAAAGTTAGCAAAGTTTGATTTATAATATTTAATATTTAAAAATTCATAATTTCTTGAACTACGAAAAGCAATATTCATATTTATTTTACTTAGCAGATATGGCGAATTAAGACTTCCATTCATCAACTTAAGCAGGAATTACCCATTCAACATTTGCCTACGGCTTTTCAGTGTAGGTAGTTTAATAAGTGCATGGCGATATTGATATGAAGGCAGATTAACATTTGGATTCCAATTCAGGCCGCGAAGGCAAAATAATAAAAATAGTTTTTGAACGGATTCAATAGAGTTTAAATGGATAAGGTATTGATTGTCCCACATAACAGAATTGGTCTGACCAGCGTTGTAAATAATTGTTTTGTAGTATATGGATCACAAAATTCATTGCTCCAGCGTTTGATGAATCCAAGAACTCCAGTAGCTTTATTTACTGATAATGATATGTGCGATCTAAAGTCTAACTTTCTATCGAGATGAATGCCAAGACCATTATATGACTCCACTAACTCAAGACTTGAATCATTCATCACGTAGCACCCATTAATAGGAGTAGATCTGGAAAATATCATATATTTGCATTTTTTAACATTAAGGCGCATTAATTTTGTTTTGCACCAGATAGTAAAACGATTAATATCTTTCTGTAGAAGTATTTGATTACTACAATTGTTTAATGCAAGATAAATTTTCAAATCATCTGCATACATTAAAGTATTAGAATGCGTAATAACTGAAGAAAGATCATTTATAAATAATGTGAATAACAGAGGTCCAAGGTGACTGAATTGTGGGACTCCAGATTTACTAAAAATAAAAATTATGTTTTTTCGACCTTTAATTGTGCAATGAAAATGAAAACTATTCAAGTTCGAGGCCATACTCTATATTTCTTTATTAGGATATTGTCCCAACAAATAATCTGTTTTGTTTTCAAATTTATTATTTGACCTCTTTCAGGAATGTGATGACAGATCTATTTCGGGAACTTTCTAGTTTCCCATCATCAGAACACGTTTTGAAAGAAGTGACAATCTCATGCAAAACATCAAACATTCATAGAGCCTAGTTTTCCCACTAAATGGGAACTAATATATGAGCTCTAAGTTAAAGATTATCACCATTGATCAAAAATAAATTGAAAACTTGTTCGTTATATACAATACACGCTTTTTGTTTTTATTCTCCTTTTTATTTGCACACTTGTTTTGTGAGAAATAAACAAGTTAAGTTAAGTTGGATTACTAATGGCTTCACTAATGTTTCTACAAACTTTTTTCTATGAGTGAAAGTAAGGCTGTCAGTAATGCATAACTCATTACTGTTGGAATATTTCATAAAAAATTTTGGAATTATAATATAAATTAAATTAAAAATAAATAAATTAAAATAAAGTTTATTTTACTACAAAAATAGAAAAAAATTAGTAAAATTTATTGCAAAAATTACACTCTCATATAAATTCGAATTTTTCCTCCAACCGAATTGATTCGGTTGCTGGAACCTCGTAAGTTCTATTAATTCAACCGAATGCAATTGTCACAACCCCACATTTGGGAACTACAGCCGAATTCAGTTGGGACAACCTAATTTAACAGGTTGCAGCAACCAAATCAATTCGGTTGGATGAGACTCTGCTGAGACAATCGAATTTGTTATGTGAGTGTATAAAAATTAGTTAAACACATAAATGGTAACCGTTTTGATGGAGGTATTGGTAAGGGTAACGCTATTTGCTTTTATTTCCGTAACGGTATTTTAGCAACAACGATATTTCAGTTATTTGGGTAACGGTTTTTAGACGCTAACGGTATTTTACTAAGTTCGGTAACGGCATCGGTATTTTAGTTATTTCGGTAAGAGGTATTTTAAGGATATTGATATTTTAGTTATATCAGCAACGGTAATTTAGGGATAACGGTAATTTAATTAGTAATTTAACTTAATTTAACGCATAACGATAGCCAGATGAAAGGTTTTGAATCTATAACTGTATTTTAACGGTATTGTCTGCTATCCCTGATCAAAAATGTCATTGCAGAAAAAACTGTTAAAATTAACACATGTTGTTTGCTAAATATTAGTAAGTTAAGAATAGCAAAAATAAATCTGTTAAATTTACAAGTATTATGTTATGTTTGAGCTAAATTTTAGTTAATTTAAAGTAACAAATTAATCTGCAAAAATAAGCACAAAAAGTTGCTAAATATTTGTAGACAAAAAAAATTATTAAAAAATTTAAAAAATTTAAAATTTTGAAAGTTTTTTATTAGATTTTTTTAATGCGAATAAAAATCTGCCTTCTGATATCAGCAATCTACAATTTTTTCCCAAAAGTTTTGTGTTGATTTTAGCAAAATATACTGTTATTTATATTATAATAAATTTAAGGTATATCTATCACAAATTTTGTTGATATTTCAGATTTTGTTTGCTGTCTTAAGTCTCCAAATATTTGGTTAATTAAATAGAGTTAATTAGTATTTTAAGTTAAGAATATAAATAAATTTTGTTAATAAAAGTTAGCAGTTTTATTTTTGCTATTCTTATTTTATTAATATTTAGCAAAAAAAAAGCTGCAAATGTTAGCAGATTTTTCTGCAACGTCATTATTAACTAATTTTTATTAGCTTTTTCTGCTATTTTTATAGTGTAGACTCATTATTTGGTAAGTTGTGTTTCTGCTGGGATGTTTTAAAGATTTGTAAACAAACAAATAACTACAAGGTAACCACTTAATTTGCAACTCCTAGGTAACCACTTCACTGTGAGTAACTATTTATTCCCTATATAAAAGTAACCACTTATACTTTCACTATGAGCAACCAATCAGGTAATTCATTATTCTCACTTTTTTTTGTATGCGAGGGGGTAATAGCCGACCATTAATTTCAGGACATCGAGAAGAAACGTAATTAAGTTAGTAAACAGCATCGTGAATTCCTTTGTGCGTTACTTACACGCTTATTTATTTAGTAATGTCTCTTTTTGCTGGGAAAGTGTCGAATGCTGGCTCCTTTACCCTTTTGTAAATTTATATGTGAATTTTAATTACTACGTTTGAACTTGCTCTTAAATTACTTTCGTTAACTTAAGTCTGATTTTTACTTTTTGAATATGTTTAATTTTAAACAATAAAGAATCTGTATCTTTAAAAACGTCATGTTAAAAACTTTTCTATTTGTCTACATCGTCAATATTTGTATTTTGAAAGGCTGTTAGTGAATAAAGACTGAGATCAAAATAACAATAACACGAATAAGTCGTAGTAACTTTTTAACCCATTCATCAACTTTAACAAAGGTGGTCACATATGGAAAACAAATTATGCAAATTTATATTTAATTGAATAATTTATGAAGTTTTAGTTTAACATACAGTGTATGGGCCTTATATAAAATAATTTAATTATGAACACCCCGTGATGTATTATGGAGTCATCTTCTAACTCGTTTTGTTTTAAATTTTAATATTAATTGTATACGTTATCTGATCCAAACTGAATGGTCCACAACAATAAATCATATTTAAAAAGTCGTGAATGGTTTATACAAAGTATGCATTGATATTTCCAATAACATTTTGATGCAAACATTTTTACCTCAAGCCTGGGAGGAGTCTGTAGGAGAGTACCTTTATTCAAAATGATATAGCAGTATGCAAATTTTAATAAATTTTTCAAAAAGCAGTTTGTTCCTAGTTTTCGTCGTCGAACGATTTCGAAATGTCAAATTTTGCAATTCATTTTTAGGCTTTTCCAAAAACTACAAAGAACTCAATTTTTAAGCCATTTTTATCTGAGTACACTAAATATTTTATTATAATAGTCAGTACCTCCACGCCTCAGGTAAGTGATGGGCTCTTATTACCAGTATCTAAATTATAAACAGTAGAGTGTTGTCCAACAGCATATAATTAGGCGTCAAAATTAGTTTTGTTCGACGAAGTCGTTTTTGTAAGTAGTTTTACATATTTTCTTCATAAAAAAACGCACAAAATTGGTACACTCGCTTATCTGCTTAATTAAAAAAAAAAAAAATAACAACAAAATAATTAATTATTCGTACACACAAAAAATTATTTCCATGCAATTATGAGCCTATTTCATAGGATAAAGCCCCTAAGTCCGGCCAAATGCCGGCCACTCAAAAAACTTTACTCAGCGAAGCCACTAAACTGCATATCACATAGAAGAAAACCCCTAAGTGCGGGTGATGGCCGGTCACGCAGAAAAACTTCACTAAGCGAGGTCATGAAACTGCATATCATAAGGAGAAAACCCCTAAGCCCGGTTCAAGGTCAGTCACGCATAAAATCTTTACTCAGCCACTAAACTGCCTATCACATAGGAGAAAACTGCCCATCACATAGGAAAAAACACCGGCAGAAGGCCGGTCATGCAGAAAAACTTTCCTCAGCGAAGCCGGGCTTTGGACGGACTGTACGAGAAAACCCTTAAGCCAATAAATTTGGTAATGTCACTTCTACGCGGTTATCCCTAACTAATGCTAACAATAGCTACTAAAAAGTCATATATTCATGTACGATTCATTATATGTACAGTAAATTTAAAAACACACTAAAAAAAACTTCCTTCCCATTTTTGTAATTAAAATATACTTCAAATAGCTCTAGAGGGCGAAATCCTGAGAAAATTCCCTCTCATTTGAGTACACACACTTATATATTTCTACGCATATTGGTTTTGGGCCCTGGCTGGCCAAATTCCAGAGGGCTCCATATTTATTATTTATGTTTTTTTTATTGAAAGCCCCATTAAAAAATAAGTAGTTGACAAATAGACATTATATCTGTAATTAAATAAATAGTCGCGGGTAACCGTGACTGCTTATAAAAATTACTTCGTCAAAAAAAAAAAATAACTAGAGATGACGCCAAATTATAATCTTTTTAGATATTTATTTTCATTATGTAACCACTTATGTGATAATGAAAGTTATTGTTGGGTTGTTTTCAAAGTCTGATAGAAAATTTAAAAAAAAACTGTGTATTATTTAGGATCCAATATAACCTTTATCGTAAGTTGATTTTTGGTACACTATTTTTGACACGTTTTTCAAAGCTAACTTGATTATAAAAAAATATTACTTTTTACATAAAAGAAAACTTAAAAGTGAAAAACCATGTTATACTAAATTCGAGCTCAGTCTTTATTTATATATATTCGCTTTTCGTTTGCAGACCAGTTGAAAAGTTTTTAATTTGGTGTTTTTTTAAGAAATGTTTTTATTTATCTGCATATATTTTTAAATTATGTTCCGTTTTGTATGAATGATATGATATAAGCGTGACTAAATTGCAAAAAACTTTTAGGAAGAAAAAAAAAACAAGAAATGACAGATTTAAAACTGTTTCTCAAATGAAATATTAACCTTCTTATGGTATATATTTTTAAAACATTATAGGTTCAAACAAAGATATGTACACTCAAAATAGTATGTAGTTTAAATTAATTGAAAATGTAATTTAACATAAATGATAAATCACTTAAAATCCGGCATATTTATTTTTCATTTAGGTCATATGTTTTAAGTTATTTATTTTTAAATATCGTTTAAATAACTGACAAATCCGAGAGAACTAAGTGGAAAATAAACGTTCAAATTTTAACTGCAGATCAGTTAAAATAACAGTTATATATATAGTTGTTTGAAATTATTTCAGCTTTTGTTTTTTTTTTTACAAAATGTATACACAAACAACAAAGCATTTTAATAAACAAACAGACACGAATTTTTTTGGAAAATTTTGTTTTTTTTTTTTTTAATTAATTTATAAATACCGTAACTGAAACAAATTAACTACAATATTCCGTTTTGTGTTTAAGTTTTTTATGCAACTTTAAATAAATGAATATAATTAATGAAACGAAAAAAAATTAGTAGATGGTAGTTAATTATTTTGAACAAATGTATTAGAAAGTTGAAATAAATATTTATTTGAAAAATAAATGCAAGTTACTTTATTTGTAACTCAACTGAAAACTTTTTTTTAAACTACAAACAGTAAACTAGAGGGTGATTTTTTAACAACTTCCTTTTTGGCAACACTGTTTTTGGCAGCTAAGCTGTTTTCGTATAACATGCTACTGTTAAACATGTTCAGTTTGGTCTATAATTTAATCATGAATCGACTTAGAAACGAACAACGCTTGCAGATTATTGAATTTTAATATCAAAATTCATGCTCGGTTAAGAAAGTGCAAATTGTGTTCAGCGACGAAGCTCATTTCTGGTTGAATTGACAAGTGAACAAGAACTGCCAATGCATTCCGAAAAATGCACTGTTTGGTATTTATTATGGGCCATGGGCATCATTGAACCGTAATTTTTCAAAGACGACGAAGGCAGGAAAGTTACTGTGAATGGCGAGTGCTACCGTGCGATGATTACAAATTTTTTTTTTAAAAAAATGAAAGAGGTGGACTTCGGTGACATGTGTTTTCAACAAGACGGTGCCACATGCCACACAGCACGAGAAACAATGTCCCAATTGAGAGGCGAGTTCGGTGAACAGTTTATTTCACGTTTGGGGGCCGACCAATTGAAAGCCTAGATCGTGCTATTTAATACTTTTAGACTATTTTTTTGTGGGGCTATGTTAAGGCTCATGTCTATAGTGACAAGTCCGCAACGGTTGACGCACTGGAAGCCAATATTGAAGAATTTATTCGTGATACCGGCCGATTGTTGCCAAACCATTTTAATCGTAGCCGCGGTCAACATTTACATGAAATCATTTTTAAACATTGAATTATATAGATCGTTCTATAGACTCAAATAAAGATTTCATACATTTCTCTAAATTGTATGTGTTTTTTTTTAAATCAAATCCGAAAGCTCTTGAAAAATCACCCTTTACATAATGTGCTGAGTGTATCTCAAGTTATATCCTCGTAGTTGATGGACAATTGTTTTGTCAAATATAAGGCATAAGAAATGAATAAACTCAAAGGAATAAACCTGTAAAAATATCAAAAAAAACTGAAATAATTAATAAGAAATGGCGTAGCAAAAACACTGCTAAAGTTAGTTAATTTTTATTGCTAAATTTTAGTAAAATAAGAACGGTAAAAACAAAACTTCAAAATTCACAAAATTTTATTTATATTGGAAATTAATTTTAGTAAATCGGATATAAATTTAATTTGCTAAAATCAACAAAAACTTGAGCTAAATATTTGTAAACCAAAAACAACAAACAAAAATTTGATTATCGACAAAATTTTTGTTATATTTACTTTGCAGTAAGTTGAATGTAAAACTAGTAAATTTGGCGAAAACCGACAGCAACTGCTGATTTCAGAAGGGAAGATTTTCTTCAAATAAAAAATTTTTAATTTAAAAATTTCGCATTTTCGTTATTTTTTTTTGCTTAATAATACTTAGCTAATTTTTTGGTGATTTTAGCAGACTAATATGTTAATATGAATTAACTGAAGTTTTAATTAAAAACAATTACATTTTTGTAGACTCAACAGATTTATGTTTACCATTTGTATATTACTAATATTTAGCGACAAACAACTGCATATATTAGCAGTTTTTTCTGCAACGTAATTTTGAACTAATTTTTGGTTGTTTAAGCAAAAAATGTTAATTGTATATACTTGTATGCAGTGGCGTACCCAGGGGGGGGGCCTGGGGGCCAAAGCCCCCCCCGAAATATTTTCGATTTTATATTTTATTTTTGTTTTGGTTAGTATGTAATAAATGAATTTATAATAATGTTTTGAGACTATAATTTTTCAAACTAATGATATATTAACTGAAATTGATCTATGGAAACACTACCATAAAGACCATCAAATCCGCTAGATGCTATTCAAGATTGCAACAAGGAACTTTTTCCAAACGTTTACATGTTTTTACATTTACTGATAGTAATTCCTGTTACAACTGCATCCGCGGAGAGAAGTTTTTCCACCCTAAAAAGAGTGAAAACATATTTAAGGAATTCTATGGGTGAAGCTAGACTTGGTGCTCTAGCATCAGTGTATCGAGAAAAGCAGGGACCGAAAATAATAGTTATTTCCAAATTTTTAAACAAAAAAAAGCAATTAAAAGTAAATGTCGGAAAACTGTTTCAAGCATACCATTTTGATCCTTATGAACTAGTCTATAATAAAATGCATTGCTTTTTAAAATTTTGATTTTTATTTTTTTTAGCAAAAATAAAAGTTTTTTTTTGATTTTTATTTTTTTGAGCAAAACTAAAAAATATTTTTTGATTTTTATTTTTTCGAACAAAAATAAAATTTATTTTTTGATTTTTATTTTTTCGAGCAAAAATAAAAGTTATTTTTGATTTTTATTTTTTCGGGCAAAAATAAAAGTTATATTTTGATTTTTATTTTTTCGAGCAAAAATAAAAGTTATTTTTTGATTTTTATTTTTTCGGGCAAAAATAAAAGTTATTTTTTGATTTTTATTTTTTCGAGCAAAAATAAAAGTTATTTTTTGGTTTTTATTTTTTCGGGCAAAATTAAAAGTTATTTTTTGATTTTTATTTTTTCGGGCAAAATTTATTATTTGATTTTTATGTTTTCGAGCAAAAATAAACGTTATTTTTGATATTTATTTCAATTTCTTGAGTTGAAATTCCATAAGTTATAAATTTTTATTTTTATAACGAATAAATAACAAATAACGCAGTTATATTATATATATATATAATATATAAATATATACATATAATATATAAATTTTATGGTTGCCTTTTGTAATATTTTCGAGTTTTATAATCAGTAAAACTTATTTTTAATATGACGATTTTTTGAAGAATTCTTGTTTTAAAAATGACGAATTTAATTTCCAAAAATTGGCGCACTGCTTGTACAAATAGAGATGTTTGTCTTGTAGTTAGATACTTAAAAAATGTATAATAATATATATTAATACAGTTATCACAAAAAATAACATTTCAAAATATTTGCTGTATATCTATCATCACTGAAAAATCATAATTACAAAGCTAATAACTTTTATTTTTGGTAAAAAAAAAATTAAAACCAAAAAATGACTTTTATACAAGGTGGCGCAAAAATAACCTTCCGATGTTTTTTGGCTGTAATTTAAAAAAAAATTAAAAACTTTGATTCTTCTTGTGGATTATTTTTATTTAGTATTTTAATTCTTTTTACATCAAGTCGAGAATATGATGTCATGTAAATGGCCGCCGCCACAGTTGATTGTCATTTGAGCCCTTTTTATGGCATTTTCCATCACTTTGGCCAAAACTTCCGGCGATAGGTCCTCACATTCTTGACGGATATTGTCTTTAAGAGCTGCAAGAGTCTGAGGCTTGTTGACATAAACCCGCGACTTCAAAAAGCCCCACAAAAAGAAGTCTGGAGCGGTCAAATCAGGCGATCTTGCTGACCAGTGCAAATCGCCAAAACGGGAGATTAGGCGCCCGGGAAATGCATCCTTCAGCATATCGGTTGTGGCACGTGCAGTGTGTGCCGTTGCACCGTCCTGTTGGAACCACATGTTTTCCAATCCCAATTCATCAAGTTGCGGCAAAAAGAACTCGTTGATCATTGCTCTGTAGCGCTCACCATTCACAGTAACCGTTTGGCCCGCGACGTCTTCGAAGAAAAAAGGTCGATGACTCCTCCAGCGAAAACAGCACACCATACAGTGACTTTGAGCGGGTTACACGCGGATTTTCAGTGCCCCAGAAGCGTAAATTTTGCTTATTTACGTACCCGCTAAGATGGAAATGGGAATGGAAATTGTGCCAAAGTCACCGACCGATTATTGGTCAAATAAATAGTCACCAATATTCCGCGTTCTGGAGCAGTGTAGCGTAACATTGTTTATTAACGTGTATTTCGCATATGTTTACTACACAAATGTCAAAACAGAACTTACATTAGGGGCCAATCGCAAAATTTATAGCATTTTCTGATAGGAGGATTACTTTTGCGCCACCTTGTACTTGCTCGAAAAAATAAAAATAAAAAACCTCTTATTTTTTCTCGAAAAATTAAAAATCAAAAAATAACTTTTATTTTTGCTCGAAAAAATAAAAACCAAAAAATAACTTTTATTTTTGCTCGAAAAAATAAAAATCAAAAAATAACTTTTATCATCTGGCTTTTATGAAAAAAGGAATAATGTTTACGGTCCCTGGAGAAAAGGTTGAACCTGACATTGACATTGACACTTTTATGAAAAAAAATCTTTGAATTAAATTTTAAGAGCTTTGTTAATAGTATACAAGGATCTTAATTAATATGATAGCTCACTTTAAAAATCAAAATAAAATTATTTAATTGATACATAAATTTGTTAAATATTTAAAAAAAAAAAACTTGTTTGTAGATATAAAAAAACTAAAAAAACAAAGACATGTCAAAACATTTTTGCTTCAAAATTGCTATCATAACTGGCTATAACGTCAATGGTAACTTTCCCATCCAAAACTTATATAACAGATACAAAATATTAGTGTCCGACCGAACTCATTTTTTTCGGCCGAAGCCGAACTTTGGCTATAATATCAATGTTCGGCCGAAGCCGAAGATGAACTTTTTAATTTAATAGAAAAAAAATATAAATTATTTTTTTATATCAATAAATTTAAACCAAAATTATATGCTTTTCAAACAAAAAAAATTTAAAAAAACAAAAATTGGGCCCCCCCGAAACAAAATCCTGGGTACGCCGCTGCTTGTATGTACTCGTATGTTCCACATTAAATGGCATGTTTTTGCAATTTGACTTACAAAAGTAGATTCATACTAAATCGAGATACAATCAAAGTAATAAGCTTGATAAAAAATAAAAAAATTTAAAATATTTCAAAAACTTTTAATGCGATATTCAGTCTTAGGAAGCCTAAATATATAATAAGAAAAATGTTTGCATCTTTGTTGCATAAAATTTGTTTAAATTTGTTTACTAGTGTAATTACTTATTTACAGCTACAGAGAAACGATTCGTTTCTTTTGCTCTATTTCGCTTAGTTTCCGAGATATAGATCACTTTCTGATCTTAAAAGAAAAATATAAGTAACGCCATCTAAAAGTAAGACTGGTAGCGGAGATTCATAAAAGTAATAGTTTAAACACAATTGTTTATAGGGCCAGGCCTTATACGTATTATCATAAAAATGCTGTCGAATTTTTAAATTCAAAGTTAAAAAATCAATTAATTTACTCATATATGTTAGAGGGTTAAACATTTCAATTTGACAACATTTTATATTTCTTTAATTAAAAACAAAGCATAAATTTTTAAATTAGAAAAAATAAAATCCATAGAAAATGCTCACAGAATATAAAAAAAGAAAGAAATAAAAACTTGGTTATACTGAGTATGCAAAAAAAAAAATACTTTTTTATAAAATGTTTACCGAATATAATTTAAAAACAACTGCAAAGTTGCTGTCAATGTACATCATATTTTTAATTGAAATTACTCCTCCCAGCAAAACTTTTTCAAATAAGTACGAACTTAAATGTTTTTAAATCATACATTATTTTAACCCAGGGACTTCAGTTAAGGGATTACTTACATTCATTTTAAAAATAAGTATTTATAAAGTAATGGTCAAAACATGTGGAACTGAGATCGCATTTGTTGTTTTTCATTGATTTATTTTATTCAAATCATACTTAGTTATTACCAGTAACGTTTTACTGATTACTGAAAAAAATTGCAGTACCAGTAACGTTTTACTGATTACTCAAATAAAATTGCAGTAACTAGTAAATTTTTACTGATTACTGAAAAAAATGTAGTAATTAGTAAAATGCTAACAAAACAAATTTATTAAATTGCATCACAATTTTTTTTTAATTATAGCGTACCATTACTTTTTTGTTAAAAAGTGAAAAATCTGGCCTTGGGTTTTCAAATTTCAATCATATTTTTCTATTCAGAGTCTTTATGAACCCACTTAAAAATTAACGTTTTCAGTTTTTAAAATATGAAAAAAAATTGGCCGACATACTATTTTTATTGATATTAGATATTATTAGCTTTTCTCAACAGAGGCATTTCAAAATTTACATCGCAGAGTTTTTGTCTTCTGGAAAGATTCACAATCCCAGCGAATGAAAACAATCGTTCTACAGGTGCATATGAGGGTAATGCAGTATTGTAAAGGGTGTCCCAAGAAGAGCGCAATTTTTAAATTTTAAATAAAACACAGATATTTAAAAAAAAAATCGTGAAACTTTATTATATCGTAAAGTAGACAGAATGAGGTTATGTATGGAACAATATATCGTGCAGATGGCCGCCGCGGCTTTGCTGGCATGCACGCGATCTTTTAATGAAATTTTCAATGACCGTTTTGCATGAATGCTGCGGTATTTCATTAATGCAGCGTCCAATTTCCTCTTTTAAGGCTTGAGTCGTCGTCGGCTTATTCGCGTAAACCATCGACTTCAAAAAACCCCAAAGAAAAAAATCTAATGGTGTTAAATCGCACGATCTAGGCGGCCAATTCTGATCTCCAAAACGCGAAATAACACGACCGGGAAATGACTGATGCAGCAATTGAATTGTTTCTCTGGCTGTATGACATGTGGCGCCGTCTTGTTGGAACCACATGCCCTCCACATTCATTTCTTCAATTCTAGGCAAGAAAAAACTGGTTATCATTTCACGATACCGAACACTATTGACTGTTTGCGCTTGACCTGCCTCATTTTCATAAAAAAAAGGTCCAATGATTCCTCCAGCCCAAAAACCACACCACACAGTGACACGTTGAGGATGCATTTGCTTCTCGTGAATCACTCGAGGATTTTCCTCACCCCAAATGCGACAATTCTGCCTATTGACGAAGCCATCAAGATGAAAATGGGCCTCGTCACTGAAGATGATTTTATCGGCAAAATCAGCATTTTCATGTTGTCTCTCCAATACCCAATTACTGCATTCCATCCATAATCCATTCGTGTAGCGCTCCATTTTTACTAACCTCGTACCTTCTACTAGCAAACAATAACAATTGTTCAAATGTCAAACAATGACACTTCGCATGTTGCCAGATTTAAAAATTGCGTTCTTCTTGGGACACCCTTTATTTGAGAAATACGTTTTCAATGGCAATGTGATTATTTAGGCAATTCTTTGTTGTGTCTTGTTCGACCAGGTATAAAATTGTTTCCTGGAGATAATTTACCGAGTCACTGGAATCACACTATACGCTAACATCTCTTTAAGAAAAGTAGATACAACACATATATTAACACAAATATTTAACGTAAAATTAAGGGTAACAAATTTAACATTAATTTCTTCCCCGAAGTCTAGAAATGAATTTTGGGTTGTTGCAGTTATGGCACGAGTTTCAGCTTCGGGTATTTTGACATATTTAAGTACATAAGTGTTGAACGTTGTCTTCACTTCATCTTCTGTTTGTGTTGTCGCTGTTTCTAACAGAGCTTTTAAAAATCTTAATTTTATTTGAGGAACAGATATAGCAGCAATAATAGCATCCCAGGCTTCATTAGGAAATATTTCTCAAATCTTTGAATAAAGATTTTTGCATTTTGTCGCTTACTTCAGGTAAATTCTTAAAGTTCGCACGCTTCAAACGACAAAGTTTTGTTCTTAAAGACACTATAGAAGAAACAAAGTAGCCAAAATACATAGTCTTTTCGCCCTGAAGAAAATCGATCGGTTCTTCTATAGGCTCCATAAGCTTTATGTATTTCAGGCATTCTGTTGTGCTTCCCAAAATGCCTTCTTTGAAACAGTGAATAATGCGTACAATGAAGCAATAAAAAATGCATACCATGAAGCATTAATGTTGTCAACATACAAAATGCCTAAGAAGGCATGCATTTATTGCTTCTAAGAGCACATGAAAGAAGCACTTTTCACCTGCTTAAAAGAGACATAACCAGTGGAACATCGTGCACAAAAATCATGCACACAGAGAAAAATGTAGCTATTTGCCGACTGAAATTCGGTAATTATGATACAAATTCTGTTATTACGAATTTCATACGTTTGGAACACCTTAGCATTAGTTTTCACAACAAAGTTCGGTTAATTCAACTAAATTTTATTTGCTACACACAAAATATTCAGAAATCTAATGTAAATATCGTTTTACTAACTGATTGTTATAAGTTGTTACAATTAACATACACTTTTCAATTCGGTTGGCACTTTATTTCTCTGTGTGTGCCTTCTGGATTTGCATTGGAAGCGCTTCGTAATTAAATAATTCCTTCCGAAAGCGCTTTTTGCTGGGATATTGGCTATAAAGAATAGCAAAACCAAAACTTAATACAAAATTGAAAGAAAACCACACATAAAAAACCACACCTTACTTAAGCCATACCCGTTATCTATCATTTTTATTAACCACAGACAGAATACTCCGTAATCTTAAGGGCACTGTGTTGCCAGAGATATCTGCCTAAAGGACCTACTGGAAAAGCTACAGGATATTGTAACATTTTCTTTTTTGGGCACGGAAAAGATCAGAAAAGATCATCTAGTGAGTTAAAGTACCATTTCCAGAAATTTTCATCAGATTCAGTGAAGAAAAGTGCCTAGTGAACGTAAAAACTTAAAAAATTGTTTTACCAATTTGTGAAAATTTGAGTGAAAAACTAGTTAAAAGTGTATGAAGATTGAATTTTAAGTTGAAATATAGGCAAAAACTCTACTCGAGATTCGTATGGACGAGATTTTATAAAGATTAAACAAAATTTTATTAAAAGAAGTTAAAAATACCTTAAAATAATTGTCAAAAGTGCCAATAGTGTTAATAAATCTAACATATGAACTAATTTTGTGCCCAAAATTGGTTATAATTGGTTATTAAAATTCGTTAATTAAATACATTATTCTAACTTGGCTAAAACCTTATTCCATAAAAATGCTAAATCAAAAATTTGCATATAATTAAAATCAAAATTTGGTAGCATAAAATCAAAAATTGGCTTAAAAAATTCTAAATTGACTAAAACAAAATCTAACATGGCTACTATAAAATAGAAAAATTACAACAAACGAACAAATTAAAAATTCTAAAATTTAGAAATATAGTCTAATTCAAATTTTAAATAACATTAGTTTTATGTTTCATTAGTTTTTCTTTGTGTTAAAAATCAAATGAGAATCTGAAGAACACAATTTTTAAGTTTTATTACAATTTTTTAAGTTTTACATTTATTTTTTATACTTATACCAAGTGAGATTTTTTTTATTTATTAATTTTGCTGTTTTTAATCATTTTCCTCAGTCATCAGGTAGTGTGTATAGAGATCGAAAAAAAAGAGTTGACCTGAAATGTTAAAAGAATAAAAGAAATTTAAATTTGTGCTAAATTTAAAATTTTTTTAAAAAAAGAACAAGCACTAGAAAAATTATACTCGAGTAATGTCAAGTACCATAAGTTAAAAATAGAGTAAATTCAAGATCAAAACAAAAAGTTAAAAATAGTTCAAGAATTACCATATCTGTTTCGTGATATCGATTTTTTTTGATAATATTTTTGATAACGGTTAAAAAAATAATATTAATAAACAAATACGAATAAAAACGTTAAAAAAAACATTTACCGTCGCAATTCTACAAACATCGAAATAACATAAACTTCATCATCACCTAACAGGCATGAAAGATCTTTCATCGTAGGCTGCTGGAGTATGTTAGTCTTTTTAACATTTTGATAATTATTTCTGTTCTTTAAAATATATAAAAGCTTTTAATCGCCATATTTCAGTCTCTCTTAACATTTGATAACAGAGCTAAAACTTAATTTTATTTTATTTTTAACATTTTAAGGCAGAGCTAAAGCTTGGCATTAACAAAGCTTACTCCACTTCCACTGTTAAGTTTATTATAACTTAGCTCGAAGATTAAGTCTATGTTAAACAATATTTAACAGAGTTAAAACATTGCTTGAACCAAGATTAAGTTAATGTTAAATTTTAATAATATAATTAAAGCTTTTGTAAAATAAATGTTAACAACAGGGTGATCAGAATTTTTATCTATTTTGCTAATGATTTATTAAAGTTTATAAAAGCAAATAAATAAATTATTTTTAAAAGAATTTAAATTAAATTTTATGCCAAAAATGGGGTAACATATAGTCTGAAAACATATAAAATCAATCACTTGATTTTTACCACCCCTTCTGATTTCAACCAAACTTGGTATATGATATGGCTATAACTTCGTTCAAATGTAGGACAGCTAAACCCAGCGGATGTTGAAATATCGTGTTTCAAAATATGAAAAATGATCGACAACTTTTAAAAAGTAGTCGTACTTAATATTCCACATCATTTTAACGGCTTAAGCTATGAGAGTCATTGATACCTCATTTTAAAGCTACTTAAATTGTGGTTTTCCTAGAGCACCAAAATTATTCACTTCTCCGCGGCAAAATGCATTGTTTTCAAAAACCGCGGATAAAAAATCTGTATATCAAAAGAAATGATTTTTCAAAATTTTTTAAAAAATATATGTTAAATATAAATTACTTCCATATGCCGTGTCCAAATCCCTGAGTTATGAATAAAAATGCAACAAAATTTAACTAAACAGCCGATAAATCAGAAACATGGAGGAATACTATTCATGGCACTACGGATTTTGAAAAAAAATGCATTTTACCGTCAAGAAGTGAATTATATTTGTAAACCAGGAAAACCAGGATTTATGTATCTTTAAAATGACGTATCTATGGCTCTTGTTGCTTCATTCAACCGTTTAAAATATAGGAGCAATTATGTCCAACTACTTTTGAAAAACTTTTATTTTTTATGTTTTTCATAAAATAATTTTTATTATGTAAATATTTTTTTCTATTAAATTAAGTAGTTTCTTAGATTTTTAATCATGACTTTGAATCCCGTAGGAGCTCCACAAATTAATTTGGCAACTTCATAGTGGAATAAATTATAATTAAAATATATTTTTTTGAAAATTTTAAAAAAATACAGTTTTTTGAAATGCAGCGGTTTAAACCACAGATTCGGAAAAAAAATTCAATTACCTTCAAAAAATCATGTTTTCGCATAGTTTTCGCGAGGTCGGTTCAATAAGTCCGTGACTTTTCGAACTTCCCTCGTGGTTATACGAAACGCAACACTGCTTCCACCAAGTACCATCTGTTAGTAAACTACTGTCAAATTTTGAGCAAGATCCGTCATTTACTATGCGTTTAACAGCTGTTGAAAACATAAAACCGCGTGGATTTTTTAAAAAATGGAAAAAAGTGAATTTCGAGTGCTCATTAAACATTATTTTTTGCGAAAAAAAAACCGTCAATCAAACCAAGGAAAAGCTTGATAAATACTATGGGGACTCTGCACCATCGATTTCAATGGTAAAAATGTGGTTTACTGACTTTCGTTCTGGTCGCACAAGCACAAATGACTAGTGTCCGACCGAGCAGTTGGGCCAGAAAATGCATTTGGTCTGTATTCGGTATTTTAAAGCATTATGGACAAATTTGGCGGATGGAGAAATGTTTATTGGGCTGATTAGATGCTATTTTGAGTGTCAAATTTGAAGAAAAGTCTGTAGTTAAGCAATGAATTCACTGTTCGGCTTCAGAAAGTTCGGCCAAATTGAAAATAGTTCGGCGGCCGAACTTTTAACTTTATAGTTAACTTCGGCTTTGCTCTTAAATTTTATACACAAAATCGAATATAAAAACACAAAATCGAATATAAAAAAACCGACAAAATATAGTTTTTTGGCCGAACTGTTCTGTCGGACACTACAAATGACGCTGAACGTTCTGATGGCCAATTGAGGTCAATACACCCGAAAATGTCGAAAGCCACTATATGGTGTTGGCCGATCGAAGGCCATTTAATATAATAGGCATTTAATATGGCAGTGTGGTTTAGATTTTAACTGATCAGTTTGGTTTAAGAAAGCTGTCTGCAAGATGGGTGCAGCGTTTGCTCTCAATTGACCATAAACGTAATCGTGGCCAATAAGGCATATATGCAATAATGGCAACAGTTTTTTTGGGATGCACGCAGGATAATCCACATCGATTACCTTCAAAAGTGAAGAACAATAAACGGCGAATATTATGCCAACTTATTGGACCGATTTAACTCGGATTTAAAAAAAATACGACCCCATATGTCCAAAAAATACCTATTTTGTGGACCTCGAAACATCCTATTTTATGGAAGGAATACAAAAATTGGAGAAACGTTGGACTAAGTGTATTGCTAACAGAAGATTATGTTGAAAAATATTTTTATTTTTTTTTTTTGCAAAGAAAACTGTGTTTCATTTAAAAAGTCACGGACTTATTGAGGATCCCTCGTATTTAAAGCATGATAACAGTGGCTTTAACATGAATCACGTAGCTTTAGCCGTTAAAAAGATATGGACGATTATGTGCGACTACTTTTGTTAAATTTTAGATTTTTTTCATATTCTAAAACTCGATATTTCCAGAAACGTCAGCGCTAACCACCTAAAACTTGTACGGTAACATATTTGTGTGACACTTTCCTTACATACCAAATTTGGTTAAAATTTATGGGGCAGAGGTAGAAAATTTGATATTTTTTGGTGGTTTTATATGGAATGATATATAATTTGCTTTTATTACATTTAATTATATTGAAAATATTTTAAACGACTTTAAACTAATCGGGTTTTAAATATGCATGAATTTGCCGCGACTTATTATATTCTATAAACATTTAATGAGTGCATAATTTAAAAGTATCAAATGTCAGTTTTTTTTATTAAGTTTTATGGTTTATTCTGCTTCGAGGTCGGGTTATCGAATCCTGGTGAGGATTATAAAAAAATTTGAGTTTATTAATTACATTTTTTATATATGTTTTTAATAAAAAAAATTGTCCGCGGATGTATTTTTAATTAATATTTAATGAAATTATTATTTTTACTTGAATTTTTTTCTACTGGTAACACCACTCAAGAATCAGTAGAAAAAACCCAAAATGCCATTAATCAAATAACAGCATGGACAATAAAGTGTCGAATAAAAGTGAACAAAACAAAATCAATGTACGTAGACTTTTCAAACAAGAAATTTGGTCACCACAAACTTAACATATTAAATGTTGAAGATCCATATGGAAACTCTGCAAAATATCTTGGAATGAGCCGCGACGCTAAACTAAAATTGAAGGAACACATGAAAAAAACACATTCAACTTAAGATCAAATACAGAGAATTAAGTCACCTCCTTGATTTTAAATGTGACTTATCTTTGCACAATAAGCTGATCATTTACAAACAAGTACTAGTTTCCATCTGGACTTACGGTATCCAGCTGTGGGGCTGTGCCCAGAAATCCAACATAAACATTATACAACGTTTCCAAAATTAAGTATTACGAAAAATGGTGAACGCTCCGTGGTACACTCAAAAAAATATGTTAATACAAAAGTTAGTAAAACGTCTTGTAAATCTGGTATACTATTTTTTAGCAAATTTTTTTGCTAAAATCATGTTTTCAGCTAAAATTTTTGTTACACTTATTCAGCACTTAACTGTTTTATACTAATGCTTTACTAATATACTAATGTTTTACTAATTAATTTTTCTAAAAAAAATTGTGCTGATAAGCACATTAATAGTGTAGGCGACAACCAGATTGAAAGAAGCAGATGTCGCGGCATGTCAAGATTTAGTAGAGAAGAGGAAAATGATACTAAAAAGTACAACTCTAATAAGACATATAAAAAAATCAACCATGGAAGACTTTTGTATCTCTTTTTCATACATAAAACAAAATTGAGGATTAAAACAACTTAAATTTTGCGTTGTCACCGGCTTGTGAAAATAAATGTCTGTTAATAAAATAAAAGACAAAAGAAAATATTTAAATTTAATATGTATTTCTACAATAAATGTTAATAGATTAATAACACAAGGGAACAAAATTGAACTTTTTTTGTGTTGATTTGAAATTTATAGCAAATTTTTACTAATTTGAGGTGGCTGATTTCAAATCTGCACTTGGTTTTTCTCTATCAGCTCGACTTTTCGAGATATACCGTTATGTTCAAAATTAAGGCACTTCCGCTACATATATTGGAATAACTTGAAAACGGTTCACCATATTAAATTAAAAAAAAAACCGAAACTCGCAAACAATATTCTCTTTAAGCCGTGTTTACATTGTTTTTAAATTTTCCAAGTAGTTTTAGAGATATCGTTCAAGTTTTGAAAAAAATTTTTTTTTTTTAAAAAATTTTTTTGTTCTTTAAAAATTCCTAAAAAATAAAAATGGGACAAAAATCACAGTTTTGGTCTAGAAACAGTTAGTTAAATATATTTCGAATGAAATGAGCTTTATTTCATTGCAATCGGTGCACAACTTTTGATTTTGTTCACGATTTACTGAATTGATATAAATCGCGATTTCCATACAAAAATAACATTTTCTAATGTGTAAGTGTTTGTATGCAATAAGTTAGTTTTTTATGATTCTAAGAATTAAAAAAATTAAGTAATAAAAAAAGATTATTTCATTTTTATGGTTGCGGTAGCAAACTCATAACGCCTATAAATTTTATTGTTCCTTTATGACACCTAGTCAGTTCACAGTCAATTAAAGAGAAAAAAGAAAAGTGCACTTGTTTTTATTGATGTGTGGTTTACCGTTGGTAACGGACGATTTTTTAAAGAAATTCCCCTTAACACATGTGTTCATTCATAAGTGACTGTCAATAAAATTGTGGATATAATTTTTTCTAGGTACTTTAGTAAAAAACTACGAAGTATTTATATGGGTTCATTCAACCAATTTTTCTCATTCAACAAGTGTTTACGAAATCAAAAAGTATAACGACAAAAAATATTAAAAAATTTTAACCTAGAACATTTCATCAGGGAACACAAAAAACTTGTGATTTGTATCCCTTGTTTTATTTATTGAAAACTGTGTTACTTTGAAATATATGTCAAAATTGGGCTATGACTACGTCAAGAAACACCTGTAAAATCAATCCCAACTATTTTTGTAACATATGTGGCGAATACACGTTTATAAAAAATAGAAAAAGTGTGTCAGATTTTATTTTTAAAAAAAATTATTTTGACTACTTCGGATTTACCATGGAAACCTGTGACAAGTACTGGATTCCTAATACTGTATGTAAAAACTGTGTAGAGTATTTAAGGTTATGGGCAAACAAGCAACGGACCCAGTTCAAGTATAAAACACCAATGATCCTACGGGAACCTTCGAATCATTATGATGATTGTTATTTTTGCGCTGTCAACGTAACAGGCATTAATAAAACAAACCGGTCTAAATGGATTTATGCTAACGTGTTGTCTATTACCCAACCAGTCCTGTACTCTAGTGAGGATTCAGAACCACAACCATCTACATCTACACACAATTTTCACGACTTACGACAAAATGTTCCTTCACCAATTTCTGAATGTGGATCAGATGACTTCCATTTAGATATTTCTTCTGAACGCGAGCAATTTAATCAGGAGGAGCCTAGTAATTTGGCGAGAGACCTTGGACTCTCTAAAAAAGCATCTGAAATTCTTGGTTCTCGATTAAAGCAAAAAAATCTGTTAACCCAAGGAACAACAATCTCATACTACCGTAACAGAGCATATGATGGCGGACTATTGCTGGAGCATTAAAAATAATCCCTCTAAACAAGATTATTTAAGAAAATCTTATAAAAGAAAATTTTTCGATGAGTTGTAATTACATTGTAATATTTGTGTATTCAAATTTTTTATTTTTCTTTAAAATTCTCTTTTTGTGTTAAATTAAAAAGTATAGCTGATAGAAATGAACAAAATCAAAAGTTGTTATTTTTGTATGGAAATCGCGATTTATATCAATTCAGTAAATCGTGAACAAAATCAAAAGTTGTGCACCGATTGCAATGAAATAAAGCTCATTTCATTCGAAATATATTTAACTAACTGTTTCTGTTTTTTTCAAAACTTGAACGATATCTCTAAAACTACTTGGAAAATTTAAAAACAATGTAAGCACGGCTTAAAGAGAATATTGTTTGCGAGTTTCGGTTTTTTTTTTAATTTAATATGGTGAACCGTTTTCAAGTTATTCCAATATATGTAGCGGAAGTACCTTAATTTTGAACATAACGGTATATCTCGAAAAGTCGAGCTGATAGAAAAAAACCAAGTGCAGATTTGGATTCAGCGTCCCAAATAACCTTAAAAACAATATTCAGTTCTTAATCAACAGAAAAATTGTTCCCTTGTGTAATCTAGTGTGGTCAAATTGCAAACAAACTTATACAGACATGTAGACAGAGTAAAGCGAAAGACAAAGACACACATCTTAGGTAGATTTGTATTGTTTCTTTTTCTTATTGGAAAAAAGGGTTGTTTTTTCCGTTTCGTTTGTTTTTGTTTATTTTTTCGTTTCGTTTCTATAATTATCTTCGGCAGTTGCGCTCTTTAAAAGAAAGCATCATTTAGACAACCATTGATGTAAGTAGATGAAAGAAAATTTTTGTTATGTTATATATATTTATTTCTATATATTTTCAGATATTAAATTAATTCATGTCGTCAATGTGTGAAAATGAAAATTTTTATATTTCGTAATTATTGTAAATTATTTTTAAAAAAATTACAAAAATATGTTTTATGATTTTCAGCAAATATATTAACTAAATTACAAGTTTTTTACAATTTTTTTGCGTTTTTTTTAGTCTACTAAAATTCCGCAAAAAATTTATTAATTTTTACCAAGGCTTTTTTATTTCTAATCTACTAAGTGTTAGCAAAACTTTTGCTGAATCTACTAATTATGTTGCTAAAAATCAGCTCGCTGATTGCTGACATTAGCAATTTTTTTGCTAGCACCCTCCTGACTAAAATTTTGCTGACTCAGCAAAATTTTTTGCTGACTTTACAAACTTTTTTTTTTGAGTGTACGTAAAAATTGGGCATAGGAGAGAATTTCAGCTTCTATCAAGACAACGACCCAAAGCACAAGTCGAGTGTAGTCCAAACTTGTTTGATTTGGAATTGTGCATATGTGCTTCAAACGCCAGCTCAATCACCAGACATAAATGTAATTGAAAATGTATGGCATCTGCTTGAAACAAAAATCAGAGTTTATAACATATCCAACGTAAACGACCTAAAAGAGGATCTAAAAACTGAATGGTATAAGCTGTGATATTGATTTTGTATGAATTTTTGTTATATTTTTTCTTTTTTTGAAACATTTTTCAAATATTCTTTTTGTCCTGTTACACGAGGAGGTGAACAAACAATTCAATGCAAACAAATTTTTTTTGTTAAATTGCATTGTTGTTTTTTTTTTCAATAAGAAGTAAAAATATTGTCTCACACGATATTAGCTGTGAGTCCCTGTAGTTTTTTAAAACACATTTGTAAATAATTGTTTAAAATATAGTTTTCATATTTAATTTTTTTTTTTAGTTACTTACTGCGAGTAGTACTTTTAAAGAAAAAGTTTAGTAGAAAGAAATTATGCGTGTTTTCTCTAAAGCAACCATGCATGAAATTGGTGAGACATTTGAAAACTACAAACAACTAAAACTTTTTTGGTGTTGTTTTGTATAAATGTGATAAGAAATTTTCCGCTATTCGAATAAGTGCGTGCACGTAATTTGTATTGCATATATTTTGTTCTGCTGAAGCAATAAGAAGGCAACCATAAAGGTACTTCTGCATTTTAAATCTAATTTAAGATAAATTGTACTTTAATCTCTTTTCAGAGTCAAAAAAATCATTAAATTTTTGATTAAAACACCTACCAATGAGTCGTTTTTAATGCATAAATATTACAAACAATTTTATATTATAATAAAAACATTAAATTCATAAAGACAAAATATCGAAAATTTTTTGTTATTTATTTAAACAAAATCATAGAAAAAATATTAGTGTCCGACCGAACAGTTGGGCCAGAAAATGCATTTGGTATGTATTCTTTATTTTAAAACACTATGGACAAATTTGGTGAATGGAAAAATGTTTCTTGGGCTGATTAGAGACGATTTGGAGTGACATATTTTAATAAAAGTTCGTAATTAAGCAATAAATTCACTGTTCGGCCTTCAAAAGTTCGGCCAAGTCGAAAATAGTTCGGCGGCCGAACTTTTAACTTTATAGCTAAACTTCGGCTTTTTTCTTTAATTTTATACACAAAATCGAATTAAATTGGCTCAACAAACATGTTTCCAATACAAAAATTTGTAATCATTGCCTCTAGATTCCCAAAAACCGACCAAATATAGTTTTTTGGCCGAACTGTTCTTTCGGACACTAAAAAATATACTATAGTTAGTGAAATGTTTTGTTGATTTCAGCAGTTTTATTTTCATTTTTATTTTGCAAAAATTTTACTAATATTTAGTAATTTTTACTAATTTTTTCTGCTAAATTAGTTTAACTTATATTTAGTACAACATTTGGTTGTTTTTAGCAAATCAATTTCGTGTAGAGTTTTGAACTAATTTTAGTTAACTAAAAATAACAGTCAAGTTTTGCAAAAATTAGCAGAACGATCTGCTTGCATAATATTAGCAAATTTTCTGTAACAGTTACATTTTGTTCTGTAACTCTTACAGACTTTTTTATTTGAGTGTACATAATATGTATAAAGGTTTATAATATTGAGCAATTTTTATTTCAATCAATTGATTTTAAATAAAATGTGTATACAAATGAACGGCTAATTGTAAAAACTTTATAAGCCACATTTATTGTTTAATGGATTTTCGTTGTTTTCTAGGTATCTATTGTGTAATATTTGATAGAATTAATGCTCAAACAATCATTACAAGTACCTACATTATAAATATCCTGCAAAAGCCACAAATTTTACATTCTTTTAACCTTAAAAAGCTAAAACAAACTAAATACAAAATGTGTCTTATCAAGTTTTTACCATAAGCGCTTCAAATATAATACAAATTATAATCAAATTTGTATTAAAATTTAATTGAAAATAATTCAATAAAAGAGCTAGCAATTTCTAATTAAATGATAACTCTTCGTTGTTGGCGGAATCTTAGCAATAAAAATAATTGAATCGGCTGATTTCGTGATTGAAATGAGTTTTTGTGTGTGTACGTAGTGTATACTAACTTTTGTGATGTTAATTTCATACCTCTTAACCTATATCTGATATAATTATTATTTTTTTTTTGTGAGACACTTGCCAGATGGTTGCCAGATTCAAATTTGGAAAATGCTTGACATTCACCAACAAAAAATCTTGATTTGTAAACAAAATCTTGACAATTAAAAACGCATATACGTTGTACACTCAAAATAGTTTGTAGTTTAAATTAACGAAAATGTAATTTAACACAAATTATAAATCACTTAAAATCCGGTTAAAATACTTTTCGTTGAAAGCAAATGCTTATTGTTATTTATTTTAAAACATTATTTACATAACTAACAAATCCCTAAGAACAAATGAATAGCAATTTAAAAGTAAATGTTGAAGCTTTAAGATCAGTAAATAGAAATGTTGGCTTCAGTTATTTGAAATTATTTTAGTTTTTTGGTTTTTGTTTGTTTGTAATTTTTTGAATATTGTTTTTTATGAGGCAAGAAATAAAATTTGAATTAAAAATAACTCTAACGGACACAAATAAACCACAATAATCCGTTTTTGTTGTTAAATTTGTATGAAGCTTTAAATAAAGGAAAATAATAAATGAGACTAAAAAATCGGTAGCTGGTAGTAAATTATATTGAAAAAATGTGTAAAAAAGTTGAAATAAATATATATTTAAAAAATAAATGCATGTTATTTTATTTTTAACTGAACTGAAAACTTTTTTATTTAAATTTATTTTCATCGAGATAAACATTAATTGCATTTATAGTAATTAAATGTGCTAAAGTCCCAAAACTTATTTAACAAATTGTGAAAAGCAATCTAATGTAGGCGTGTTCCTATCCGGATTTCATTCCTGCCCAAGGAAATCTTCAGGGGACTTTGTTATTAGAATTTCTAGAGATATTTGTTATGTCAAATCACAAACTCAATGAGAATTTCTTGTCCTCGCCTAGGAGCGAGATTCAAAATTTAAAATATCAAAGAAAAAACAAAAACAACAACAAAAAATTGTCACAATTGGCTTTGTCATCTTCCAAATACTACTCTGTTTTTTTGACAGACCTAGCAATGTAGTGACGTTTATTCAAGTAAATCAACAATAGAAAATCATATGTTTTCTATTAGTGTCTGTTACATTTAAATTTGCACAAGCACCTGCATATTTGTTATTTAAATTTATTTTCATCGGGATAAACATTAATTGCATTTATAGTAATTAAATGTGCTAAAGTCCCAAAACTTATTTAACAAATTAAACTACAAACAGTAAACCACATAATACTCTGAGTATAGTTGGATTTTAATTTAATTTATTTTGTGTATAAAAATACTTTTGTTTTTTATAAAAAACATAAAAAATGGTATAAAAAATTATCAGTTGGAGTAATCCGATTCATTATTCAATATATTCAGACAATACTAAGTTCGTTAGATTTAAACCAAATCGTTCTAGAAATGAAGATAAAATGGTTGTACATATCAATGGAACTCCGATAGCTAAATCGGATATTGTGAAATATTTAGGTATACATTTGAACCACAACCTTCTTTGGGATAGGCTTAAAAATTTATTGAAATCAAAAATTTTGTCTGCAATCGACGTTCTTTAAAAGTTTAAAAATAAACTTAACTGTTAGGTGAAAATTCTTAGGTATAAATCACTCCCATTTTACTTATCTACCACTTATTTACGGTTTTAGACAAAATACTTCGCTAAAATCTCTGCAATCTGCTCAAAATAAAGCTCTAAAACTAGTGTTTAACCTACAAATACGTTACTCCATAATGAATCTTTTCCAATTTTATGCCAAAAATGTGTTACCAGTTCGCGGTCTTTATAAACATAAAATTTTAATTTGGTTAAAATTTGGTTAATTTGCGGTTAATTTTGCGGAATATTCAAGTTCTTTCAACTTTTAAAAAACGAGTTAAACATTATTTGTTGCAAAATATAGAAACACTTCTTATGTAATCTTTCAAATGATATAAATACATACATACGTAATTATATGTCATATTATGTTTGAATTTATGAAATCTTTTATAAATAATTTAATAAACTATATTTTTTTTTTTATCTTGTAAATATGTAAAGTTGCCTAGAAGCCTCTGTAAAGCCTTTAACCCATTCCTGCCTAATGGGTATTTAAATACCCAAGAAAATGTTGACATTAAAAAAATTTTAGAGCGGACCAGGTGAGAGAAATCACGGTAATTTTTTTTTTTTATAACAAAGAGGAAAGATGGGCCTTAAATAAAAAAAATGTAACCGAATATTTTTTTGGGGCTTACCTTTATATTTTTACAGGTCAAAATAGTGGTTTTTTCACTGTTGGAAAATGGAGAGGAAAAGTGCCAAAATGAAGAGGAAAAGTGCCAAATGGCAATTACGAAAAACGTGTACCCTTACCGGATAGCTATTGGTATCCTCTATTTAATAGAGAAAGCCGAACAGAAATAAGTTTACACACCAGGCCGTGAGTTCAGTTCTAACGAAATTGGGTATTTAAATACCCAACAGTCCATGGTGTGTACTAAAAATAAAAAATTTTTGCAATAAGGAAATATTTATTTTATTTTAAATAAAACGTGATATTTGTTAAAAATAAAGTATTTAGCTTTAGCAATTTTCTTCTCATCTGGCTCAACACCATTGTGGTAATCCATGAAGCAGAGAGCAGAATGCAGGTTCACCTGCCACTTCAAGCAACCATATTCAGTTTTGCCACCACATTGAGAGCAACGATGACGATAATTGAGTTTTCCAATGAAGTGATCCATACGGTCGTAACGCATTACCTGTTGTGCCCCGGAAGCGGACGTTCTACCCGTATGACGACAATTTGACTTTATCATAATCGATTCGCACACCTCTACTCGGAATTCGTATTGAGACATGGATGTTTTCTTTTCGTACTTGCGACAAAAACAATGAAGTTTCCATGCATTTACCATAGCCGCATCAAACGCATTTGTGATTAATGGCCAGTACCACTTTTTTCACCGAATCCGAATTCGGTAATTGTTCATTGCATTGTCAAAAAGGTCCACGCCTCCCATGAAATTATTGTATTGGTTGACCAAATGCGGTTGTTCAATCGTCACCATTTTCCGTTGCTTTCGATCATACCGTTTGGCACGGACAAATGGTGCATGGCACGAGAAATTGGACAGTAAGGTCACGACCTTAAAAGATAAGATGTTAAGTCAAAAATGAACCAATAGTCTATATAACTTACCGCATTATCATTCCAACGCACCGCAAGAATGGAATTGTTTTTATCGAAACAAAATTCAGAAGTCCCGCGAGGCTTCTTTTTCATTTCTTTGAAGTTTATTAATTGAGCATGATTGGTCCGATTATCACGGACAGTTCCCAAAGCAAAAAATCCATCGTTCGACTAACGAGTCATTAGTTTGTGACTTGTAAAAAAATTATCAAAAGTAACCGTGTGCTTATCGCGGGACTCCAGAAACACATTCAATTTCAAACTGTCCGGTAATCTCCCGAGGCAACTCCTGTTCATCGCGCAACAATTGAACTTTGTCGTCCACTTCCTCATTATCACTAAGTTTGTCGACAACATCGGGTGGCGTTGTTATGACGTCCATCACTCCATCACTATCTTCATCAGACCAACAATCAAAAATAGCTTGCATTTCGATAGCAGTCACAACTTTCTGTCGACGAATCATTTTAAATCCAAATATTCCGTTTTAGATAACGACAATCTGAAAACGGATGAATATATTTATAATTAAACGATGAAAATATTTGTCAAATATAATATAAAAAATTATTGTACTTACAACTGTTTATAGGCAGCAAGCTTATAACTTTTTTCTATTTTATTACACCTTTTTCTTATTACTGTGAATTTTCTTTTACATCTGGGATGATAATGCATAAAAATGACACTAAGCGAATGAAAACAGTATACAAAATGTCATAACAATAGCATGTTGATTTTTTGGCAGAGATGGCAAAGTGAAAATAAAACTATTACACCAATGCCTGTTGGGTATTTAAATATCCATGTCATATCTCAGGTGCGTGTACAGGTAAAAATTTTTTTTTTCTTCCTGTCAACTTCTGTATTCTCCTGGACACATATATCCAAATTTGATTAAAATCGTACGAGCCGATCTATGAGCAGGCATTAATGGGTTAAGGCGCTGAGGAGATAATTGAATTTTTTGTACATATATTTTTTTGAATTAATAAAATTGAATTAAAAAAAATGTATACCTTGCATTTTTTGTTGTTCCAACATCCTCGTTATTTTCCATATATTTCCACCGATTGAATGTCTCCGAATAATTTATTAGAAAAATAGCGCAATCGTTAAAACCAGTTAAAACAAAAATACAAACAAATGCTGTCACTATTTGGCAGCTGGCTAATATTTTTAATTACACTGTGCAATATGAAATTGTATCCCTAGTGAGACAGGTGCTGATATAAAACTAGACTGTCAGTAGACCAAAACCTCCAAACTAGTTTGAAAACTTAGCTCGTATTTCAGGTATGTATATAGACTTATGGATTTTGGCTATTTTCAATTTTTTTTTTTTTTTAATTATATGTAAAAATTTAAAGTTACAAAGGTTAATTAGTGCAGATAAAAATATATTTTTTTTAAGCTTTCGTATTCTAAAATATGTATAATTTTTTTACTAAAAAAATGCTTACTAAGCATTTGGACTATCTAAATGTTAAATAGAAAAAATGATAAAATAACAGAAACAACATACTTAAGGAAGGCTTATTATAAAAAAATAAAACACACCCAGCCGAATATATAAATATTTCGTATAATTTGTTTTGCGTGAGTGGCAGTGGTGCGAATCAAATTTTATCTTGCTTACTTTCGAGCAACATCTTATGGAAAAAAGGGGCCAGACGTTTGAGTAATAATTAAGTCTTAATAAAAATTTATTATGCTCTTTTTGCATTTTTTGTTGGAAAAAAGCAAAAAATAATAAAATAATTATTTTCGTTTATTTAACCTTATTTTTGTAATAAATATTTATAATTCTGAGCTAAATTTTCAATATCTATCTTAAAATTAATTCTATTTGTTAGTGGTCTATTAATTATCTGTAACATTTCTAATACCTAACGACGTTTGTAATTATGTTCTGTATTTAAAATTGAAACATTTTCAAAGTCTGGTTAGTGGTTATATCTGTTTTTTGTGAATTAATATTCCTATATTTCTGATCTGATCTATGTCCAGCTAATCTAGTTCTCAATTTATTTTTTGTTGTACCTACCCAAGAAACATTTTTACGGACTCTCCGGCATGTACGGATTCTTGAATCCGGGGTTTACGGTACGTTTTCGGACCGTTTAATCGGATTTTCGAAAACACGTTTTTAGTCCGTTTGGGGATATCAGTTTTCGTGCCGTTTAATACGGACTTCACCGATTTTCATCCGTTTCAAGTCAGTCACAATCGGTAACAATTTTTTTCAATTGGTTTTATTAAAATAAAATTAAGTAAATAATATAAAAGATCGGGGCGCTAAATAACTTCAGATAGCATGCATAATATGCATTGCATACGTTAGATGGTAAGTATTTATATAATTTAAAACACTCAAATGAGATTGCAAACAAAAATATATTTGTTGATAGAATCCATCGTTTTTAAACCCCACTTAATATTTTTACATGTAGATATCTGATTCAATAATGAGAAACAAACTAACAATGATGCTCTTGGTGGAAACAAAAAACTGCATTGAAAAAGTAAGTATCAATTTTTTTTTTAAATAAAAAAAATATATTCCAAGAAAACTCTTACTATCTCTTGAAACTAAAATAATAAATTCTTTTTTCCTTTTAGATTTTGAATATTATCGACCACAAATGTTCCGTGATGCTGCTAAGCTGGATACAAAAAGTAGCTGTGACGAATTTCGTATTTAATTAAAGTTAAATGAGTATATTTTAATATTTTTTCAAATAAATTAATAAATGTATAAAAAAAATAAAATCCATTGAGTTTTTTTGTAAAAAAATGGTTAGAATACGGACCAAATAAGTATTTTCAACGATCCGTTTATTGTCCGTTTTATATCCGTAAAAAACGGAATCATCCGTTTTCAGCACGACAAAACGGTCCGGAAACGGTCCGTATTTGACGGACTTTAAACGGATTTGAGTCAGTTTTTAACACGACCCAACGGTCCGTAAACGGTCCGTCATTGACGGACTTGCAACGGATTCGAATCCGTATTCGATGTTCCTTTTAATCCGTTTTCTGGTCCGTATACTGATCCGGAAAACGGTACGGAAACGGACTCCGGATCCGACTATGCTGTACCGAAAACGGCACATAAACGGACCGGATTGTTTGTTACTTTATCACAATTCTCTACATTATTTCTACTACATTGTATTTTATACACTATATTTGCCATGTCTAATTTCTGTATCCTATCCTTTGTCCTATTATATAATTAATTAACAAAATAATTACACACTCAGGGAACTTCTGCTTTAAAAATATGTAGTTGTTTAAGTTGTAATACAGTTTCATTATTTTTAATGTAAATGTAAGTCATTTGTAGAACAAATAAAATTTTTAACTAACATTGTAGTTCATTTAAAAAAACAACTCACATCAAATGACTGTTTTATGATTTTACATTCATTTTTTACAGTTGTTTTTTGTTATTTAAAAAAATAAAAAAAAAAATTTTGGTTTATTTTTTACTACCATGTGGTTCATTTTTACTACAATGTTAGTCATTTTTTGAACATTAAAAAACAAATGATAATGTTAGTTGAATTTAATAAAATGTAAGTCGTCCTTTTTTTAAATGAAATTTCATTTGTTTTTGACTACAATTGCAGTCGTCTTTACCAACATAATTTCCTAAGTGCACTTTTTAAAACAAGAATTAAACAATTTTAATAAAAAAAGATTTTAAAGCGAAGAATATCTGAAAAAGTAAATTTTAAATGTATTACTTTTAAATTTTAAAAATTTAAAACCAAAAGCTTATTTTTCGATCCTTTATCATAAACTAAGATGTGAGCAAGATTATTCAAGTTCAAGATCATTTGTTTTTTGTTAAACAAAAAACCGTGCAATATATATTTATTAATTAAAAAATTTCTTCATCAGGGTCCTTACATGTTTCATTTCGCGTCACCGAAAATCTTCAGAGGACCAATTTAGAAGGGGTAGAGGATTTACCTAAATTTTGAAGGAAAAAGATCAACGCTTTACCCGTATTGTTTTATTTACCCGATGAGAAGTAAAAAACAAAATTGGACGTAAAAAACAAAATTTAACGTTCAGTTAAATTAAAATTTTATATCATTAACAATCAAAAATTTGTATGCCAAACTAAAGTTTTTGAAGTTTCATATTTTAAATTGTGACGAATATCAGTGTATATCACTAGTTTCCAAATTAAATTTCTTCATGTACATTTGATGAAAATACATATTCCTTATGTATTTTCTCCCGCTGAATTCGAAAATCAAGGTAAAAAATTTTTTTATGATACAGTTTTTGAGATATTGTAATTTTTTAATTCATTCGACCTTTTTTCACTTGACAAATCGTATCTCGATCTAGAAATGTCGGATTGGGTCGTTCTTCGAAAAAAAAAAAAAATATTCGGAAAATATGAGATTTGGATTTATTCACTCAATTGCTTATAACTTTCTTATTTTTAGGTCGATTTTCTTCTGGTTGGTCCTAGTTCGTACATAAAAGTATCATCTTTACGTACATGAAGAGAAATATTGACTAACAACCAAACTAGTTCCTGCTTACTTATCTCAAAATAATCTAAGTTTTGGGCTAAACCATAGTTATGAATGTCAATTTTATATGAAAATACCTGTGGTTAAAACTTAAATACATTTATTTTAATAAAAGTTAATTCTTAAAAAAATGTTGTGCATTTTAACGTCTGCATGGTCAGCTGGTTATCAATAATTTTTTAAAACCGCAAATTCTTCCCAGTTCATAGTCGATAGGTCAACATAATTTTTATATATGCAAACCAATCAAAATTTTAATTTGCAGTCTTCAACAAAAATGTCATACTAACTATTCTTAAAAACTAATTTTAAAAATTTGTGCATTGTTAGATGTTAGGTCATCTGACAGCAAATGTCAAAGAGTAAAATATCTATATATTCTCTATTGGAGAAATATTATTGTATTTATTCAAACATTTTAATTCGTTCAACACAAATTAACTTATCAAAATGTTAAAAACTCAGTAAAATTTCCATCCTTTCTTTCGTCATAATAAAGATTTGATATGAAAAAAAAAAAAGTTATTTATTTTATAAAGTTATATTTTAAAATTTTTGTTCACTACACTCTGGAAACATCTGCTTCAAAAATATGTAGTTGTTTGGGTTGTAATACAGTTTCTTTATTTTGAATGTAAATGTCAGTCATTTGTAGAACAAATTACATTTTTTTACTAACCTTGTTGTTCATTTAAAAAAAACAACTCACATCAAACGACTGTTTTACGATTTTACATTCATGTTTTACAGTAGTTTTTTGTTATTTAAAAACATAAGAAAATAAATATTTCTTTATTTTTTACTAACGTGTGGTTAATTTTTAATACAATTGTTTGCCATTTGTTGGACATTAAAAAAAAAATGACAATGTTAGATGAAGTTACTGAAATGTAAGTCGTCCTTTCTTTAAGTGAAATTTCACTTCTTTTTAACTACATTTGCAGTGGTGTTTACCTAAATAGTATTCTAAGTATACCAACTTAAAGCTATATAAAGTCACATAAGCCAATTATTTTCTATTTTCATTTGAAGTTTTTGGATTTTAAAGAGATTTAATTAATACAAAATACGTTTTTCTCTGCTTTACTTTGCCAGTTTATCTAAAAAAAATAAAACCTCTATATATATATATATATATATATATATATATATATATATATATATATATATATATGATTTGTTATATAAATTACGGCGATGGTCGGTTATGGGTTGACAGAACATGGGATTAACAATCTTGACAGTATTGTTCTGTTACCCGATTAATAACAGTGGCCAACCGTTGATTTAAGCGAACTTGCTACCATTGATAATTTAATTTGATGCTTTTAAAATAGCTTAAGCTAAAATAATTTTGAAAAATATGTATAACAAAACACATTTGAAAAGAAGCAACGTAGTTCGGTTTTAATTTTTTACATCATATTTAAATGTGTGAAATAGATTAAAATATTAAAAAAATACACCTAATTGGTTGTAATATTGGTAAAAATAATATTGGCAAGGAATTTTGCTGTTGGTACTGGCAAAACACATGCTTTGCAAACAAACCTGTGTTTTTCTAGTGCAATATTAGTTGTAACTTCGGTAATTTTTAAAACAGTGGGATTTTGCTAAAATCACAGTGGGGTTAAATTTACTATTTTTTTGATACGGTTGGCAATTTTTACCTGGGTAGTTATAAGCACTTTTACTCGGGTACTCCATTTTGTATAGTTAATACATACACATTTTTTTTTTTTGGTTATGCATAACAAATTTAAAGCCTGCAATTTTAATATAAATTGCTACTATTTTTTTTTACAATAAAAGTTCAAAGAAAAACAATGTTATGAACATGTGATTTACATTTTGTGAAATATTTTCTTGTATTCACATGAATTTAAAGGATTTAATACTACAAGTAAAATACAATTTGCTAGAGAAGTGTACAACAGAAGTAGATAATAGAAAGCAGCAAGGAATCATGTAAAATAATCTGTCCATTCTTTTTCATAGAATATGGTTCTATATTGCTTGTGTGTTGCATAAAGTGTTCATATACGTAAGACAGGGTGCAGCAAAAGACATTTTTTGAATTTTAGAACTGAAGTTCGATTACTTAGACTGAAACCGGTTGGTACAGCGGAATATTGGGTATCACAACTTGCAGTAGCCAAAAATATTCAAGAATCACATATCAGTAAGGTTATACTAATCGATTTTATTGGTCGTTGCCACTAAACTACACTTTTCAATTAGGTTGGCAACCTAAACTAGGGTGACCATTTTTTTGACATAAAATCAGTACAAAATTTAAAAATATAATATTTTGTTGACGAATTCTTAAAAACACAGCGAATTCACTTATGTGTATATAAATTGGTAACAACTTATAAATTTAGTTAGTACAACGATATTTACATTAGATTTTTCATATTTTGGTTGTTGCAACAAAAATTCTGTTGAATTAACCGCACTTGAAATTTAACTTGAAATTCGTAATAACCGAATTTTAGTCGTAGTAATCGAATTTAATTTGGCAAATAGCTAAATTTGTCCCTGTGTACATGCTTGGACGGTATCCTAAAAACGATTTCCTTAAAGAACAAGTACCACATAGCACAATGTATTTTTTTTTTATTACATTACATTACATTATTCATTATTTAAATTCGACAGTATTTGATGCCTCAGCGCCTTAAAGACATTATTGAGGCAAGCTGGCAAAAAGTATAACATATTATTTACATTTCATTACGTACCTATTTATTTACAGATTTAAAAATAAATAAAATAAAAAAATAAAGTAAAAAAATACAAACGTACTTATATAAATTGTCATATATATAAACCATAATAAAAAAAGAAAATATACAAAACGAAATATTCACATCAGAAGATCTTCAATATGTTGCAACAAATGTTCTTTCAGCAATCTTTTAAAGGTTGAAATTCTATTTTCATTTTTTAAATATTGTGGCAAATTATTGTATTCACGACTATAAACTCTATTCGCTGCTTAGTTGTTTCTAATCGACACCAGGCTACTGATAAGTCCCCATTGCTTCTTGTATTAATTGAGTGTAGACTCCGTTGAAATTGTATTGTGTGATGGCCAATATTATGTGTACACTTGAAGACATATAACAACAGTTGCATTTTATAAATACCATAAATTGGCAAAACAGTTGGAAATCGTTCAGTGTATAGTGAAATAGTTGGATGCAGATTTGAAAACGGATTGGCATCAACCGCGATACAACAGAAAGGACGTTAAAAAAATCGGCGGTTAATCGAATTCGGACATCAAATCGTAAGTTAGACACAAAATTTGGCGTTCTCATGGAAGCAATTTTCGAAAACTTAAACATACCGAAATACGCAAATCCTCCAAATGTACCAAAATCACGTCCAAATGATGACTTTTTGGGTATTGTATGCCAAAAATTGTATGAAAATTGTTGGAAAGCCAAAAGCACTGCAGAATTGAAGAAAAAAAATTAAAAGGAAATAGAAGACCGCGGTCCGTTTGCGCTCTACAAAATGTGAATTAATAATTTATAGTATATAAAAATATTTGCTCAAAAAATAATTAGTTTTTAACATGTAAGCGTTTTAAAATTGTCCATTTACTAAATTGGCATAGGTTAGGCAGGTTATTAATGAATTTTTACATAAAATCAACGAAGTATCTCTCGAATTAGTCCAATGATGCTTTTTATTAAATTATGTAGTTAAAAAAAAAAAAATATAAAATAAAAAAAATTTACTTTTTTAAAATTTTAAATCATTAATTTTGCACTATTCTTGTCTTCTTAGTAATGAAACACGTAGCTAGGTTGTTTTGAAAAATCTAAAATTGCTCAAGTACTAAATAGTGAGATATATAATACTGACAGTGTAGTTATTATTTTCATTGTTTTGTATAACAAGGAAGTGTAAGGTCTGCTGTTTATTTCCGCACTTAAATAAATCTGTAAGTCTTCTACTTAAAAATGTTGCGAACAAAAATTTAGTTTTCATTTTGAATTTTTAATCGGGGTTTCCAAATAAAAACTTAGTTTTTAAAAGTTTCCATCAGAATACACATATACCTAAACATCACATCTCATCTGATCCGAAAAATTACATACATTAGCTGATCTCATGGTATCGCATGTGATTAATGTTTATCCCGATGAAAATAAATTTAAATAACAAATATGCAGGTGCTTGTGTAAATTTAAATGTAACTGACACTAATAGAAAACATATGATTTTCTATTGTTGATTTACTTGAATAAACGTCACTACATTGCTAGGTCTGTCAACAGAGTAGTATTTGGAAGATGACAAAGCCAATTGTGACAATTTTTTGTTGTTGTTTTTGTTTTTTCTTTGATATTTTAAATTTTGAATCTCGCTCCTAGACGAGGACAAGAAATTCTCATTGAGTTTGTGATTTAACATAACAAATATCTCTAGAAATTTTAATAACAAAGTCCCCTGAAGATTTCCTTAGGCAGGAATGAAATCCGGATAGGGACACGCCTACATCAGATTGCTTTTCACAATTTGTTAAATAAGTTTTGGGACTTTAGCACATTTAATTACTATAAACGCAATTAATGTTTATCCCGATGAAAATAAATTTAAATAACTAATCTCATATAGTTTTATCTGTTAAATGTGTTTATCAAATACGATAAAATTATATATAATTTGATTTATCTAATAATTTTTTTAGTTAAAAAATTAAAAAAAAAAATTAAAATAGTTTAGAGATCCGTACTTTGTATTTTAATCCAATTAAGTACTACTTGTAATTCATTTATAAAATATATAATTATTATTTCAAAAACAAATATGTTTAATATAAAAATGTATGCTTTTATAAATTTTAAGTTTCAGAATACGATATTCCAAATGGATAAAAACTTGAGTTTTTTATAGAACAAAAGTAAAATTTTTGGAATATATTACAAATCAGTACAATCATTACAAACATTAAAAAATCAGTACAAATCAGTACACGATAATTTCATTAGTACACATGACCAAATATTAGGACGTATACTGATCAAATCGATACGAATGGACGCCCTAACCTAAACCAAATTCTGGATTATATAACAATCAAATAAATAACTCTTTAAAAGTTAAAGAAAAATTTTTAATTTTACAGAATAATTTATTATTTTTAGGTTAGAAAAATAAAAGTATGTAGTTGGAATAATTAGTAATTTTTAATAATAATTTAAATAGGACACAAGAAATTTTTTTACTAAAACCTGGTTTTGTTATATATATATAATACCAGAAAAACTATAAATTGGGATTCATTTTTTTTTTTACTTATGTTTTAATATACTCATAATAAAAGTAAGTGCAAAATTCTGTTAAACGGGTTCGAGATCAGTTGAACTAATTTTTTTTGTTGTTATCGATTATATAATATATTTAGCTAAAGTTACTAGTTCTCTAATTTCACCACAAGAACAAGTTTAGTCCCTATTTGAACTAATTTTCCAAGCTTTTATTAAGTACTTCGTGATTCTCAAATATAATTAATTAAATAACATATGCTTTCAAAAAATTATTTTGTTCCTTCTTCGCTATCAGTTTCATTTGCAGATGTCGCTATTTTCGCATAATTTTATTATATAATCATAAAATCGGAAACAAGGCGAGAGAGAGTAAAATGGACCAAAAGTAGTTACAACTATAACATCCAATAAAAAACGCATACATTTTTTCTAAAAATTCTGTTGATTTTGAAAAATTCTTAACTAATTTACCTGGTATTGTCAATGTAGGTAAGTTATATAAATTTAGCAGAATTTTATTCACAACTTGAAAATTCTGCTGGCGCAAATTCATGTACATTATTTTTCTGGTTTTGTTTTATGAGTGGATATATAGAAATTTTCAAACCGTCACCTAAAATGCAAAAGGACATAACTAACATATTTAATTTTTTATAGGAGAAGCAAAAAACATCCACAGACATTTTAACAATATCGTTAAGAAAACTGATAGTTTTTATCATAGATCCAAACAATTTTGTGGAGAAATCTAGTTCGATTCAATGCTTCTTAGTCACTCAACTCTACTTCAATATTTTACAGGGCAACCTAAAAAATAAGTCCAAAGTGTTGTCTAGGCATGTAGTTTAGCTAAATGAACCATAATCATCTATAACACCAGTTTTGGAAACTTTGTTAGTTATGCACTTTTGCATTTTATGTCACAAAATGGTATTCCAAAAAAAATTTAATTTCATTTAACAATTTGATTTTTATTTAACCTTAAATAAAAGTCGATTTTGTATAGAGGTTTCTAGGTTTCCCAATGGATTTTTTAATTTATCAAAATTTGCAAAATAGACAATTTTAATTAGTATTAAATATTTCTATTACTTTTATCACACCCTATATTCTCAACACTACTAGGCAACAAAAAGTAAGTTTGTTTCTTCTTATTTAAAAAAAAAAAAGGAAGGAGTGATAGCTAAGGGAAAGAGTGTAAGAAAACTTACAATTGGATTTGCATGCCACCTAATGAGATTTACACAACAAACCAAGCTTAAGTAGTGGCAACAACAATAAAAATAAACAAAAACCAGAGGAAAGTGGGATAATGCTAACGGAGCACGTAACAAGAAATATTTGTGGTTGTTTAAAAGTTGATGATGTACGAGTTGATTGTGTTTTGCAGTTGAAAAATAACAGAATTTATTTAAATTTTTTTGGTGCTGCACCGCATACAACACACTATGGGCAAAGACTTATAATGTGGTTTATTATCACAGTAATGTTTTAATTACTACCCTGTTAAAAATCATGCTCATACATGATGTTATTCGAGGTAATAAATACATATCCATATACCACCATATAGAATTCATATATGCTCATAAGAGTGCTAAATATTTTAAAATTAGAGATTTGGAAAGCACCCCAAAAATTTTTTTCCGTATTTGACATCACCTTAAGACAGGTTAACGACATCAAAAAAAAAAACTTCCTCCATATCTCACAATTTTGAGTCTTTTGAATAAAAAAATTCTATTGTAGTAATCAATATCAAAAATTTTTAAGACGCGTGCTCGAATTTTTCGGTCAAGTAATAATTGGCACAATAGTGGTCTGGCACAGTATTTATTACTCGGCTATTTATTAATCTATTTTGGATTTTTATACATTTTTAAATACATAATATTATTATTTTATCGAATAATTTATCATTTGGAATAAAAACTATTACAACATTTAAAAAAAATAGCAAAAACTGAAAAAGAGTTATTTTCCCCCATATTCGCTCTTTAAGGGTAGTCGCAAGGCGTTGGCGTTGTCGTAGAGGCCTTAAACAAGATGTGAGATATATTTAAGTCAAATATTAAAAAATGTATACTTAAGAAACACTCTAATGTACACATATGACCATGTATGGAAATGCATGATTCAATTTGGTCCAGGCATAAAACGTGCTCACATTTGTAGTCTATCTCTAACAGTTCCCAAGATATTACCATTTGAAAATGTGAAACTCCAAATTTGGTCCGGTTCATGTCCAGTTTTTTGCGAATAGCAGAACAAATTCAGGGACAATTTCTTTTTTAAAATATTGGTTTTTTATCTAAATAAAATTTTCATTAAATAAAAAAAAATGAATGCGACAATCTGTTAAACTCAAAAACTACATTCGGTTAAATTAGAAATTAAAAAAAAAATTTTTTTAGATTTTTGTAAACAAATTTTTTTGGTTTGTATATACTGTTCACTCCAACCACTTCTAAATGTGATACATTTTTAACTCAGATATCAAATTTAACCCACAGTTAAAAATTGTGAACACCTTTAATTTGTTAGTGGTTGTAGACGCTCCAAATTATACCTAATTGATTGAGTAAGCATCTTCCAATGGCCGCCATTTTTGAAAATTTTATTTTTATAAGTTTGATGTTTTTATTATTAAAAATAAAAATTATGATTTTTCGACCTTTAATTTTGCAATGAAAATGAAAATTAATCTTTCAAAACGTGTTCTGATGATGGAAATATAGAACGTGTCCTGATGATGGGAGCCAAGAAAATTTCCGAAATAGATCTATAAACATATTCCTGAAAGTGTTCAATTAGTAAGTTTGAAAACAAAGACTCTAGAGGTTATTTGTTAGGACAATATGCTAATAAAGAAATATAGAGTATGTCCTCGAACTTGAATAATTTTCATTTTCATTGCACAATTAAAGGTCGAAAAAACATAAGTTTTATTTTCACAAAAGGCAAAGTACGGTTTTAGTTTACTTCCCCTTTACATCTTGTATTGTATATCTACCAAAGGTAGAGCTTGCACATAACTAACAAGTTTCCTATTTATTTTTGATCAATGGTGATAATCTTTAACTTCGAGCTAATATTTTATAGTTCTCATTTAGTGGGATAACTAGGTTATATGAATGTTTGATGTTTCCATGTTATTGTCCTTCTTTAAAACGTGTTCTAATGATGGGAACCTAGAAAATTTCCGAAAAAGATTTTATTTTTATGTAAAATTCACTTTTATTCATATAAATTAAAAACAGATATGATGCTTCAGCGCCAATATGGCATTGTTGAGGCGAGTTGTCAAATATACTAACAATTTTAATAAAAATAATAATTAAAAACAAGAAAAAGCTAGTTATTATACATTATAATTTACCAATTAAAAATAGAAAAACAAGTTGTTAAAAAAAAGGAAAGAATACAAATTTTAACATTGAAATCGTAGATTTTATGTCAGAAGCTCTTCCAAGTTTTGCAAAATATAAATTTTGAATGATATTTTTTTATTATTTTTAATCTTTCAGGTAAATTGTTGAATTCACGACTACCCGTATATTCAATTCGTTGTATAGTTGTTTCCAGCCTACACCGGGCGATAGCTTAGTTGTTGTTATTCCTCGTATTAAATGTGTGTTGGTTCCTTAATAACTGCAATGTGTGATGTCCAATATTATTTATGCACTTGCAGATATTTAACAATAGCTAATATTTATACAATCCATATACTGGCAAAATAGATTTGAATATACTTTTGTACAATGATGTTGATGAATATGTTAATGGGAGGTTTGCAACAACCTTCAACGCTTTGTTTTGAGCCCTTTGAAGAGGTTTATGCTCCGCACTATTCTTGTATCGAGATAATATAGCCAAATAATTACATTAACTTTGTACCAGTGCATTATAAATTAAAAGTTTAGTTTCTTGTTTAAATTTGTTTTTGAATTTGTACAAAAGGCCCACAGCTTGAGCTGTCTTTATTTTAAGATGATGGAAGTGTTGAACCCAAGTAAGGTTGCTCTGAAAATGTACATTTAAATATTTTATAGATTTGACCATTATTCTTTCTCCATCTAAAAATATACTGCAGTTCTCAACCTGGTTACTGTAAGACTTAAATCTGATCAATTTCGTTTTAGCAGCATTTAAAACCAGTTTGTTAATTCTAGCAAACTCAAATATTAAAGACGAATCTCTTTCCATGCCTTAACAGCTGTTTCATGTTTATAGGGGTAGAATAAACAAATCAGCCTGTAAGTTTAAGATTTTGTATATCGTTCAAGTAAATTGAAAAAAATAACGGCCCAGTACACTGCCCTGGGGAACTCCGTGTTTAACTACACCAAAAGTACTTTTACTTTAGTTAACTTAGACAAATTGTCTACGATTCATTAGATAACTTTGAAACAGATTATTTAGGTTTCAAGTAGTATTGCTATCAACACATTCCTGAAAGTGGTCAATTAATAAATTTGAAAACAAAGACTCTATAGATTATTTGTTAGGACAATATCCTAATAAAGAAATATAGAGTGTGGCCTCGAGCTTGAATAATTTTCATTTTCATTTTATTTTTGGCAATTGTGGTACTGCTTACAGCAAATCATAAATTCGGACACATTTCACTTAAAGGTATATTTTAGTACAAAATATCATTAGATTATATCTATTAATAAATATTTTATTGAATAATGAAAAATTTACATTTTAACAGGAATGGACGATATACAGAAATTTTAACTTTTATATTGTTTTATAAAAAAACATTCTTGTAGAGATTTGCGGTTTCAAAGCATATTTCATATGAAACACAGTGTCTATAAGTACAAAATACTGTAGCATCAGCTATTGTTTCAAATATATTGCTTGTTTCAAATGTACTGTTGCAGATAAATAAAAGCTTATTGATATAATTTTTAATTCTAAATCGTACAATTTTAGAAGAAGTTATACTAAAAACTCAACTTAAAATTTATTTTTAAAAAACCATCAGTAATTTTAAAATAAAAATGTATTATCAGAAACTCATTGTAAGTGAATTTCAAAAAAAAAAAATTGTACGTGTGGATTTATTACCCTACTTATTCCTACAAAAGTCAAAAAATAATATCTGGCATAAAACATTTTAGTTCTTAATAAAATGTGACAAACCAAAAAAATTGCATATTGAACAAACTCGATAGCATATTGGCATAAAAAAAATAAAATAATACAAAATTACAACAACAAATTACACAAAGTACTTTTGGGCTATACGACATTTTCATTTTCGCTATTACCTAACCAAGTGTATGCCGACAAGTGCACAGTGGTTCCAAACACAAAAAACATGGTAATAAATATAGATGTTTTAAACTACTGGTCCAATCGGGAAATGGTGTTCCCAAAAATTGAAAAGCGGGAGCTAACCTTTAAGGAAAATGTTTCTGTGGTCACCCTGTTTTAACACAGGGTGTGCTACAGGGTGTCAAAGTTGACCATCTCGAGTATGAAAGAGCTTTAAAGGGGTATAACTTCTATAACCATGCATCGATTTTAGTGTTTTTTGGACTTTTTTAAATCTAGGTTACGAGACAAAGCAAAAACATGCTTCATGTACCATAGTAACTCTTACAGTTAAAAAATATTTCACTTTGAATTTCAAAATCTTCATTTTTCGCCTTGACTTTTTTAATAGTTTTGCCAATAGATTATTCATTTTTCAAAGAAAATGCTCAAAATTTTTTCAAGTCATTCTAATGACCTTTCTTAAACTCCTAAAGAAAACTTTTTTGAATTATCTTAAGCCGTTTCGCAGTGATACTATTTTAAACTCAAAAATTAAAAGTGTGTTCTGAAAAATGGGGTTTTTTGGTCAGATAAGGGGTAACTTCACACACCTTTATATATATTTTGCTGATATTTTTTGGATTAGTTTTTTACATAGTTTGATAGAGTAGACTTCAAAAATGCTTAATGGTATAGTTTAAAGCATTTTTGGATATGCACCCTACGTCCAGCATTGGTCGAAAATGATGAATTTTTGAACGGAATTCTATGTTTATGACCGTGATAAAAAAAAGTCACGCCACTTAGACACGATTTGAAATTTTTATACTGTAAAGAGATTTATTCTAATGAGTTTGCCACTTCATTTGCCGCCGCCCGCTCAAAAACGTAGCCTGGAGAGCAAATTTTGTGGAAAAAGTCATTTTTTCAAAAGCCTTTTTTTGATTTATAAAAAAAGCGTACTTATATTATCAATTTCAGCAAGATTTTATTTTATTTTTAATAAAACGTAAATAATTGTCCTACATTCCAAAAATCTTTTCGATATTGCTTATGGTTATTTTTACATAAAACATCAAAGTTCAATGTAGTATATCTAACTATAATTAATTGTACATTTATTGGCTTTTGCTTTCGGTAATGTTAAAAAATTTAAATAATTTCAGAAATTTTTTTACATATTATTAAATTAGACTTAGTTATCAATTCAACGATGCATAAATCGTTTATCTAGTGTAATAAATGAATTCAAACTATTGCGCTTAAATCAGGCATTTCAGGTCAAATTGCAGTATTTAACAAATTTATATATTCAGGTATACAGAGCGTGTTGCATTATATTTCTCTAAAAGGGTTACGGGTTTTTTTATTTTTTTAATACTATTTCAAAAACCTAATAAGATATAAATGCAGGTAGAAAATGCGTTTTATGATGTAACATTTGCATAACATATTGTTTTAATGGGCTAATATAATGCGTTTTTTTTTATTTTACCTATTTCAGTTTTTTGTTTTTACAAATCCAGTACCTGCTCGATTTTTTGTTTATAAAAAAACAAATATTTGTAATATATAAGCGTAGTAATTTTAAAAGGAGGTTATTTGAGTTAAGCAGTCATGGAGGTTACAATAAAATATAGCTCCCTTTGTAAAGTAATTTGGGATACTCTTGCCAATACTGATATACGATCGGAAAAAATAGGAAAACTGATTGATACCATTGTCTACTCGTATGGCTTAAATATAAAGCCAGATGAAATTGAAAATTTTTACAAAATTTATGAAAAAAGGATTAAAGATTCCGATTATTCTATACAAAAATTTATGAAGAAGAGTCAAGATTGGCTTAATAAGGAGATGTCAGTAGTTATTGAACAGAAAAAAAGGGGCCGCCCTAAAAAAGATTATGAAGAGGTCCAGATTAGGACTAAGAAGGTAAAACAGGAAGAAATGATTAACACACACTCCGCTAATGAAATAAAGGATTCTTTTAAAGCAGCTTTGACACGTATACAGCCTAAAGAAACAGGGAAAATTGTCGACGTCCTACCAACTGCGTCTCCTAAGCGTTTGAAGCGCATGATACAAAGTATTCCAACACCAAAATCATCAACTTCCTTTACCAGTGAAGATGCATTAGCTCTTTTTCTAAATTTGGGGTTAACGAGAAATAAATATGGTATTTTAAGAAAAGCTCTCATTGAAAAAGGATATGATATTTTTCCTAGCAGTAAAGCAATAAAAGAAACAAAAGAAAATATTTTAAAACCAATAACATCCCCAGTGCATGCCTCTATTGAAGGCGCAAAAGTTGAACTATCACAGTTAATTGACAATACTGTTTCTAGAATTATGTCCACATTTAGCAGCAAAGATATTGAAAGATGCAAGCAATCTGATGTCGTGTTAATGTTCAAATGGGGCTGTGATGGCACATCTGGGTTTTCCGAATACAAACAACCATCTGGAAGCAGCAAAGAAAAAAGTTTTTCATCAATTTTTATGGCTTCTTTTGTGCCGTTAAGAATGCGGTTGTATAATAAATTACCTTCAACCTCGTCTGCAAATGATATATGGACGAATTTAACCCCTGGATCTAAATTTTTATGTCGTCCAATACGATTTGAATATGTAAAAGAAGACATGATTTCAACACAAAGTTTAGTAGATTCAATAGAAAGGGAAATTTCGAGCTTGTCTCCACTTTACGTGGAAATATCTGGACAAGTTATTAAAGTTTCATTTCAACCACAACTTACAATGATTGATGGAAAAGTTGCAAATGCAATTACAGACACAACATCTACTTGGAAATGTAATATATGTGGAAAATTAAGTTCACAGTTTCATGAAGATAGTGATACAATTTCTATGAACGAAAACGCTCTGAGGTTTGGGATATCGCCACTTCATGCCAGAATAAGATTTATGGAATATTGTTTACACCTCGCATACGATCTCAAATACCGCCTTATTCCAGGAAACCTAAGCCTTTCCGTAAACAAAAACACTGATCTACACAACATGAGAAAAGAAGAGAAGATAAGAATTCAATATGAATTTAAATTAAGACTTGGATTAATCATTGATACGCCCCTTCAGGGGTTTGGAAGTTCCAATGACGGAAATACAGCAAGGCGTTTTTTCGAAGATCCAGAAACTACCTCCTCAATTACGGGTCTCGATAAAAACCTACTAAAACGTTTTAAAGTTATATTAGCAGTCATTAACAGTAAAAAACCTATTAATGTGGCTAAATTTAAACTCTTTGCCAATGAAACAAAAGACATTATACTCACCATGTACTCTTGGAGGCCAATGACACCAACAGTACATAAAGTATTAGCTCATGCCAAAGAAATAATAGAAAACAGTATGTTGCCTTTAGGCGAACTGACTGAAGAAGCCCAGGAGGCCAGAAATAGAGACGTCAAACATTTTAGGCTTTTTAACACACGTAAGTGCTCCAGAATAGCTCAAAATTCCGATTTGATGGAATTTTTATTAATATCATCGGATCCAGTACTTTACTCCATAAGAACAAAATGGTTACCAAAAATAAGCATAGACATTGAAAAGGAAGATTCTGAATCTATGCATATAAACGACCTTTTAACTTTTGATACTTCAGACTACTTTGTAGAAAATGTGTAGTCCTTAGGAATATATTCATATTTTTAGCACAATTACTACTGTACCAGTTAAATTTAATAAAACCTTATCTTTAGAACAAAAAAAAAACATTATTTTGTCTTTCAAATAAATGAATATATGGTAGTTATTTACCTGTTTTATATGGAAAATTAGAACAATATATTATGCAAATGTTACATCATAAAACGCATTTTCTACCTGCATTTATATCTTATTAGGTTTTTGAAATAGTATTAAAAAAATAAAAAAACCCGTAACCCTTTTAGAGAAATATAATGCAACACGCTCTGTATACCTGAATATATAAATTTGTTAAATACTGCAATTTGACCTGAAATGCCTGATTTAAGCGCAATAGTTTGAATTCATTTATTACACTAGATAAACGATTTATGCATCGTTGAATTGATAACTAAGTCTAATTTAATAATATGTAAAAAAATTTCTGAAATTATTTAAATTTTTTAACATTACCGAAAGCAAAAGCCAATAAATGTACAATTAATTATAGTTAGATATACTACATTGAACTTTGATGTTTTATGTAAAAATAACCATAAGCAATATCGAAAAGATTTTTGGAATGTAGGACAATTATTTACGTTTTATTAAAAATAAAATAAAATCTTGCTGAAATTGATAATATAAGTACGCTTTTTTTATAAATCAAAAAAAGGCTTTTGAAAAAATGACTTTTTCCACAAAATTTGCTCTCCAGGCTACGTTTTTGAGCGGGCGGCGGCAAATGAAGTGGCAAACTCATTAGAATAAATCTCTTTACAGTATAAAAATTTCAAATCGTGTCTAAGTGGCGTGACTTTTTTTTATCACGGTCATAAACATAGAATTCCGTTCAAAAATTCATCATTTTCGACCAATGCTGGACGTAGGGTGCATATCCAAAAATGCTTTAAACTATACCATTAAGCATTTTTGAAGTCTACTCTATCAAACTATGTAAAAAACTAATCCAAAAAATATCAGCAAAATATATATAAAGGTGTGTGAAGTTACCCCTTATCTGACCAAAAAACCCCATTTTTCAGAACACACTTTTAATTTTTGAGTTTAAAATAGTATCACTGCGAAACGGCTTAAGATAATTCAAAAAAGTTTTCTTTAGGAGTTTAAGAAAGGTCATTAGAATGACTTGAAAAAATTTTGAGCATTTTCTTTGAAAAATGAATAATCTATTGGCAAAACTATTAAAAAAGTCAAGGCGAAAAATGAAGATTTTGAAATTCAAAGTGAAATATTTTTTTAACTGTAAGAGTTACTATGGTACATGAAGCATGTTTTTGCTTTGTCTCGTAACCTAGATTTAAAAAAGTCCAAAAAACACTAAAATCGATGCATGGTTATAGAAGTTATACCCCTTTAAAGCTCTTTCATACTCGAGATGGTCAACTTTGACACCCTGTAGCACACCCTGTGTTAAAACAGGGTGACCACAGAAACATTTTCCTTAAAGGTTAGCTCCCGCTTTTCAATTTTTGGGAACACCATTTCCCGATTGGACCAGTAGTTTAAAACATCTATATTTATTACCATGTTTTTTGTGTTTGGAACCACTGTGAAGTGTATGAAACTATGATAAAAAATATGTGAGTTAGAATAAAAGTTAAAGCCTTAAATATCAGCGAACATTATTTTATATCCATAATTCAATTTGTTTCTAACTCTAAGCACATAGTGCAACATTCAAGTAGCATTGCTGAGTTTGGCTTATCACATTTTCTCTGTCATCGTCATACTCGTCAGCTATATCATCATCATAGTCATAGTAGTTATCATCATCATCACCACCAGCAGTCGTCATCATCTACTAGTGAAAACTGTTAGGTATTCAGATTATGTTAAAATCTACGAAAAAAATAAAAACGCATTGCACTGTTGAATTTTAAATATAAAAACAAAAAATTAATAAATGCAGTTTTGGCTGTTCCTTTTTCAGATGTTTTGCTCTTCAGTAGTAAAGCATTTGAGGAACTTAAAAAAGTGGTGATAGTGGTGACGATGATAATGGTGTTGGGCTAAAATGCATGTAATAGCAATTTGCAATGCAGAAATTTTTTTTTTAATTTTTTATTTTTTTTTCGTTACACAAGATTTATCCAAAATTAAATATTCGGTTGAAATTTTATGAGCACAATTTTCTATAGTTATTTGGTTTGTTTTATTTATTTCATTTCAAACACTGCACAGTGGTAAAATACGATCATAACTCTATAACTTGCTTAATTAGTAAGATGTACTTTCTATTATAAAAACAGGGTTTGCCAAGTTAGTATGGAGATGACATATGGACATAAAATGTATTGAAGATGCACTTAAATGTTTTTCAATTTGTCTAATATTTTGGAAAACTATTTATAAATATTGCCTAATGCCTGATATTAAAAAGTATTAAATTCGGTCCATGTATTCAGAAGTTATGAGTAAAAGTATGAACCTTATTTTATATTTTTATACATTTTGGGTAAAACTTTTATTATTTGAACCTAGTTTCGTATAAATTGTTGGTGAAAAAAAAAATAATTCGTTTTTGGGTAAAATTCACGCGCTGAGTCCTAAAAAAACTAAAATTTTTGTATACATATAAAATCTCTTGGACGCGTTTTGATGAATTTTTTTTATCATTAAACTAATGAAATTATCTTCACAATGTGATTGAAAAATTTCTTAAACTTAATGAAAAGCTTCGGATGAATTTTTTCTTTAAATTTTATAAAAAAAACTGCATTAATTTAACAAGAAGTTTAATTTTACGTGTTCCAGTGACATTTCATAGATCTAATACAAAAATTCGTTGATATCATGCAGACAATTCTCTCAGTGTAGGGTTGCCAGATTTTTGTATAGACTTTCCACATTTATTTGCGCCAACCATAAACAAAAACAAAACTTTGCATTTTTAAGTTTCGAAAGGATTTTTAATAGATCATTTTAATACGATAGTCTTTAAAAAATAAATTATTTTCAGAAAATGTAATAATATCAAAAAAATTTGCACATTTGCACATGTGTAGTTTTAGAATATGGACGGATTTTTATGAAACTTATTTTAAATATCTACTGATACGAACAAATGTTTAACCCAAAATTTTAATGCATATATTACATTCCAATACCAATAATTCATTTGTAATTTGTTTTTATTTCTTAAACATGCAATATCTAGGATTAAATAAATCATGCAAATATGTAGCCAAATAGTTCACATCGCCATGAAATGATTAAAAACAAAACTAATTTTAATATAGAAATAATTTTATAAAAAACTAGAATTGAAAACTTTGCCATATCCTTCTTTGTTTTCATAGATTGAAAATTAAATTTTTTAATTGTGAAATCGATATAAGAAGAGTTGCAAATTTTATGTATTATAAAATTTAATATATAAAATAACAAAGGTTTCTTTTTATTTGGAATATAAATTTTCGTTTTGCAATAAAATTTCTGAAACATTCTAAAATAATTTAATTTATTTTTTGCCGCATTTTACCATTGTGCAATGTTAAAATAAGGTATACAAGATTAAATGGTAATGTGGAAACATAGCTCTAATTAATATTTCACAATAGCTGATGGTCCTGGCAGCCAGTGCTAATATTGTTTATATATTAGTCTTATATTTATATAAGTTTAATATCACGTAAATAAATAAGTAAATAAATAAATAAATATATTTAATATAAATACGAAACCGTTCGGTTTTTCCCTAAGATCCGTTTTCCTCTTTATTTCAAAAAATATGCATATCAAAATTTTTGTTTTCTTGAGGACTTACAACATGCTTACAAATAAATCCAACTCACAATTTATTTTTGCGTAAAAACTACTGAATATACATATTAAATTAAAATCAGTACTCGGTTTACCGAATAGTTCATTTTCATGCAAAATAAATTTTATAATGAAAAAAACAGCATATTTGTGGATTTGTAATCCAGTTATTGAGCAAAAAAGGTGAAAAATGGGGAAAAATGGACATTTGTGCGAAAATCCGCTTTCAGTCAAAAAATTCGTATGTATATTAAATTATTACTGTAGCCGACTTGACAAAACGAATGAAGCAGAAGTTCTTAGTTTTGGGGCAACTTTCACGTGCAATTCTCAGAATTGAGTCCCAAAATAATGTGTTGTACTATAATATATAATACAAGCCGGCTAAAGCCGGGCTTGCCCGGAGTGCACCTACATGCAGAGAAAAAGTATGATTGACGCTGATTGTCATTTAGGATAATAATATGATTGCTACGAATATGATGCTCTTAAACTATTATAAAACGATGCTCTTTTTTCTGCGTGTAGTTCTGAATAAATGAATATATAATGACCAACATGTGGAATATTATACAGAATTCATGTGCTGTTGATCACAGATCCAGATCCTTGCCTGTAAACTCTAGCTGAAGGAGTTTGAAGCTTCATAAAAATGTAGTTTGTGTTTGGATTTTATTTACATATAATTAATAATTTTAATTCGTTTTTGTTTGTATAAAAACATTTATGTTTATGATTAGTAACCTTTGATAATTAATGAAATTGTAATAAATCCACATTCTATCGATTCTTTTTTTTTTATTACATATTAAAAACTTTCTAAAGTTTTTTTTACGAACAGTTACCCACTATAACCGACCGAGAGGGCTCATCCTCAAGACGTAGGATGAGCCCTCTAGGTCCGAACCATAGCGGATTAAGATGTATTTGTATTACTAATAGCGAGTATCCCCGCTGCATTGTTAGCGTGGGGACGACATTGTTTTTCCTTAAAGTTTACAATGTAATTGATTTTGGATAAGAATTTAATCTTTTAAGGAAAATAAAACAAACATTTAGGTAGGTATGGAATGGCATTATCCCCATTTCAAATTTTGGGACTACGAATGAAAATATTTCTGTCTTAACCCTTAAATAAAAATGGGAGCTATGTCTTACGTAGTTATAAGATCGTTTTTCAAAATAATATTGTGTGAATATTACAGTATTTCTGCGTAGACGGACTGCGGCAATGTTTATTATTTTTCTATTCTGTGGTATGTCCATAGCCGGCTGTAAAATAAAAAAATAATACTTTATTCCGTTGTCCAATAAAAATTACATTTTAAACTTTAAGGCCAGTGTTATCTATGATAACAATCTAGTCCCGTTACCATAACTCATGTGTTCATTGGTATATGGTCTTACTGAAAAGATAATTTCTAAAATATACAATAAAAACATAGTAAAAATGGTATTCAAAAGGGAATTAGTACCGCCTATTTACGCTGCCTAAACCGCTGGAGCTTGGAATTTGGAATTTGTCATTGAGGTTCCTTCTCCATCATATACAACTAATCACGATTTTAGGAAATTGTTAGTGTGTGGCACAAAAATATAAAAAGTCTTCCCCTCATCGTCCTGCTTAAACCCCTTCGGCTAAAAATCTGAAATGTCAAGTGTATTAGCCAATATTTTATGGGCTAAAGCACTTAAAATATACCTTTAGGAATTTAAAATAAAACTTGATAAAAATGTGGCACAAAAACAAATGTTCGCTTAATCACTCAGCCCAAACCGCTTGATTTTGAAATTTGGCATGTATGTTCCTGCTCTGGCGTAGATATTCACAAATATGGGATTATTGGAAATGTTTACGTACTGGAGCAAACAGTGAAAAGGTTTCGTCTTGATTTACTGCCCAAACCCTTTTGTCCAGAAATCTAAATTTTATAATATGTATGTCCTGAGGTATAGGCTAACTTATCGGAGAGAATTTCAAATAATCTCGTGGTAAACATTGCAAAAAATATTGAACTTGAAATTTGGATTAAATTAGACATCCACTAAGGAGGGGTTTTTGTAAACTTTTCAGGGGACGGACAAAAAGGATGAAGTCTCCTTCTGTTCCAAAAATTTTTTGGAACTCACCAAAATCACTGGGGTTAAATAAGAAAAATTGGGATTAATCACAAAGCTTAAACCGCTGGAGTAAGGAACTTAAAATTTGGCTTGAAGGTTCCTCGTCCGGCACAGATATTATCTAAGAAGAAATTTATATTTTGAAATTCCATAAGGTGGGTGGCAAAATCTCCCTTTTAATATTCTGCCAACTAACATTTGGCTACAAATCTGACCTTTAAAATATGTGTTTCTTTGAACTTCTAATTAAAACTTGTAAAAATGGGGTTAAAAAAGGAAAAGTGTCCGTTAATAGCCCGGCTCAAATCGTAGGAGCTAGATACTTGAGATTTGACATGTAGGTACTTCCTTAAGCGTAGACATCAACCAATAGAGGACCAAAAACGGTCAATCTCATAACCAAAACCATTAGGTAATTATATCGTAGTTCACTTAAGATATATTTTTTGCTTTTCTGATCAAAACTTGTCATAAATAGAGAATTAAAGGGAAAAAGTGTTCTCTTAATGACATGTACAATTGCTTTATGCTTAAAATTTAAAACATCTTTTCGCAATAGTTAAACAAAATAATTAAAACAGGAAATCATTTTCTTTTTAATGTATTCCGACATTAAAAAGTATTGGTAACGATATATTGGATATATAAGCTAGTCGAGTAATTATAAAAATTAAATTATAAAATATTTTGGATATTTAGAAGTTAACTGTATAAAAAGGGGTAAAAGTTTGTACTAATTCATAACGTTTAAAATTTAAATACATTTTCGTATTCTCTTGAAATTTTTAGATTCTAAGTGCTGCAAAATTATATACTCTTTTTGACAAATGAACACAAAAGCACAAAATTGGTAAAAAGAAATATTTGGTCTTGGACGATTTTTATAAGAAGTTAATCTTTTGGGGATCTACCTTTTTAGGCAGGAATGACATGACATTATCCCGATTTCCGTTTTGGGGATTATGGATTAAAATGTATCTATCATAACATCAAAACAACATGGCAACTATGCCTAACATGATTATGCGAATAGTCCCCAGTAAAAAATAGTGAATATTAAAGTTTTTCTGCGTAGCCGGCCTGCGGCCGGACTTGGGGGTTTTTTACTCTGTGGTATGTCCGAAGCAGGCTTCGCTGAGTAAAAAATTTCTGCAAATCTGTAAAACAAAATAGGTAATACTTTATTGTATTGTCCAATAAAAATTACATTTTGAACTTTAACGAAAAAAAAAAACGTCTTATCTACACTAACAACCTTGTGGGCATTGTCCGCTAGTATAAAATATGTGTTCCTTGATGTACAGACTAATTAACTACTTTTTAAAATAATAACATAGTTAAAGTGTGGTTCAAATGTTAATAAGTGCCGCCTAATCTCCCAGCTTTAACCGCATGGGCTTGGAACTTCAAATTTGGTATGAAGGTTCCGTCTCCGGTGTAGACACAATTCTCGGAAACATGATTTTTGGAAATAATTATAAGGTTGCACAAAAAAATAAAAAGTGTTTTGCTTAAAGTTCTTCTTAAAAAACTCAATGAAAATGTGGTACAAAGAAAAAATGTCCCCTCAATCACCATGACCAAGCCGCTGCAGCTAGGAACTTGAAATTTGGCATGTAGGTTCATCCCCTCGCATATACATCCCCTAGGTTGGGCTTTTTGGAAATGTTTACGGGAAAAAGTCTCCTTTTGTCCAAAACACTTCAGGTAATTCACTGAAGAAAAACTTTTTGGAATTTTACATAAAACCATGGTAATATAGAGCTCAAAAGGGATAAATGGCCATTAATCACAAAGTTCAAACCACTGGAGCTAGGAACTTGGAATAAAGCAAACTATTTTAATGTTTAATTATTAAAAGAAGAAATCTTAATATATTCCGATATTAAAAACTACAGTTAACGGCGTCTATGATTTTTAAGATATAGAAGATTTTAAATATTCAGAAGTTATTTGTATAAAAAAGAGCAAAAGGTGGTAAGTGGTACTCTATACAACTCTGAAAGAAATTTACATATTCACTTAAAACTTGTAGGTTTCAACTGCAGCAACATTATTTACTCTTTTAAACAAATGAACACAAAATCATGAAATTGGGAAACTTTAAAAAATATTTGGTCCTGGGCAACCAATGAACACAAAAGCACGAAATTTTGGAATCTGTAAACAAAATTTGGTCCTAGACGATTTTTATCACCCGATCCTAAATTTATTTTTTAAATTTTTCACTTTTCAATTTTAAGAGGACATCTTCATACTGAGCCTTCTAGATTTCGATTTTTTTTTTGCGTAAATCGATAGTAGAAACTTTTTCACAAAAACTGTTATACTAAAATTTCAGAACAAAATTCCATGTATTTCCAAAACAATAAACATAAAAAATCTATTAAATGTGTTTTAAATCGAGTTGACTATTTTTGAACCCATTTTGTGTTTAAAAACTGACTTAAGCATAGATTTAAGTTAATTTTATTTAACAAAATAGTCAAAATAGTAAAAATTTCCAGTGGTTTAACCATTTTTGAGTGTTATTTTTCACCATTTTTGAGTGTTATTTTTCAAAACTATTTTCCAGAATTTATTTGTTAAAATTTATTGTTAAAATATGGTATGGCGCCATCAGCTTATCTGAAGTTTTCATGACGGCGCTATTTTTTTCTTTTCTGATTTAAGAATATGACCCATAGCTTGAAAACTGAGAAAGTTGAAGCAAAATGGATTTGTATTACTCCTAGCTTCACCATACGCCAGTGCCAATGACATCTCTATCCGAAATTGGACTTTGGTGGGGACCATAACCTCGTAATTTTTTCCAAAAATATTCTATTTTATAAAACGGACAAAATTTTCGTTTCTTCGGAGTATCCACAAATGTTCTAAATAAGTATGAACCAGGTCTGAGAAAGCTTCCGCTACCCTTAACCTCCTACAAAGAGCCCAAAACTAAAATGTAATGACGCAAATAATTTTATATTTTATTATTATATTTCACATCAATGTAGCATTGTTTTTAGCTTGAATACAAATTGTGTGTAAATTAGAATTAGAAATAAGACTGTAGATGTACTTATTTTGTACTTTAATTAAAAATTTAAAAATTAACAAAAATACTTTTTCTGAGCCAAAAAAAAGAAATACATTTTGTTAAACGTAATAAATTTTTCTGTTGAGCGAACAGATATATTGAGATTGAGTATAGGGTTTTGAACTCCAAAACGTCAGTGAAGTTGTATGTGCTTTTAAATCTGAATAACATTTTCCTTAACCTGTTTTTCGAAAAGTATAATTTTGTTTTTTTTTTTCAACTTAGATTAAAATTGCTTTACGAAAAAGAAGGTTTGAAACAACTTACGTTTTAAGTTTCAGATTTAGCTTAACATTTTGATTAAGATGAGCACTTCTTAAAATTTTAAATCCCCGTAATACCACGTTTTTAGTGGAAAATTCAATAAGTGCATTTTCAGTGTATTAGAACACATCACAGAGAACCTATATTTCTACTTTTTGGCCAATGATCGTAAAATTGGACTCTTTACTCGTTTCTACGTCTTCCAGTAATATATTAAAGATCCCATTTTAGTGGAGGTCTTCATTTTTGCCATGTTTAATTAGTAAATACTTTTTTGTTTGAAGAACTGTTTGGAAATAACCCATAGTGCCATGATCATGAAAATTAATATAACATGAAAATTGTTATATGTATTCTTCAAACTTTTACAACTTTACAGTTTTTTAGATTTTTTTAAAAAATTGTTATCAAAATAAATAAAATTACTTTTTAGAATAGTATGTAGTTTTTTTTGGAAAAAGCATTATTGTTTTTGTTGGTAAAATCAGTTTTTTATGGAAAATTTGCTATTTGGAAAAAGACCTTTGTTTTTGAAAAATGTATTTTTTTTAAAAAAAGGACTTTTTCGGAAAAACACTTAACTTTTTTTTGAAAAAGTATTTTTTTTTTTGTCAAAAGTACTTTTTTTTTGGTAAAAGCATTTTTTTTTGAAAAAAGTCTTTTTTCTGGTAAACGCACCTTGTGCGGGAAAAGTAATTTTTTTGGTAAAAGCACTTGTTTTTAAAAAAGTATTTTTTTGTGGAAAAAATATTTTTTTTTTAAAAAGTATTTTTTTTGGAAAACGATATTTTTTTGGAATAAGATATTTATTTTCTGAATACTTTTTGGCCATCTCCGTTGGAATATCAAAAAATTCCGTCTTATTCGAATTCTTCTTTCCAGGAGGAAACTGTATACCAATTTTTCGGTTATTTGGCACAGTTTCTAACTTTTTGGACATCTCCGATGCAATATAAAAAATCCCGTCTTAGTGGAGGTCACCTTCCCAGGAGGAACCTATATGCCAAATTTAAAGTTTCTAGGAGCAGGTGCTAGGATGGGCGATGTTGAGTCACTCAGTCTCTCACACTACTCTTTTATATAAATAGATAGACATGTGAAAACTTCTGTTACTTTAAAAAAAAAAAGTTCCATATTGTGAAAAAAACTTTTTTTAAACCCGTTATTCTTTTGAAAAGTACCATTACTTATAAAAAAAACCGTTAATTTTTGAAAAAAACTACTTTAAAAAAAAAAACGTTCCTTTTTTGAAAAAAACATTTCTTTTTGTTTTAAAAACCCGTCCTTTTTTTGAAAAGTACAGCTACTTAAAAAAAAAACTCATTAAATTTTTTTAAAAACCGCTATTTTTTTTAAACAACAGTTACTTTTTTAAACCCGTTATTTTTTTGAAAAATGTCGTTACTTAAAAAACAAAAACCGTTAGTTTTTGACTAAGTCGTTACTTTAAAAAAACGTTACTTTTATTTGATACAAAAGTAACGGTTACTTTTTTAAAAATGCCGTTACTTATTTTGCAAAAACGGAGGACTTTTTCCACTTTTTCGCACTCTCCGTTGTAAATTTCAAGTTCCCAGGTCCAGGGGTCTAGGCTGGGCGATTTTGAGTCAGTCACTCACACCACTTCTTTATATATATAGATTATTTATATACATTAATATGAAAAAAAAAATATACACGAAATATTTTAACCTCTATTTGTAATTATAACAAAATTATATTTGTAGAAAATTTTGTAGCATTCTGGTTAAACGAATTACAGGACGTCAGGGGTGTTCGTTAAATCGAGATATTCGTTAAACAACAAAACGAATAAAAAACAAAACTATGCAATTATTATTTATATTTTTTAAATTGATATATTTTTTATTTTCGTTCGACTTGTCCGTTAAAGCGTTACTTCAGTGTGAAAAGTTTGACATTCGTTGAACCGGGAACTTTTTTCACTGAGTGTGTTTTTAAATTTTTTTTAAATTTTAAATACAAAAAAAAAAAATTGGAAAAAAATTGCACTTCAAAAATTATAAATTTTTTTGGAAAAAGAAATTTTTTCAAACTGTAATTTAATTTTTGAAAAATGTATTTTTTCGGTATTTTTTTGAAGATGGTACTTTTTTAGAAAAAGTAAATTTTTTTTGGTACTTTTTTTTTAGAAAAGCTAAAAAATTTTCGCTATATAATTTTTTTTTGAAAAATGGATGTTTATTTTTTTGAAAATGTACTATTTTTGGAAAAAGTATTGTTTGGAAATTGGTACTTTTTTGGAAAAATTATATTTTTTGGGTACTTTTTTTGGAAGACACTTTTTTTTTTTTTTTGTGGAAGATACTTTAGGTGGAAAATGGAAATTTTTTTAGGAAAAAGTATTTTTTGCGGAAAAATTACAGTTCTTAGTATATTTTATGTATCGTTTTTGAAATTGGTATTTTTTTAGAAAAATTTATTTATTTTCTTTTTTGTTTGGAAATTGTATCTTTTTTTGGAAAAGTTTTTTTTTGGGAAGAAGCACTTTTTTGAAATTGATACTCATTTTGAAAATTAAATTTTGTTGGTAGATTATTTTTTGGAAAAGGTACTTTTTCGGTATATTTTTTTTTTAAAAGGTACTTTTTTTGGTACTCTTTTTTGGAAGATTCAGAAAGTACTTTTTAAAATTGCCACATTTTTAGAAAAATTTAATATTTTTTTGGAAAGAGTGCATACATATTTGAAATTGGTACTTTTTTTTTTAGAAATATTTATTTTTTGTGTACTTTTTTTGGAAATTTTTTTTTGAAAATTTCGGTATTTTTTTGGAAAGGGACATTTTGAAATTGATACATTTTTAGAAAATTAAATTTTTTTGGTTCTTTTATTTTGAATAAGGGACTTTTTCGACAATTATTTTTTTTTTTAATTTCGGTACTTTTTTTTGGAAAGGGACATTTTTGAAATCAGTACTTTCTTCGAATATTTAATTTTTTTTTGGTACTTTTTTGCCAATAGTTTTGGTATTTTTTTTTTGGTAGAAAGAAAAATTTTTTGGTACTTTTTCTTGAAAATGAACATTTTCTGTACTTTTTCTCTTTTTTTGGTACTTTTATTTTGGATAAGGGACTTTTTCGGTAATTATTTTTTTTTGAAAATTTCGGTACTTTTTTTTGGAAAGGGAGATTTTTGAAATCAGTACTTTTTTAGAATATTTAATTTTTTTGGTACTTTTTTGCCAATAGTTTTGGTACTTTTTTTTGGTAAAAACAAAAATTTTTTGGTGCTTATTTTTGAAAATGAGCATATTCGGTACTTTTTCTCTTGGAAATTGTAGTTTTTTTTTTTGGTACTTTTTTCTGAAAAGGGTACAGGTACTTTTTTGGTAAAGGGACTTTTTTCGGTAATTATTTGCTTTGAAAATTTCAGTACTTTTTTTTGGAAAGGGACATTTTTGAAATTGGTGCTTTTTTAGAAAATTTTATTTGTTTGGTACTTTTTTGTCAATAGTTTTGGTACTTGTTTTTTTGGTAAAAATAAAAATTTTTCGGTACATTTTTTTTTGGAAAATGTACTTTTTTCTGAAAAGGGTAAAATTTTTGGTACTTTTTTTTGGAAAAGGGACTATTTTCGGTAAGTATTTTTTTTTGAAAATTTCGGTCCTTTTTTCTGGATAGGAACATTTTTGAAATTGGTACTTTTTTATAAAATTTAATTTTTTTGGTACTTTTTTTGCCAATAGTTTTGGTACTTTTTTTTCGAAAATTAACGTTTTCGGTACTTTTTGTCTTGGAAAATGTAGTTTTTTGAAGAAGGTACTTCTTTTGGAAAAAGTACTATTTTGAAATTGGTACTTTTTTTGGTACTTTTTTACAATAGTTTTTTGTACTTTTTTCTGAAAAGGATACATTTTTTGGTACTTTTTTTGGAAAAGGCTTTTTCGGTAATTTTTTTTTTTGAAAACTTCGGTACTTTTTTTTGAAAAGGGACATTTTGAAATTGATACATTTTTAGAAAATAAAATTTTTTTGGTACTTTTATTTTGAATAAGGAACTTTTTCGGTAATTATTTTTTTTTGAAAATTTCGGTACTTTTTTTTGGAAAGGGGCATTTTTAGAATATTCAATTTTTTTGGTACATTTTTGCAATAGATTTGGTACTTTTTTTTTGGTAAAAAGAAAAATTTTTTGGTACTTTTTTTTTTGAAAATGAACATTTCCGGTACTTTTTCTCATTTTTTGGTACTTTTATTTTGGATAAGGGACTTTTTCGGTAATTATTTTTTTTGAAAATTTCGGTACTTTTTTGGAAAGGGATATTTTTGAAAAAATGAACATTTTCGGAACTTTTTCTCTTTGAAATTTTATTTTTTTTTTTTGGTACTTTTTTCTGGAAAGGGTACATTTTTTGGAACTTTTTTATAAAATTTAATTTTTTTGGTACTTTTTTGTTAATAGTTTTGGTACTTTTTTTTTTGGTAAAAATAAAAATTTTTGGTACTTTTTTTTTTTGAAAATTAACGTTTTCGGTACTTTTTCTCTTGGTACTTTTTTTGGAAGAAGGTACTTTTTTTGGTAGAAGGTACTTTTTTTGGAAGAAGGTACTTTTTTTGGACTTCGTTTTCGGTACTTTTTTTTTTTGGAAAAAGGTATTTTTTTTGGAAAAATGGACACTATTTTCCGAAAAAGGAGGAGTTTTCCACTTTTTGGCCTTCTCCGTGGGACTATCCAAAAATCGCTTCTTAGTGGAGGTCTAAGCCGGAGGAGGAACATATGTACCAAATTTCCAGAGGTCTTGGCTGGGGAAAAGGGACATTATTTTCCAAAAAAGGAGGAGTTTTTCCACTTTGTGGTCTTGTCCGTTGGAATATCAAAAAATCGCTTCTTAGTGGAGGTCTAAGTCGGAGGAGGAACATATGTACCAACTTTCAAGTTCCTAGGTCCAGAGGTCTTGGCTGGGCGATGTTGAGTCACTCAGCCCTCAGTCACTCAGTCACTCAGTCACTCAGTCACGCCACTCTTATATAGTTATAGATAAAATTACAGATTCAAAATACAGGAACAATTAAAAAACTTCACAGAAAAACAAGAATTTTTAAGGTTATGGAATTTTTGGTAGACTTTTATATGAGAAATTTTTATGCGAATATGAGCACTCTTGCATGAACCACTTATATAAAAACTGGGTTTTAAAACAATTTTTCACAACATTACGTTTCTAGCAATGAAATTTGTAAATTTAAGGTTTCTAATGTATTGAAGCCAAAAAAGAATAATTAAGAAAGACCCGTGTATACAACAACAAAAAACTGTTTTAACTTTCTCAAAAACCGAAACCGGTAACGCACAAAAAGCGGTTAAAACCGGTTTTTAAAAATCGGATCAATTACCCTTCTACTTAGTTTTCTTTTAAAACAGTTGTATTTTTTCAGTTTATTTTCAACTGTTAAAAAATTAATTGACAAAATCTGTAAAAACAACAGATTTTTCGATTATTTCAATACTCCATACAATAAAACAACTTTTTGTTTTTAATAGAAAATTTAATCTGAATATTATAACTACAGAAAGTCCGTTGTTTTGTTTATTTTGTTTATTAAATAACAGACAGAAAAGTTAGAAAATATATTTCTTTGGTAATTTAACTACATATTCAATTGAAACAACTTTACGTAATGACTGCTGAACTTTTATGGAAAAGTTCTTGTGAGTGTAGTTTTCTTATATTAAAGACAAGTTTTCATGCAAAAGCTAATGCATTTTTAACCTTACTTTTTAACGCTTAAACGTAAGATTGGGCAGTTAAAAAATACGTGTTTGTTAGTATTTAATTTTATTACAATATTTTTATTAACAAATATTCTATTGTAATGTAAAAGTTTAACATTTTCACAAAAATTAAACTTTTCAATACCTGAGGTGCCTTACATTGGAGTCTAATTGATCAGCGCTTAACGGATCTAGTGAGCCCTCCTTTGAAACTTAAGCTTGAAATGACATTGGTTATGGCTGCCTTCATGGCAGTCCCTTTAGTCAGTCAGAAAGGGCAGAAATATTTCCAAACTATTTGTAAAACACCCCACTCTGGAATTTAGTATTTAATTATAACTTTTAAGACAAATATGTGTAATGGGAACTAATTTTGCACATAAATAGCTGGCATTAAAAACAGAAATCCAATGCAATGAAACAAACTCTTAATAAATTGGATTTGGCTCTTCTGGCCTCTTAGAAGCTCAATTACTAATTTATTGGAAGGCAGTAACGATTTGTTGTTTATTTCGCTTAATTTCCGAGATAAAGAAAATTTTACGATTATTAAATAAAAAAATACGAAAAAAATTAAATCATGGTTTGAAAACAATTTTGGTTTATGAGTGAACTTATGTCAACTCAATTACTATTCGGATCGATCATCTCCGATATCAATAAAATTCATCATAACTATCCTACTTGACCTGAAATCTACGCAAAATAAATTTCAGATTCCGGACCCTTTCTGTTTCCCAATTTCTAAGGCCTTATTTTTAAGGTTGAAATATACTCTAAAAAATGGTATACCGGTATGTCCATACTGGACAGTTAAGGTGAATTTCATTTAAAATCGGATTGATTTGATTGAGTTGACATGTTGTTACTCTTATATAAACTGGCAAACTAGTACAAATTCACAAATTTCTAAATATTAGCTTGAAAAATTAGTTCAAATACGTATGAAATTTGTTATTGTGTTAAAACATTAGCTATATAATGGATTTAAACAATTGTAATCTGTTTAACAGACTTCTGAACTAACTTTTTTTGATGAATGTAGATCAGAAGTGCCATGCTTGTATGGTTATTTTTAAAAATGCGATTTTTTTTTGGTGCTAATCGGATAAGGAAAAGTCGAGCTGGCAACTGTGTTTATATGCGAAAAAAATTTTTTTTTTCGGTTTTTCCAAATTTTTTTTAATACCGTATTGGATATAAAGATAAACTTTTATTTTAAAAAAGGCGCGAGACCAGTTATATGCCAATTACAAATTATTAAGGAAATTCGAGCATAAATCTTTAAACTGTGTTTGTATAAAGAAAAAATTATTTTTTGCAGATTTTCCAAAGATTTTTTAATGCCGTAATTGTTATTTTTATGATAATAAGTTATTCGATTTAAGAATAAGACTATGATTTCAAAAAGGTAGACAAATTAACAATCGGTTAAGGACTAGTCCAGTAATTAATAATGTCTCAGAATACTAATATGCCAATTACAACTTTATAAAGAAATTTGAGAATAAATCTTAAACGCTTTTGAAATAGATTTGTGCAACATAATTTTATTATTCAATATCCCATATCTAACAATGTATAAGTAACTTGAATAAACAAATTATACATCACTAATCAATTTCAAAACCGTTTACAATGTGTGCACAAGTTTTTTGGTCCAGTAGTAATTATCAAATTATTTGTTGCTGGGAGAGTTGGTAAACTGATTTTGGATTTGTATACCTTTCTAATAACATATTTTACATTTATATCGATGGATTTATCATCTAGAATAAAAAATATTACGACATTAATAAAGTTTTGTTGAAATTTACAAAATGTAATTTTTTCCCATATCAACAAAGTTTTAATTTTCAATAGATTTCCGCCATTTTTTTTTATCCGATTGGAAGCAAATTTCAATTATATTATTTTCATAAAGAAATTAAACAAACTTGACCTATCGTTCACCAAAATTCGCATTTTGGTTTTATAGAACAGCCCTAGTGTACCTATTGAAAAACTTTGAAGTCAATTTTTGAAAACTAAGCAAAAAGTTACAAAAATATGATAGCCGCGTTTTCTTCAAAACGGTTCATTAAAAAATTGTTCTTGATGGATTTGAATAAGAAAAATATGCATGATAGCAGGATTTCGTTTTTTTTTTTTGTCTACTGTGTAGTGTAATTAAAGACTACTTGCACTACTATTTATTAGAATAAAAAAAAACGACAGATGATAGGTCATTTAACTTTTCAAATTGCAGTTCATTCACATGTTCAAACAAAAAGCAATGGAAATTTTTGTGACACATGCGGGCCATTTAGCACGTTTTCCCCATTAAATAAAATAATGTATGATGATGCGCCTTAACTTTAGTACATAGAAAACACCCTTTTAAGTATCTGTATAGATAAGTGTGTTAGGATGTGCGAAATGAAAGGCATTTGAAGTACATAATACCATTCAAAATTTGCGCTTCATTTATGTTCTAAAACATGCATATACAATATTTATTTTTAATATCCGTTTTTTAAAGTTTTAAAGGATAATATAGACTACAAATATTACATATTACATAAAAATGAAAGCCTCGTAAACGTGCAACTTTTAAGACCCAATTTACCAAAGAGATCATCTTAAAATTCCAATAGTGGACTAAAGCGGGATAGAAAGACGTACTATATTTTGTGTACCTTGTATCTCATATCGCTTTTTATATAAAACAACAAAACATAAAGCATTATAAACACTATTAATTTTTAAATCAGCCTAGACTAGTTTCTGCCTCTTTTTATGGACAGGCGTCATCAGTGATTTTCCATTTAAATTGTATTAGTATTTGTGTATTTATATCAGATTGTCTCTATATGATAAATTTTTTAACAACCTGCTGCTGTAAGAATCAAACCTGTGCTCCTCTTACATTACAAACGTAATAATACCAAGTCATGGCCGTTTAGCGATCGCACCCCAAGTATGGCCTCGAATGTAATTAATCATGTAAAAATGTTGGATTTAGCAGACTAATACTGTTGAGTAATATGCTTTTAAAACTAAAAATTTTCTACAATACGATCGTTACCTGTTTTTAGAAAGTACCTTTGGTAAATGAATATTTAAGCTCGAATCCAATGGTTTTGTTTTATAACATTTTTATTTATTTTCTTCAATATTTCTTCAACCTTTATGTGACATCTTCAGGAGAAAAAAAGACTAATAAATGTCGAAGCATCTAGTCGGTGTATTGTTCGTCTAAATATTGTTACTCAGTATTTTCCTGAAGAGGTCACCCAAATGGTGAATAAATATTGAAGAAAATAAAGGGTGGTTAAATTTCAAGGGCCGATGTTGATTTTGAATAAAACACAAACTATTTAGGAAATTATTGTAATTTTATTTTATTATGATATATTGGTATTACTCAATTATGTATGAAACAAAATATCGGCCAAATGGGCACCGCGACCACGGCGGCACACCTCCATCCGATGGTCCAAATTTTCGATGACGCTGAGGCATAATGGAGGTTCTATGCCGTTAATGTGCCGAATTATCTCATCCTTTAGCTCTTGAATTGTTGCTGGCTTATCGACGTACACCTTTTCTTTCAAATAACCCCAAAGAAAAAAGTCCAACGGTGTCAAATCATATGATCTTGGCGGCCAATTGACATCGCCATTACGTGAGATAACACGGCCATTGAATTTGTAGCGCAAAAGAGCCATTGTTTCGTTAGCTGTGTGGCAAGTGGCACCGTCCTGCTGAAACCACATATCGTCCACATCCATATCTTCCAATTCGGGCCATAAAAAGTTCGTTATCATCTCACGATAGCGAACACCATTCACAGTAACTGCCTGACCGGCCTCATTTTGGAAAAAATACGGCCCGATGATGCCGCCAGCCCATAAACCGCACCAAACAGTCACTCTTTGTGGGTGCATTAGTTTTTCGACAATCACTCTTGGATTCTCATTCGCCCAAATGCGGCAATTCTGTTTATTGACGAATCCACTGAGGTGAAAATGTGCCTCATCACTGAAGATGATTTTCTTCGAAAATTGATCATCCACTGTTGCCATTTCTTGCCACCATTCTGCCCATTCACGACGTTTGGAATGGTCAAGAGCCTTTAGTTCTTGAGCCAATTGCAGCTTGTAAGCGTGTAAATGCAAGTCTTTATGCATAATGTTCATCAACGACGAGCGTGAGAGGTGCAATTGTTGGGCACGACGACGAGTTGAGGTGGACGGCTCTTCAGCCACACTATCGCGAACAGCAGCAATATTTTCTGCAGTATGAGCTGTACGAGCATGCACTGGTGTTCTCACATCTTCTACAGACCCGGTTTGCTCGAATTTTTCCACGATTTTTGCGATTGTACGCACATTTGGACGATCAAATTGACCAAAAAAATCACGAAGTGCACGATATGCATTTTGATTTGAACGCCCATTTTCATAATAAGTCTGGATAACTTTAACACGTTGTTGGATTGTGTATCTCTCCGTGGTTCAAATTGAGTAAGTCTGAAATAGAGAAATGTAAAATAAAATTCGGAAAAAAACTTGGCGTTTAGGTGTGGTTCACATTCAACATCGACCCTTACAATTTAACCACCCTTTAAATAAGAATTGTATTTAAGAATAATATTGACTTCGAGTTTAAATATTAATTTACTAAAATTAAAACAAAAGGGCAAACAAAACTTATATTTAAATAAGAAAGTATCTTTTTTATATTCAATTCTCATTTTTTTTCGGAAGATATCACAAAAATTGTGAAGAAATATTAAAGAAAATATTATTATTATTAACGAAAAAGATGGCCAAAAAAACTTATATTTAAATAAGAAAGTACTCTTTTTTATTACACTTTCACGCTAAAAAAAAACGCCCTGTTGGAAATAAAATGCTGGTAATATACTTTTATTTGGAAAACATTTCCGTTTCCCATGTTTCTAATATAACATGTTTGCTTGCAAATATAATTGTGTTTGCCTGTAAAATATATATGTTTTGAAAAAGTGAAAGCAGTCTACCGTCAAACATATAGATATTTGTCTAGAAATATATATATGTTTATTATAAGTATGTTTTCATGTCCCAAACATAATATCTAAAAATTTTAAAATTGCATGTCCCAAACATGATATCTAAAAATTTTAAAATGGCAAATATATCATTGTTTATCTTTCAGAAGTGTATAAAATTGGTGATGTTATTGCAGTTTAAGCTGTTTTAATATCTAATTTGAGACTTATAAAATTCAGAACTACTAATGAAATATAGCGTTCTGAAAACTAAAAATTTCAAGCAAACGGAAAATTTAACATTTTCTTTTGTTAACTTTCTTACCGGCCTAAGCTTATTAAAAAAAAAAAAAATTACCACTGTTCAGCATGAAAAATAAACTACCAACTATTTTTTCGTTGCATAAATTAGGCGGTATATGAAAAAATATGTTTAGCACGAATCCTTCAAAACTAATCCAATAAAATTAATAATAAATCATATAAAGAATTCCCCTTACCAAGATACAGCCCAAAAAATACACTTTTTGTGCTTAAGAAGATATGGTGCTTTGCGTTTTCGAAAAAGCAAAATTGAGCGAAAACGCTATTTAACTTCAATACATATTGATTAAATTCATAGACTTTGCTACTACTACCAACTATTATCATTTTTGTACCAAATTTGACAAAAATCCGTTTATAAATGTTTAAGTTAAGATTATGTCCTTTAGATGAATCGCATTCTGATCCTATAAGTGCTTGAAACCAAATAATATATTTTTATAAAAAACAAAGCCTCAACCTTAGTTTGAGTTTACTTTCTACGGTTTTTAGTCAACATAAACATTCTGTAAAGATTTTTTGAAAATTGTGTTCATTTCACAATATTTATCTTTTGAAATTTTACAAAATTTTAACTTCAAGAGTTTCTCTCTTCCAAACCGTTCAATACACTTAAAAAATAACTGCACAAAATATTTTGTAAATTTGTTTTCAACCGAAATAGCTTAATTTGTGATTATAAAACACTCATTTGGAGCATGTATATCCAATTTAAAATACACCGCCTGGAGGCGGACTTGACAGTTAGAGAGTTAAATATCAATTAAAATTATTTTTCAATAATATTAACTAAGTTTTAAGTAACTAATATATTCAATTAAATATAATTCATTCCCTCCAGTTTTCTGTTCCACTTTACAACTAGAACTTTTTTAATTACGTCTCTTTTGATATTGGTTTTGCAAAAAAATATTACAATTTTTTTTTTAAAAATACGCTAATAGTAATATCAACATTTTGAATCGCTGGTAGGGAACTAAAGAGTTCGTCCGAAAATTATTAGTTTATTTTTTCCTCGTATTTAGCTGAATAATCGGGACAAGCTAATATGTGTGTATACTCGACCAACCATTAAGTCTATAGAATGTGCAAACATTTTATTTTTAACGCTCCCCACGCATTTTCCCGTACATTGGGGATACAAAACAATTTCTGAGCAAATAGTTTTCCTCTCGGATGCAAACAGGACAGTCAGAATCGACTTTGACCTTACAAATGGAATGAAGTTAATTAAAATATTTTATTCGGCATAACTTTTGAACCAGTACACAGTGGTTTCCCCCATAGGCCAAAAATCAAAAAAATAATGTTTTTTTCTAAGCTTTATTGCGCTAAATTTATTGATAACACTCTTAATTTTATGAATCTAATAAATTTTGTTGTTTTTTTTTGCGAGATTTAATGTTTGTGTCCGTTGAAAGTGGAGGTATGTTTGTATTGAATATATTGTGGTTGCATAGTCATAAAAGAAAAGTTAAGTTTATCTAAATAGTTATTAGCGAAATTGTGACAGAAGTCTCCAAAAACCCTACAAACAATAAATTTTAACTTTTTTTCTACCATATTAAATAATAAAAGCTACAAAAATATAAGGCCATTAAAAAATCCCTGAAGAATACTTTTTTGACCTTTTCAAAACACACGTTTTTTAAAAACTACTTTTTCAAGTAGACTTTTAGTTATTTGGCCCTCATCCACCCACAACTTCTTATACATCAAATTGTAGATTTTTTACCCCTCTTTTAATTAAAAAATATTGTGGCCGCGGGTTTTTGCATATTTCGCATATGGATGTGATTTACATAGTCATCCGACGAAAAACAATGAAAAATCGCATTTTGTTTTGTACTAGCTCTTTTTATAAATATGAGTAAAGAGAAATAATTTTTTTAATTGTTGTTATTTTAAACTTTATATTGCAATTTCATGGTATTTGACTTACAGTTATGAATAAAGAGAAAACATTTTTTTTAAGAAATTGCCCGAAACTTACCAACAAAAAAAAACAAGTAGTTTAAGTCAAGGAGTTTTAAATTTGCTATATATTAATATCTTCTTTTACCTTATTACCTTATATTACTTAATAATACCTCGTATTGCATTATATTACTTTGTATAACTTTTTAATTTAGTTTTTTTTTTCAGTGTATATTTCGAATGAATTAGAATAGGATAAAAATTTACAAAAATTGTTTAAAACAAAAAAAAAATTTCATATTGAAATACTTTATTTCAAAAATTCTTAAAACAAATCTATAAGCCAATTAACTCTTCAAAGATCAAATTTCTACTGTGGCTACAGTTGCTAATATTTTATCCTGAAAATTTGCAAACTTTAAATTCTTCGGGCATGCTATGAGCTGACAAATTTTGAAGACCCTAGCTTTTTTAGTTTTGGGGATATTGATTTTTGACCGCTTGTCCATATAAGGGAAACCACTGTGCAGTGGTTTTAGAGAAAAGTACTGTAACTATAAGAATTTTTATACAAAATAAAATGCCAAAAATTGTTATGCATCTATGATGTAGTAAGATTTTTTCACACTGATCCTGTATATTGATTTATAAATTTATTTCTGTTTAGGTTTCGGCTTATTGTATAGTATTAAAACTAGTTTTAATAATTCAATAACATTTGAAAACATGAGTTTTATTCCATGGCACACTTTCCAAATTCCAATTCATTATATGTTGTTCCCATCAAGTGTGAACGCGTCAAACTTTATCGATATTTTAATCGACATTACTGGTAGGTAATACGGCTAAAATACTGTTGTGGATGAAACATCCCTCATTATGCCGAAAGACAAATAATTTAAATACACTCACAATATATTTTCCGTTACCGATTGTAGTTTATTTAAAAAGTAATCCGTAAAGTTTGTTTTTAACTGAATAAGCTATTAAAATACAAAGAAACATATTTTTCAACTTTTTTATCTGTTATTTAAAAAACAAACTATGAATTAATACGGATTTTCTGTAGCAGTTAATATTTTCGTTTAAAATCTATATGAAAATGAAAATTATTCAAGTTCGAGGCCATATACTCTATATTTCTTCATTAGGATATTGTCCTAACAAATAATCTATAGAGTTTTTGTTTTCAAATTTATTATTTGACCCTTTCAGGAATGTGTTGATAGATCTATTTCGGGAATTTTCTAGGTTCCCATCATCAGAACACGTTTTGAAAGCGGTAACAATCCCATGTCAAACATCAAGCATTCATATGAACTAGTTTACTCACTACATGAGAACTAATATACATATGATTTTGAAGTTAAAGATTATAACCATTGATCAAAAAATAAATTGAAAACTTGTTTGTGTGTATGTCTACCTTTGGTAAATATTCAATACACGTTTTTGTTTTTTTCCTCCTTTTTATGTTTTGTTAAGTTTGTAAACAAAACAGGGGAAGTAAACTAGGCGGTACTTTGCCTTTTTTCACAAGTTTGTTATAATTTTTATTAAAAATAAAATATTATGTTTTTTCGACCTTTAATTGTGCAATGAAAATGAAAATTATTCAAGTTCGAGGCCATATACTCTATATTTCTTCATTAGGATATTGTCCTAACAAATAATCTATAGAGTTTTTGTTTTCAAATTTATTATTTGACCCTTTCAGGAATGTGTTGATAGATCTATTTCGGGAATTTTCTAGGTTCCCATCATCAGAACACGTTTTGAAAGCGGTAACAATCCCATGTCAAACATCAAGCATTCATATGAACTAGTTTACTCACTACATGAGAACTAATATACATATGATTTTGAAGTTAAAGATTATAACCATTGATCAAAAAATAAATTGAAAACTTGTTTGTGTGTATGTCTACCTTTGGTAAATATTCAATACACGTTTTTGTTTTTTTTCCTCCTTTTTATGTTTTGTTAAGTTTGTAAACAAAACAGGGGAAGTAAACTAGGCGGTACTTTGCCTTTTTTCACAAGTTTGTTATAATTTTTATTAAAAATAAAAATTATGTTTTTTCGACCTTTAATTGTGCAATGAAAATGAAAATTATTCAAGTTCGAGGCCATATACTCTATATTTCTTCATTAGGATATTGTCCTAACAAATAATCTATAGAGTTTTTGTTTTCAAATTTATTATTTGACCCTTTCAGGAATGTGTTGATAGATCTATTTCGGGAATTTTCTAGGTTCCCATCATCAGAACACGTTTTGAAAGCGGTAACAATCCCATGTCAAACATCAAGCATTCATATGAACTAGTTTACTCACTACATGAGAACTAATATACATATGATTTTGAAGTTAAAGATTATAACCATTGATCAAAAAATAAATTGAAAACTTGTTTGTGTGTATGTCTACCTTTGGTAAATATTCAATACACGTTTTTGTTTTTTTCCTCCTTTTTATGTTTTGTTAAGTTTGTAAACAAAACAGGGGAAGTAAACTAGGCGGTACTTTGCCTTTTTCACAAGTTTGTTATAATTTTTATTAAAAATAAAAATTATGTTTTTTCGACCTTTAATTGTGCAATGAAAATGAAAATTATTCAAGTTCGAGGCCATATACTCTATATTTCTTCATTAGGATATTGTCCTAACAAATAATCTATAGAGTTTTTGTTTTCAAATTTATTATTTGACCCTTTCAGGAATGTGTTGATAGATCTATTTCGGGAATTTTCTAGGTTCCCATCATCAGAACACGTTTTGAAAGCGGTAACAATCCCATGTCAAACATCAAGCATTCATATGAACTAGTTTACTCACTACATGAGAACTAATATACATATGATTTTGAAGTTAAAGATTATAACCATTGATCAAAAATAAATTGAAAACTTGTTTGTGTGTATGTCTACCTTTGGTAAATATTCAATACACGTTTTTGTTTTTTTCCTCCTTTTTATGTTTTGTTAAGTTTGTAAACAAAACAGGGGAAGTAAACTAGGCGGTACTTTGCCTTTTTTCACAAGTTTGTTATAATTTTTATTAAAAATAAAAATTATGTTTTTTCGACCTTTAATTGTGCAATGAAAATGAAAATTATTCAAGTTCGAGGCCATATACTCTATATTTCTTCATTAGGATATTGTCCTAACAAATAATCTATAGAGTTTTTGTTTTCAAATTTATTATTTGACCCTTTCAGGAATGTGTTGATAGATCTATTTCGGGAATTTTCTAGGTTCCCATCATCAGAACACGTTTTGAAAGCGGTAACAATCCCATGTCAAACATCAAGCATTCATATGAACTAGTTTACTCAATACATGAGAACTAATATACATATGATTTTGAAGTTAAAGATTATAACCATTGATCAAAAATAAATTGAAAACTTGTTTGTGTGTATGTCTACCTTTGGTAAATATTCAATACACGTTTTTGTTTTTTTCCTCCTTTTTATGTTTTGTTAAGTTTGTAAACAAAACAGGGGAAGTAAACTAGGCGGTACTTTGCCTTTTTTCACAAGTTTGTTATAATTTTTATTAAAAATAAAAATTATGTTTTTTCGACCTTTAATTGTGCAATGAAAATGAAAATTATTCAAGTTCGAGGCCATATACTCTATATTTCTTCATTAGGATATTGTCCTAACAAATAATCTATAGAGTTTTTGTTTTCAAATTTATTATTTGACCCTTTCAGGAATGTGTTGATAGATCTATTTCGGGAATTTTCTAGGTTCCCAT